>CM052667.1:41244936-41261844 GCA_028533165.1 Leontopithecus rosalia | reverse complement strand
CGAGGTGCCGGCACAACTTCTGCACCGACCTCAGGAGTCAGCGCTGGGAACCCGCGCGGCTCCTCCAAACCCTGGTCAGAAGGGGAGCCAGCCCCGCCTAGTCAGCTCCAAGAGCTGCCGTGCGGAGGTGCCTGCGAAACTACTGCCCCACGTGGCTCCTCCACTGGGAATCTTCTGCTCCTGAGCGACCAGAATTTGTCTGAAAGTGTGGCGTCCTCTAGTTCTATGAGCTTTAACTGCGAGCTGCAATCCGGAGATGTTAGCGATCGGCCATCTTGGATCGTTCTCAGGAGTTGAACATTTCTTCTCCTTTTGTGGTTTTCCAGTTACTTCAGACTTTCTGCTTCCAGGAACTCATCTGGAGTGTACGTGTAGGTCACAGAGGTTACCATGCCATCCATGGTGCAGTCAGTCAGCCTAAAAGACCTTACACTGGGCTTTAGATCCACCCATCTCAGCCTTCCAAAATGCTGGGATTACAGGCACGAACCCTTCACCTGGCCCATTTGTCCTTACTGATCCGTTTTTCCTCGTCTCAACACTCTTCCTTCATGCCATCACCTTCATCTCATGTTCTTCTGACTTCTCTGGTGTCTGATATTTCTTGTTGTTATTGTTCTCCTTACTAAAATATTAGCTAACCTTAACTGATGCTTACACTGTGCCAGAATTGTGATAAACTTTCTAGGTACTGCTCCGTAAGGTAGGTGCCATATTGCTCTTGTTAGAGATCAAAAGACTATGGCACAGACAGGTGACCTAACTTGCCCAGAGACATATGGCCAGAATAGATTCTCTCAACAGAACAACACGCTTCTTAAACTCCTTTATGCGTTCTCTTTCTCTTCTCTTTACTTTTGGAGTTCCTTGGGGCTCTATCCTGGGCCTGTTTCTCCTCTGTCTTCTCTCCCCAGCATTCTCACCTGCTTCTTTGTCTTCAATAACAAGCCAGGTGGCAATAGTTCCATATAGCCACCTTCAGCCCGTGCTCTGCTCCTGAGATCCAGATCTTTGTTCAACTACTTACTGGACAGTGACAACATAGTATGTCCAACATGACATGTCTTAAACTGGATTGGTCATCTCCCTCAAAACCTGCTTTTCCCCTCAGGCTTCCTACCTCAGTAAAATCACATGAGCCATTGCCCAACTGCCCAAGTGAGAAAGCTCAGTGTTGTCTTCTTTACCTTTCATTCATCCTTCTTAACATGGCTTCCAAGACCCTTCAAGTCGGGTTTCCTTCCTCTTTCCAGTTTCATTTCTTCCAATTCATCCCCTGACGTTCCTCACCCAGCTGTGATCGCTGCAGTGTGGTTCCTAGAGTAAGCCAAATCCACTTGCTTGCTTTCTCTGATCTTCTCTGACTTTCTCATCTCTGGGTCTTCTGTAAATTGTCTCTCTAGCTGTAACATGCTTCCATCCCTTCCCCCAGCTCGCTCATCTTTACCTATTATTCAGGTCTCATCTTAAATGTCACTTCTTTGAGAAGACTTGCCTAGACCACATCAGGTCTTCCTGCTGGCTGTGCCCAGCTACCCTTCCTTAACAAAAGCATAATCCTGTCACATAGCAATTACTTTCAATGGTTGATATAATCTTGTCTGTTGCAGTATCTCAAGTATCCAGCACAGTGCCTTGTGCATGAAAGGCTTTCAAAATATGTTGAACGAATGAATGAATTATAAAATAGGATTAGCTCAAAGTACTTCTTAGTAATATTAGGTAACTGTGAACATTACATGAAATAATATATGTGATTATACTTTGTAAACTGTAAAATTCTAGAACAAACTCCATAATGATAAAAAAAATTATGTATGGTTGATCTCCCACATTTTTCCAGATTCCTCATCCCCTTTCTGGACCCACTATCTCCTCAAAGGCCAAGAGATCATGATGTCCAATTCCCAACAGGGGACTCCAGCTGAGATTCGCCCCAAGTTCTCTCACTTTGAGGCTCCCTTCTGATCCAGGAGCTACCTATGTAAGCTGTCTTCCCTATCATCTGTGTCAGTTCCATGCTGATCTTGGCTCAATCAGCAGCTACTAATTGATCTGCCAAGCTGCTGACTGAGCCAAAACCACTCTTCCATACCTACACCTCTGCTCTAGTCCAGTCCAATTTGGTTCTTTAGGCTGACTCTCCCCATTCATCTTACCCTCGAATCTGCCAGGATGCTTAGTGACTGCCTTTGCACTGAGGATGAGTGTCTTTCC
Organism: Leontopithecus rosalia; assembly: GCA_028533165.1. Lineage (NCBI taxonomy): Eukaryota > Metazoa > Chordata > Mammalia > Primates > Cebidae > Leontopithecus > Leontopithecus rosalia. The sequence goes on along the minus strand of CM052667.1, from coordinate 41,259,627 downwards.
TACCACCCCAATGGTGCCTCTGGCTTTAACTCACCACAGAAATATTACAAGACAAGGACATCCCAACCTAAGGTTCTCCTGGCCATGGAGAGGCTGATTTGGAGAAGATTGAGATGCTGATAGATTTTTTTTTTTGAGACATAGTTTCACTCTCATTGCCCAGGCTGGATAGTGTGATCTCATCTCACTGCAACCTCTGCCTCCCAGGTTCAAGCAATTCTCATGCCTCAGCCTCTCAAGTAACTGGGATTATAGGAATGTGCCACCATGCCTGGCTAATTTTTTGTATTTTTAGTAGAGATAGGGTTTCACCATGTTGGCTAGGCTGGTTTCAAACTTCTGTCCTAAGGTGATCCACCTGCCTTGGCCTCCCAAAGTGCTGGGATTATAGGCATGATCCACCATGCCCAGCCATGTTGATAGACTTTTTAAGCAAACCCTCGATCAGTGGATTACTGAATGAGGGAGGTTGACATGGATATGAAAAAAGGGAGACAGGGAGAAACAGGGAGTATCCGTGGGGGTACAAGAGTTGTTGGGGGAAGAGGAGCGTGGATTCGATCACTGTTCCCTCCATGACAGCCCATCTCTGCAAAGCAGGGGAACTTCTCTAGCCGGCTCCAAACAGAGGGGCTGTCTCATTCTCAACCAGCATCACCGAAGACACACTTGGAAATAGGGTTGCTTATTCAGAACCATCCCTGAGTTTAGAGGCCCAAATCAGGGATAATCTCAGTGATTTTTTTTCTTTAATTACTACCAGGGATATGTTTTGGGAAAGTCAATCACTGTATCAGTTAGTGGTTTCAAATTATAAAAACAAGCACAACTGCAATAGCAGAAACCTCTGGTTCATTCACATAAGGAGAGTGTGTAGAAGACGGGGTTTCTTTTCTACTTCGACACCTGCTCCTTAGACTAACCCCCTTTGGGACTTCTTGAGAAATGCCTTGGGTATTAATTCATTAACCTGATGTAACCAATATAAATATGTTAGAGGAAAGCACTCAACGTGATGTTTCCTGGACCATCCTTGCCAGAGAAGAACAAGTCTTAAGACCATGGAAGATTGTTTATCTGAAAATGCTAACACTGGAAGCATCCAAGGACTGTTTATGCGCTCAATTTCTTTTCTTTTTTTAGGCAATATGTTCGCGTGGAGTTAACATATTTAAATTCCAGAGAAAGTGCTGAATGGATGCCCAAGGCGAACAGTCCCCCTTTACAGTCACCCGAGCTGGGGCATCTTCCCTTCCCTCAGGCCCTTAGTGTATCCCTCCCCTGTTCAGTTCTCCCTCGCTTCTGGCTTCTGTTGCAGCACCTCTTTCTACCACGCACCTCCATCCTCTGCCCGGCCCAGCATTGCTTGTATGACACTCACGGTGCTAAACTTACCGGCACCTTCATGTGTTTTAACTGTGTAATTTAAGGAAGTGACAGAACTGTCATAATGTGTACGTTTAAGTCTCTGAGTTTAAAATTCAAAACAGAAGAAAAACAAGGGGCTCATGAAGATGAGAAAGGTAGCAGACACATTTTATCATTTTTCAAGATCGTACTCCTTGAGCCCTATTTTTTCCTCCTCCCAAAATCCCTGCATAACAACTGGATAGAATGATGAGCAGTGGCACCTTGGAAGGCAGCCAGTCTAACAGTATTAGAGAGATAATATAATTTTAGAACTGGAGGGACCTCAGACCTGATTTAGTCCAACATTCTCATGTTAAGATTAGGACAGTGGGGCCCAGGGAAGTGCTGTGATTTGTTCAAGGTTGCATAGGGAATTTGGTTTACAACAAGCCCTCTGGGCACCCCAGGCCACACTATTCAGATTCAGGCAGGGCTTGACTGGCAGCAACAGGGCCTGGGCAGAGAGCCGGAGGGAAGCAGTGGTAGAGAAAGTGAGGTTACGGGGTCCTGGGGGAAAAGAAGCCTGGAAGGATCACAGAGGAAGATGCTTTAGACGCACAACTTCCAATTAAGTGGTCAAGCCTGCAACATTTGGGGCATGAGAGGTACCAGATGGGCCTGGCAGCCAGGCACGGGGGAATTCACTGGGCGTCAAGGCAACCAGAAGAAGCTGAGTCAAAGAGACTGATTTGCAAACAACATAGGACTCTCCATATAGCAGCTGCAGCTGCAAATCCAAGGACAGTGTCTAGATTTACGGGTGTGTGGATAAGACTTTGGGTCAGCATCAGTCACCTCAGCCAGGTCCCTGAATCACAGCCCAATCTAGACGAGTGGTACTCTGGATCATGATAATGGGAGGATGAATGGTGGCTGTGACTGCCTGCTGCAATCAACCTTCAGGATGGCTAGAAATTCTGAGATGGCCAGTGCTTGGCTCAGAGAGCAATGTCCCCAAGACACAGTGATCACTGGGAACAGAAGCAGCTCCCATGACAAAGGCCACATGCACCAGCCCTGTGATCGAGGAGACCACTTTGTCATGGGTCAGAGCTCAGGTTAACACAGACCTTTGCGGGTGTGGGGGATGCAGACAGTGAGGAGAGCGCAGAGCTGGAGAATGGTGAGAACTGAATTGACTATTTTCAAATCTTAGGGATTCAGAAGCTGTCAGAGAGGCAGCAGCAAAACATTCACGCCACTGATACTAAAATGGCAAATCTCTCAACAATTTTATTGCCAGTATATTCAGAAGGTTTCATCCCACATCTTGAGTAAGTGACTTAGCTTTGCTACACATCAGGCTAAATCCAGGCAAGGCAAAAACGTACGGATGAAAATGAAGAACCTCTGTCAGTCGTCCGGGCATTTTGTCTACCTGACGCCACACAGCTGGATTCTTGCAAACATGTGGATGACACACTCCATGTTTCATTTTTCATTCAGATCACAAAATCATAGACTCTCCAGCTTGGCAGCGACTTAAAGGTCATCTAATCCCTGATATTTGGCATAGCCTCAAATGACCTCTTTTGTATTATCATGCAAATCAAACGCTAACATAGGGATATGTGTTCTGTCTAATTATACACATTGTATCTTATTTAAAAACATGTTTATTTTAACATTTGATTCTCCTTGGCTGTTTAATTGAATTGTAAATGAATCATTTACAGGGGAAACTAGATTATTATATGTATAAAAATACAATGAGATCCTGTAATTAGGCCAGACTTGATTTACAAAAAAAAAAAAAACCTGCAGGTGTGTAAATGCACGTGAACTTTGGTGCTGTATTCAACACTGAGCCAAGAGACTGCGTGAGTTACCATCACATGTAGAGCTACCTGCTTAGTTTTATAAGGAGAGCAGTTTGCAAAGAAGTTTGCTTTACTTCTTTTTCACTCCTCACTTATTCCTGCCATTTAACAAGCTCACACCAGGTGTCTGTTTCTAGACTCAGACAAGCAAAGTAAGGGCAAAGGACTGTGAAATTCATTAACTCCAAAGATCTGTTTCAGCATCTGAATCTTTCTCATCCAGATGGCCAAGGCTTCAATCCACTCCAACCCTGTTTCATATTCAGAGTTCCTTTGAAAACATTCCCCAATCACAGTTTCATAGAGAAGACGACTAAGGCAGCTTTCTCTGCCATAGATTCAGCTTCCTGTCTAGAGTACATGTTTAATTTCCCTGAAAGTTTGCATGGAGTTTTTCATGCTTTACTAGTTGTTCTTTGAGCTGTTGTCTCATTTCTACTAGCAGGCAGCATAGACATGGGGAAAGCCAAAATAAGACATAGGAGCAAATAGGGAGTATTTTCCAAAACCAGATAAGATGTGCATGCTGAGTTAAAAAATGATAATCTGCACTTTGGGAGGCCGAAGCGAGTGCATCACAAGGTCAAGAGATCGAGACCATCCTGGTCAACATGGTGAAACCCCGTCTCTACTAAAAATACAAAAAATTAGCTGGGCACGGTGGCGCATGCCTGTAATCCCAGCTCCTCAGGAGGCTGAGGCAGGAGAATTGCCTGAACCCAGGAGGCGGAGGTTGCGGTGAGCCGAGATCACGCCATTGCACTCCAGCCTGGGTAACGAGAGTGAAACTCCATCTCAAAAAAAAAAAAAGATAATCTGGGGAGAAAAACAAAGTTAGAAGGTCCAGAAAAAGGAAGAAAGGGTGAAATGAGATAGTGAGTCAGTGAGGCAGGTAGATCTACGAAGACTGTTCTGGACGGCAGGAGAGGTCGAAAAGAGGATTCTTACATTTACAATGATGAAAGCTTATAATGGACAAGGGGGAGGCATAGTAAATCAATCAGTCAGTCAGCCAGCAGCACGTGCCAGTGCCCACAGCGTCCAGAGCATTCTGGGTACTAATAACTGCAGCGTGTTATCGAGGTTGTAAAAGACCTTCCAAGATGAGTTTGAAAACTAGTGGAGGAGACCATCACAGAAAACCACACCTCACTAAACTTCAGAGGAAAACAGAATCATACTGCATAATGAAGATCTCTATTGCCTAAGCAGGCGTCAGTACAGTCACATGCACAAAAAATAACTCAAGCAATCTAGCCAGTATAGATTTAATATATATGTGTGTCAGAGTTAACATTTATGGAGTGCTTTCTATGCAGCAGACATTGTATTAAGCACTCTATACACATTACATCTTATATATGGGATATGTGGACAAGCCTGGAAAATCTAAACATCAAGTAATAGGCCTGTTCATTTCTATATGAAATGAAATAAATGAACGGATGTGGGTAGAGATGTAAAAACAGACTCCAGCGTTCAAGGATTTGACATACTAGCTGTGACGATTCCTGCAAACCTGAAATTAAAGGGGTTAAGTTGTTATTTTCTCAGATTTAGATTGACTTATAGTGGGCAGTGACTCTCCTTAAGCTTTGGGGAGAAAATTGTTCCCTGTCATCGTCCCCATCTCAGCATGCCTCGATTGCTCTATATGTTTCACTGAGTTTATCATCATTCTTTTGAGGTCACACTTTACTGAATTATAGGGAAATAGTATAAACTATTGTTTAACCAAGAGTTTGAAGATTTGCAAATGTCTTCAGAAGTAAAAGTATTCACAAAGGGAAAGTGCCTCCTGACTTTAGGGAAATGTACAAGCACCCCATTGGGTGTGAGTAAGTTCTCCAGAGTCTCTCTTTGATCTAGTTCGAAGGTAGGGTAGAGGTGGAGTGGAAGGGTCCGTGTCTGCAGTGGTGACGGTGTTACCTTTCTTCAGCCTCCTGCACAGGGAGTGACTTCCAAGGGTTATTCAGGGTTTCGGAATAGAGAATTGTAAAATGTATTTTAGATGGGCCAATCTTTTCTCAAAATCCTCTTCAAAGGAAATCTGACCTGTTCCTCACCATTGCCTCCTATGCTGAGAAAGAGGACCTGCTGCTCCTTGAAAGAGGGTGGACATTTCTACGCCACAAGAGCTTACTCTGCTGTGTGACTGGATGCCTGGCCAACCCCTGACATTAAGGCAGCCAATCGGAATTATGGCAAGGAACCCCAGTACTGCACAAAGTTCTGCAGCAATAGAAGCAATGATTACATAGGGCAATAAGGTTCTCTTGGGAATGTGAACTAGGAAATTCCAAAAAGCAATCAATCAGTATCACGAGGAGCATCAGGAAGAAGAACAAGGAAGAGCAGCTGGGCACGCTCGCGGTGAACAGCACAGAGACGAAGGGTCACCTCCACATTCGATCCTTCCAGGGTCCATATGGCATTTCACTCACCGGGAAGCCACTGCTGCCAGATGCTCCTGTGACATGCCTCTCTCTCATTGCCACAGGTATGCTGCAACAATCCCCCATTGACTAAGGTAGCCTGAGGGAGTGTCAATTCCAAAAAAATCACTGTACTGTCAGAGGTAGTCACTTAATCAGTGCTACTCAAAGTGTGGTCCAAGGACCGGTGGAATCCACCACTGTACCAGTGTGCAGAAACAAAGTATAAAAACAGAATAAGCATTTGTAAACCTTTAAATAAGAATTTGACCTTGCCACAACAATCCAATTTTATGCCTATTAAATCTAAAAATAAAACCTTAAGCTTGCATTTCACAGGTCTCTGGGAGTATTTTTCACTTACTTTTTCTAGTAATTTATTTTTATTGCATTTTACACAAGCATCATTCAGTATATGAAGGTCTGGAAATTGTCAAATAAAAACTGGTGCTTCACAACAGATAGTGTGAGGAGCGCTGAAACTGTGAATCCTTGACTCATTTGTGGGTGTTAACTCATTGAGGAGTCATGAAATTAATTATGAGGATACCAGCATTAACAAAAGAATAAAATAAAAAGTATCAGAGTGCATTGCATGAATTAAGGATTAAGTACTTTTTGTGAAATTTTAATTTTAAAAAGTATATGCAAACACACACACACTCATATACATACCCACTTGTATATTTTTGCATGTATATAAAACAGAAAAAGGAACCTGGGATGCCCGCATTTTCTTGTAAAAGATACTTCTGCTTTTCTAACAGTTATAGGGGAAAATGTCTGCACATCTTCAGAAAACTGTGTGTTGTCCATATCACACCTTTCTGCTATCTTTTACCCGATTTGGATTCTGTGGGAGCTGTTTCACAACTCTGTAAACTGTAGCTAGCTGATAACACTGCAAAATAATTATTGTCTGTAAACATTCAAGTTTTGTCCTTTCTGGTAGAGTTTCTTTTCTTTCTTTCTTTTTTTTTTTTTTTTTTTTGTGAGACAGAGTTTCGCTCTTGTTGCCCAGGCTGGAGTGCAATGGCGCGATCTCGGCTAACCGCAACCTCCGCCTCCTGGGTTCAGGCAATTCTCCTGCCTCAGCCTCCCGAGTAGCTGGGATTACAGGCACGCGCCACCATGCCCAGCTAATTTTTGTATTTTTAGTAGAAACGGGCTTTCACCATGTTGACCAGGATGGTCTCGATCTCTTGACGTCGTGATCCACCCGCCACGGCCTCCCGAAGCGCTGGGATTACAGGCGTGAGCCACCGCGCCCGGCCAGAGTTTCAATTGACTCCCATTCCCTCTGTGGAAGAAGTCAGTTTTGCCCTTTTTTTGCGCGTTCATTTCAATGCTCTTGATCTATCCATGTTCGTTGTATTCTCTTTTGAGTGAGTTATAGTATCTGTCTAGTTCTCTCATTGATAGAGTTAAATAAAATCTCTAACACATGTTCATGTTAAATCTGTCTGAGTCATGATTCTTTTTTTTTTTAATTACCTTTTAAACGTAGGTCACAGTAGAGCTTTCACGCATCAGGTGGTAGTGTTTGTTCAAACTTAGGTCAACTGTGATGAAACGGGATGCCTCGACAGGAAGGCAAGCCTGGATCCCTAGCAAGGCAGAGGGACTTCCTGGTTTAACTTTGTGCTGTTGCCTAGAGGAATCAAAAGGATGGGGAGAATTTCATTGTGAAAGACCACGTGGCAGCAACGATTTTAACTGCTGCTCTGTAAGATCCCTCCCACACCTTGTTCCCATGATGTTTGAAATACATGTCTCTTACTACAGTTCAGAAAAATCTGAAGATACAAATGAATATGGACTAGGCAAATTAGAAGTTCAAGGTCTCAGACATAGCAAGAAAGAACACCAGCCAGAGAACCAACCTTTTAGGTTCCAGGCCCAGCTTGATCCCTGATCATCGGCATGATTGGATTTTAAGCAAGTGACTTAGAGTCTCTGGGCCTCGTATTTTTACCTGTACATAGATTTACCTTAAGTTAGTAGCTTTCAATTTTTTTTTCCAGACACAGCAGTTTTGTTGTTGTTATTGTTTTCAATAAGAAAGCTTGCACACAGTTTTTTGTTTGTTTGTTTGTTTGTTTTTTTGAGACGGAGTTTCGCTCTTGTTACCCAGGCTGGAGTGCAATGGCGCGATCTCGGCTCACTGCAACCTCCGCCTCCTGGGTTCAGGCGATTCTCCTGCCTCAGCCTCCTGAGTAGCTGGGATTACAGGCACGCGCCACCATACCCAGCTAATTTTTTGTATTTTTAGTAGAAACGGGGTTTCACCATGTTGACCAGGATGGTCTGGATCTCTTGACCTCGTGATCCACCCGCCTCGGCCTCCCAAAGTGCTGGGATTACAGGCTTGAGCCACCGCGCCCGGCCTGCACACAGTTTTAATTTGCAAAACAAGACAACCACTCTGGTGTAGCAGGGTGTCTGCTTGGTTTCCACTGCTCTGCTACAGTGGCGGGCGCTAATTATACGGGCCCCTCAGAACAGTGAGGATTCCGTGATAGCACAGTCTGAGAAGTATGGATTCCAAGAACACGAGCATGTTTCCTAGTGCTACGATGTTCCATACAATTACTCTGTGTCTGGTTTTACAGCATTCAAAATCTTTTCCAAGTTGTTCCACCCTTTCCTTCCTTGCCCCATCCCCACCCTGTTGACGATCTCCAATTTTAGCTCTGACCTTTAGAGTCCTTGTCCCATGTTCAGTCCCTTCAACGGCTGGGATCCACCCCACAGGTTCAGTCCAAAACATATCCATTGTCTTCTAACGATCTGTTTAATTATCTGCTTCCCCCACCAGACTGTGAGTTGCCCAAGAGTGGGAGTGGTGTCTTCTCACCTTTGTCTCCTGGGTCCAGTGCAGTGCCCGGCCCTCTGTTCTCAGTACACACTATCTAAGTTCTCTCCTCTACCCTACGTATGTATGTTCTACTCCGATCTCTCTCCTCAACTTCGGTCTCTCATGCACAACCACTTGCCAGACAATTCCATTTGGGTATCTCACAGGCTCTTCCAAAGCAACACATCCAGTCCCATAGCTTCCGTTCAGAATCTTACCTCCTCCTAACATCCCATCTGAAGGAAAGCTGCTGCAATCTACCACCTGCTGCCCAGATCGGAAATCCTTGACACCTCACTTTCCTGCAGCTCCACTTCCACATCCAACCCTTTAACTCCACCTCATAGAATTTTCGACTCCATCTACACTTCGTTACGAGATGGAGTCTTGCTGCGTTGTCCAGGCCAGACTTAAGTGGTCCCCTGCCTCTGCCTCAGCCTCCTGAGGAGCTGGGGTGAGCACCAACCGTCTCCTCTTTCCATTTCCGCTACTCTTGCCCACGTTCAGATCACATGGATTACAACAGATCTTTCTGATGGTGCTTCCAGGGTGCCGAGTGTTGCTAAATAATAATAAGATGCTCTTCATACGTTAGATCCTTCAATGTGTATACCTACTCTGGTTATTACTGTAGCCTCATTTCACTACTAAGAAAATGGAAGTTTAGAGAGAATAAACAACTCACCAAGCTGGTAAGGGCTGGAGCTGAGACTTAAATCCCTGTCTCTCTAATGCCAATAAGCTAGCCCTTAACTGTTATATTATAATTGAAATATTAACTGTTGTTGTATCCCTACTCTCAGCTTTGCCTTCTAAGTCTTTTTTTCCTTTCCATAGCCCAGGGAATTTTTTAAAAGTAGAAATCTTATCATGTGTCCTTCACTTAATATTTCTCATCATTTTTTCTTTGCCCAGGGATACAATAGAAATGTGTTAGTATCTCACTACGCCCTTCATAATCTGTACCTCCCTGGGCTCTTTCACTGCTACTGTCACCCTTGGCTTCGGTCATACTAAACCATTTGTAATTTGGGGGGCATATATTGCAGTATTTTCTATTCATCCTCAATATCTTCTTTTTCCTCTGCTTGACAAATTCTTTATTTCCACCCCTCACCTCTTTAACCAGACAGCTCCTAGTTATACTTCAGTTCTCAGCTCAGAAATGTTCAACTCTAAGAAACACTCTGTGACTATTCCTACTCCCGGAGCACCGTGTATCTTCTGAAGCTACCCCTGTGACTCTGTATTATAAATGCTCGTGTATTTGTCCGTATCCTCCCCCAGTACAAGCTCCCAGAGGGAGACTGTTTCTGATTTATTCAGCATTGCCCGTTGTCTTAACCTGGGTTCGTTAGAAGCAGACCCTGAGATGAGAATTCATTGAATGTGAAATTCATATGAGTGAGGGCAACTGGAGAGGGCAGGGGAGATCAGCCAAGCTACAGGTCTAGCCTCAGCCTGATTCCAGGGGGAGCTTTGCAGCTTGGATGACACCACAGAGTTGGCCCACTTGAGACAAGGGGACTACGCTTTTACTACCATCCCTAACAACGGGACATTGGCTCCAAGCTGCTTCTAGACTGTGTGGGGGGTGGGGATGAAGGCAGCATAATCTCCCAGGCATCCAGGCATCGCTGGGGGGAGTGCTTCCCTGCTGCAGGGCTCCAGAGAAGGGTGCAGCTGTGAGTCCTTAGTAGCTGGGGGATGGGTGCTCCACCAGGTAACAGGGGTCTACTTCATATCCCAGCCACGAGAACCTGTCCTACCACATCATACTCAATACATACCAAAGAAAGAAATGATATAACTTTTTCATTCATTTCTCTATTTCTCATTTGTTCACAGATGAATGGTTTTTCCAGCGGATAAGATTCTCTAATATTCCCAGTCTTGATTTTTTTTTTTAAGCCTCTCAGTATTCTTCAGCCTTTCCTGAACACTAAACGTTGTATAAGATTTCCAAGCTGGGTAAGTCTAGTTTCTCATCTCAGGTGCTTTGTTAAGTACTAGACAAGCATGAGCACGGCCATTAACATTTCTACAAATTCATTAGTTGTTTGAGGTCTGACGGGTTACACACCTGTCAGAATATACACATCTTCTCAAATTGAGTGGGACTTATGGGGAAAAGGTTTCTGTCAATCACGGGACATTTTGGTTTTTAAACCATTTGTCTAGAACAATTTACTCCAAATATCCTATCTGGGGGGGTCTACCCAGAGAGATCTGTGAATTCTTCCTAATCCGTGCGTGTATATTCCAGGCCTGTGTGGCCTTACCTATGGCAGTCAGCCGCCACCTGCTCGGATGGAAGGACACCAGCAGCCTCCTCCCTGATTGGGACGCTGGACCACATGGAGGGAAGGAGACTTCTTCCTACAAGAAGGTTCCCTTCTGCTCAAGTGGACTGCAGCCCTGAGCTCATTCCTCCAGGAAATTTTCTCTCTGGAGGAAATTCAACCCAATCAGACTCAGACAAAAGGTAAGAGACTTAAAGGTAGAGTTCGGGTCCTGTTCTTCTTTGAATAAAAACTAATAATATCTCACATTCAACTGTTTAAAAGTGCTTTCACATATAGTATCTCATCTTAGCCTCAAAGAAATTCCACCCATGAGAAAACCGAGACATCCAGAAGTCAAGTGACTCGTGTAAGATCACATAGCCAACAAATGGCAGAGCCAGGATTCAGACCCAGAATTTCTGATGCCAAATATGAGGGGCTTTGTAGAGTACCCTGCTGCGTAACACAAGGCCTCGCGTGTCATATGCCCTCATTAGCTTTTGTTGAGTTGAATTCCCTATGGCTTCTGTTATTCATATCCAGTGCACCCCTTCTTTAGAATAAATAACAAAAAGTAGATGATGGGCTAGTCTGTGCCAGCTTAAACATTGTGCCAATGAGGTCCAGGTCATTGGTTCGACTCCCAAAAGATGAGCTACCTTTGTCTCAAGAGAGCAGTAAGCTCAGTTCCATTGATACAGGCTACCGCCCTAATCACTCATTTTGCCTATGAGCACCATCGTCAACATCAGAGAATGGCAAAAGGATTTGGATAGAACCAGGGCAAGTTCATCACTAATTCTAGACGGACATGGGGAAGAAAATCTTATTGCTTTAATTTTTACCCAGGAGAAGGGATAGTGCATCACTGGACTTTGCCAGGGTTGATATATGTGGAGTTGGATTCAGTGACTTGAGTGAATCTGACCCAGAGAGGCTTCATGAGGAGGGGGCGTGCCAGGCTGAAGTGAGAAAAAGGGCTGGAAAGAAATGGCCAGCTGGGCCAGGCGCGGTGGTTCACACCTGTAATCCCAGCACTTTGGGAGGCTGAGGCAGGTGAATCACCTGAGGCCAGGAGTTCGAGACCAGCCTGGCCAACATGGTGAAACCCCATCTCTTAAAAAAAAAAAAATGACCAACTGGAAAGGCCAGTCCAGCACTGCCAAGGTCTTCAAACAGAAGGCTGCAGGGGACATTTTCTGCTAGAGATAACGAAGAGTTTGAGGAGTAGGAAGGTGTCACGGTTTTGGAGGCTAAATTTAAAGGACACCAAACAAAACTTCACCCAGGTTCTCTTCTTCCATTCCTATAACTCGGCCTGCAGTGCTGACAAAGAAGCAAATATTTAAAAGCTGCAGAGCCCTTATCCTTCACAATTGCTATGCCATTTAATGCAATAAACACTGACGGGTCTGTTTTGCATCCGCTGCTGTAGAAGGCCCTGGGTTGGGGTTCATGAAGCCTCTGACCGTAAGTGATTATCCAAGGAGTAAAATGATTGTAGTATATTATACAGATCAAGCAGAAAATAAGTGCTACTTAGTGACCGTTCTAAGAGTTTAAAGGGAAAAGTTGGCTATGGTCAGGTGCCTTTGGAAGAACTTCTCCGGAGACGACTGAGTTAGTCTCTGAAGAACTGTCAGGATCTGAACCTGAAGGTGGAGGGAGGTGAAAAGAGGATTCATCCCCTGAATCCAATGCCCCACATACCTCTTTTGGGCCCACCTTGCTATTTTAGCCACTGCTGTAGCCACCAGCTGTGAGCAAGTGAAACCTGGCAGCACCATGTCTTTGGATGCAGAGGGCAGTGCTCACCTTCTGTTCCCGGTTTCTGTGCCACATCTGCCTGCAGGAACCTGCTCGGCTATTCTGATACACGTGCAAAACTGAGAGCACGGGGAAGTTAACCTCCAAAGGACAATACTTGATCAATGGGAGCAGACATTGGTAGACTGACCCTTCCCTCTTCCACCCTGCAAGCTGTCAAGTCTGAGATGCATCCTACAGGGTCTTCACGCCCCCCTGAGTAGGGCAGGGCTCTGGTTGCCCACATCAATGATGCAGTAAACTCATCGTGGATTGGTTTCTCTTCCTCCCTTCTTTCGGTTTTCACAGACCCCAAATGTCCCCATCCTACTTCTTAGCCTGACTGCCCCAAATCAACCACCTGAACAAGTCCTTTTTTGGGAGGGAACGTTGACTAAAGTTAAAAATGGGCTTGTTGCTTTTTCCCTATATCCCTGAAAAGTAGCTGTTCCAGAGATTGGAGAAAACTGAGCAATACGGCACAAGGAAGGGGTGCAGATTCTCTTTTCCACACCTCCCAAGCCTCCAACTGGCTCCTGCTTTTTGATCAATCCTATGGGGACATTGCTGAGAACCACCAGGGTCTTTAGAGAGCTCCCTGAAGCCTCTGTGAAAGCTAAAAGGGGTTCTTGTATTCCCAGGCCCAGGGAATACAAGACTGCAGGGAGGGAGGGGGCTGACCCTCAGCATCCCTGGAACATCCTTTGTGGACTCCCGTACCTTCCACCTCTGAGTTCTCAGACCTCAGCACTGGGCTGGGATCTTCCCAGGGCCGCCAGCCCACCCAGCCGAGAGTGTATCCACCAGAAGCCCTGCTCAGAAGCTGGCCTGAGCCTGGTAATAGTCCTGACTCTTTCTGAACATGCTGAGTTTCATGCCTCACAAGGGAAGTGTGATAACAAGAACTTAGAGAGGATCTCAAGCAACCAAAGCGTGGGCATGGTGGCTGGTGCCTGTAATCCCGGAACTCTGGGAGGCTGAGGTGGGAGGGACGCTTGAGGCAGGAGGATTGCTTGAGGCCAGAAATTCAAGGTTACAGTGAGCTACAAGCATCCCATGGCACTACAGCCTGAGTGACAGAGCAAGATCCTGTCTCCAAAAAACAAATTAAAACAGTAAAATAGTCCGGGTGCAGTGGCTCACACCTGTAATCCCAGCACTTTGGGAGGACAAGTTGGGTAGATCACAAGGTCTGGAGTTCAAGACCAGCCTGACCAAGATAGTGAAACCCCATCTCTACTAAAAATACAAAAATTAGCCTGGCACGGTGGCAGAAGCCTGTCATCCCAGATACTCGGGAGGCTAAAGCAGGAGAATCACCTGAACCAGGGCAGCAGAGGTTGCAGTGAGCCGAGATCGAGTCGCTGCACTCTAGCCTGGGAGACAAAGTGAGACTCCATCTCAAAAATAAAAATTAAAATTGAACGATCCAAGATGGCCGATCGCTAACATCTCGGGATTGCAGCTCACAGTTAAAGCTCATAGAACTAGAGGACGCCACACTTTCAGACAAATTCTGGTCGCTCAGGAGCAGAAGATTCCCAGTGGAGGAGCCACGCAGGGCAGTGGTTTCGCGGCACCGCGGTGCAGGGGTCTCGCCGGCACCTCCACAGGGCAGCTCTCGGAGCTGACTAGGCGGGGCTGGCTCCCCTTCTGACTGAGGTTTGGAGGAGCCGCGCGGGGCTGACTCCTGAGGCCGGTGCAGCAGTTGTGCCGGCACCTCTGCGCAGAGTGAACGCGACTGGTTCCCCTTCTGACGAGGTTTGGAGCTCCGGGAAGGCAGACTCGCCTATTACGGACACAAGAAGGAAGCCAGACGGGAGAAGCCTGGGCAGAAAAACACCATCAGTCTTAACGCCGCTGTTCCTGGCCCTGGGAGCTAACATCTTGGACGTCCACTCAAGAGACCTACTGAAAGCTGGTAATTTCAAAGACGACAGGAGGATAAATTTACAACGATGGGAAGAAACCAGCGTAAAAAGGCTGAGAATACTCAAAATCAGAACCCCTCTCCCTCTAAAGATGATCACAGTTCCTCATCAACAATGGAACAAGACTTGATGGAGGAAGAGCGCATC
>CM052667.1:41142921-41244436 GCA_028533165.1 Leontopithecus rosalia | reverse complement strand
AATCAATCAATCAATTAATTAATTAATTAAAATTAAGCAACCAAAGGGATATGAGTTTGAGAAACAGCTCAAGGCTGCATCCTTAGGGAAGTGGGCATAACTTACCTTCTCAAAGGTAAGTTGAACCAGGGCAGCAGAGGTTGCAGTGAGCTTTCAAAAAAGCAGAAAGTGCAAGAATCTTCCACTCAACCCAGAGGAGGACATGATATGAGAGACCATGTAGGACAGAACTTTCCCCTTGCAAAGATTGTGGAAGGCCTTGGATTTGGTGGGGAGGTGAGAGTAGAAAGATAATCGGAGAGAGTGAAGAAAGGATTGCTGAGTAGTTTTTTCTGGCAGCATTTTTTAAAGTTCAGGTAGTTTAGAGATGGCTGAGGCAATGCTCGAAGAGAGCGATGTGGGTGGGCTTTATCGTCGCAGCAATCTCTCTGGCTCTGAGTGCCCCCGTCAAATTCCACCCTTGTACACTTGAAGGCATATGAAAGTGATAAGGAAAAGGAGGGAGAGAGGATAGCAGAGAAAGAAAGGTGACAGAATGACATTGGTCGTTGCTGGGGCTCACTCCAGTGTCACTGCAGGCCGCCCACCTGCAGGAATCCTTGCAAAGTCTTCCCGGGCCTGTAATACGGAACTATATTCAGGAAAGCAGTGTGGCCTAGAATTCAGAACATCGGCCTTGGAGTCAGACGCAAGCATCCCAGCACTGTTTATAGGCTGAACAACCCTCGCTCAATGAGCACTTATCTTCCCGGACCACGGTTTCCTCATCTAGAATGGGAGCTCCATGAAGACAGGGACTTTGTCTGCCTTCTTCTCTACAACAGCCCTAGAGCCTTGTATTGCACCTGGAATTACATATTTGCTGAATAAATAAATACATCTATAAAATGAGAATAACCTTATTACTCCACCAAAGGCAGTAAAATCTCGATAAGGAGCATGGATGCTGGAGCCAGACTCCCTGGGTTTGAATCTGGACTCAGACACTTCCATTACTGCCACGTTGGCAGGTTAGGGAATCTTTCTATGCCTCTCTGTGCCTCAGTTTTCTTGTCTATGAAATGGGGGTGACAACAGAACACCTACATCAAAAGGTGGTTGTGAGGCTTAAAACAAGTTAATAATGTGAAATGTATAAAATAGTGCCTGGTTATATATTAGCTCAGTATGGTTATTGTTATAAGGATTCATTGACTACAACCAGAAAAAAATGCTCAGCATTTCATGTTTTATTCTATATGCTTCTGAACTATTCAAATCTCTTTTTCTTTTTTGTTTTTTGACATAGTCTTGCTCTGCCAGCCCCCCTGGCTGATGTGCAGTGGTATGATCTTGGCTCACTGCAACCTCCACCTCCTGGGTTCAAGCAAGTCTCATGCCTCAGCCTCCTGAGTAGTTGGGACTACAGGCACGCGCCACCATCCCTGGCTACTTGTTGTATTTTTAGTAGACACAGGGTTTCACCATGTTGGCCAGGCTAGTCTCGAACTCCTGACCTCAAGTGATCTGTGCACCTCAGCTCCCCAAAGTGCTGGGATTACAGGCATGAGTCACCATGCCTGGCCTCAAGTCTCTTATAATAAAATGTAATCAGGAATTATTATTAAAAAATTTTTTTTTGAGACGGAGTTTTGCTCTTGTTACCCAGACCGGAGTGCAATGGCTCGATCTCGGCTCACCGCAACCTCTGCCTTCTGGGTTCAAGCAATTCTCCTGCCTCAGCCTCCTGAGTAGCTGGGACTACAGGCAAGCACCACCATGCCCAGCTAATTTTTGTATTTTTAGTAGAGACGGGGTTTCACTTTGTTGACCAGGATGGTCTCGATCTCTTGACCTCGTGATCCACCCACCTCGGCCTCCCAAAGTGCTGGGATTATATGCGTGAGCCACAGCGCCCGGCCTTATTAAATATTTTTAATATAAAAATATTTTTAAGCGGTTAGCTCATCACCTGCCACATTGTAAGCTCTCACTAAATGCTGGCTGCTGTTGTTGTTGTTACTGAAAAAAAAAATCATTCTGATCTTACCAAGTCTGCCAGTTGATGATAAAGCCAAAAGTTTGTCCTCGGGATCAACTTAGAATAGGAGCAGGCAATTGTAGGCTTTCACTGAAGAAGGATCCCCAGGAAAACTGCTGTTGGCATAGAATAGGATGAGAGTCCTGGGAGCTGAGCTGGTTGTAATGTTTAGCCGCAGGCTAGAGAAACAGACTTGAATGGGAGAAAACCGGTGCCTCGAAGAAGCACATACAGTGAATGGAACTAGCTGGAACGCACCAGACCAATTTCTTCTTCTTTACACTTTATTTCTGTTCCTAGTCGGAGGAACTGGTTCAATTCCTCAAGAAGTATTTACAAAACTTCGTGGGTTTTTTTTTTTCTGGCACTGTCATCCAGGTTATGAAAAGAAGGAAAGCTCTTCAAGGCAGCCATAACTCTTGCAGAGAGAGTATGCTAAATCATAAAGCAAGATCATCTACGATCACGTCTCAAAGTATGCAAAACAGGTAACTGCTACAGTGAGTTAAGACAAGGGAGACATGGATTCATTTGTTCCCGGTCGCCTACGTTCATTTACTGACTCATCATTTAATAGACACTAAGCACCCACTACGCCAAAGGCCATAAGAGACAGGGAGTTTGGGTTGGGTTCCGTTCCCTCAGGGAAGCTGAGCTTCCATGAGTTGGTGTCAATCTGTATGAGAACAGCTCCAGTACCGGGCAGAACATGATCACGCTTTACGAGGCCACAGAGGTGCTGGGTGTGGGCATTATCAGAGTTGCCTGGTTGAGTAGCCTGGTATGGCTTTTTGAGGGAGGTGGGACTTGGTTTGGACCTTGAAGGTGTCGTAGTATCTAAACAGATGGGGGTAAGGGATGGCAGCCCAAGCAAGAAGACACAAGGAGGAAGCTCACAGAAGCAGGGATGAGCGTGCCTGTTACAGTGATTCATCAACACATTGAACAAACTTTTTTTTATTGAAATATCTATTATGTGCTTGACAGACGAACATGTCATCACTCTTTTCCTCAAACAGTTTGTAGTTTAATGTGGGAGGCAAACACATAAAGAAAAACATCTATTATAGTGTGGGAAGTGTGTCAGCCATGGTGAGTGTAAAATTGCAGGCAGAAGGGTCTCCCAGGAATGAGCTGGGGGCTCAGTGGGTGAGGAGGGAGCCCGGGCCCACAAGCAGAAAGGTCTGCAAAGGCCCCTTAGGAGGCACATTGGAGAAAAGGGTGCAGGGGCTGCCGGCGAGTGCTGGGAAATGAGGTAGGTAGACAGGTAGAGGTCAGATCATAGAGGCACATTAAGGACGTTCTGTGCAATTTGGGCTTTCTTCAGAGGACAGGGCAAAAGCTGGAAGTTTTCCTAGGAAAGGACATATGACATTTGCATTTTGAAAAGATAATAATAGCCTTGTCTTACATTATTTGCACTATCTAGGGCCCACTATGATTTAAACATCACACCTCGCAATGACGTTTATCATCTCCGGAAAGTTGCATGCACACTTGCCCCAAGTCAGTTGAGTACTGGAGCAGAAAGACGCCCTGTCTCCAGGGCCAAGCTCTTCACCCTTACACCCTGCTACCTCTGCAGCCTGGAGGAGGGGGGCCAGGGGACGGCGAGGAAAGAGGCAGGAGCCGAAGTCAGAATGAAAAATAATGAGGCCAGAACTAAAGCAGTAGGGGTGAGAATACAGAGAAAGAAGCAGAATCCCGAGATTTTGAGTAAGTGGGTTTCACTGGATGTTTGTGGGGAGAAATGAGGGAGGACTGGAGTTCCCAGGTTCTGCCCTCTGAGTGTGTCTCTCGTGGTGCTGTCACCAGTGAGAGGAGCTATGGGAAGTAAAGGAGGTGAGGAGATGGGAGATGATGAGTTGAGGAAGCTGTGGGTCTCCATGGCAGCGATCCTAGTGTGGAGTGGGGTAGATGCAGCTGGAGCTTAGGTGCCAAGAATGGGCTGGAAAGAGAGACTAGGAAAGCTGAGGGATCGGCTGGGGCAGGGGGGCTGATGAGGCCATGGAAAGCTGGATGACAGAATCACGTATGGACTTGAATTTGAAGACTGCAAGGAGTCGCGGAGGCCTTTTACTTAGGGAAGCAGCATGGTGAATAACAGCTTTTCAGATGTCAAGCCTCAAACTCAAATATCCGAGAACTGACATGGAACTTTATTTCTGGTGAAAGCAGCACCTCAGCAAGGATGGGCCGGTCCCCCATGCTCAGGGTGGAGCCCAAGTTCTGCGGGGCTTGGCAGGCACTTGGGGAGGGAGCTGGTCCTTGACCGTTTTCCCCCTCGTGCCCTGGGACATACTCATCCTGAGGGTCTGCTCTGCAAGGGCCCCAGCCACAGCGCCTGGTGATGGTGGCAAGGTCCTGCCTGGTCTGGAACCCCAGTATTCACAAGCACTTGTCTCTTTGCTTTGTCCTTTATGTCACCTGGGGGATACAAGGATGAAGGTGAAAAGGAATGCTGGGAGGTGAAGTAGAGGTGGGAAATCATAATAATATCTTGAATATTATCCTGCCATTGAATTAAAATCATATTTTGGGGAAACCAGGTCACAACATTGGACAAGGCCTGATGGAGGAGGGGGGACAGAGAAACAGGAGGGCCAGCGTAGGGACAGTTGCGGTGATGGCAGTGTTGTGTGGGACTTCGTAACTTACTATACATTTTTACCACTCATTTCATCCTCACAGTGCCTCTGTGAGGTGGCTTTCCTAGGCCCGTTTTATAGATAGAGCAACCCAGAGAAGTTAGATCAATGAAACAAAATCATCTGGCTAGAAAATACAAGAGCTCAGGCTTGCTCACGCCTGTAATCCCAGCACTATGGGAGGCCGAGGCGGGTGGATCACGAGGTTAAGAGATCGAGACCATCCCGGCCAACATGGTGAAACCCCATCTCTACTAAAAAATACAAAAATTAGCTGGGCGTGGTGGTGCACGCCTGTAATCCCAGCTACTCAGGAGGCTGAGGCAGGAGAATTGCTTGAACCCAGGAGGCAGAGGTTGCAGTGAGCCAAGATCGCGTCACTGCACTCCAGCCTGGCACCTGGCAACAGAGACTCTGTCTCAAAAAAAAAAAAAAAAAAGAGCTCAGGCTTAATACTTTGGTCTTCCAATAAAAATCTTTAAGAGAAAAAAAGAATCCCTTCTTCCAGTGCATTCATCACCTGTGGCACATCCCACAACACCAGGCTGCCTCTCAGGAATAAGGTGTTCTGAACATCAGAACCTAAACGTGCATTTGGAGGCTCTGTCTTCAGAGAAGATCCCCCTGGGAAACACGTCTGCACCACCTTAAAGGATTCCTCTGGGCTTTGGAAGGGACTTCCCACAGAGAACTGCTTCCAATCATAACACATCGAGCCTTCTGCAAGGTCCCTGTGTAACTTAACTGTCGAGGCACAGCAGCAAGCCGGCTCCAAAAACCCATCCTCTGTTCACGCCTAATGAATCCCTGGTATACACTGTCAGAATTTAAGAGGCAGGTGTCACTCCCCTGATGCTTTGAATAGGAACTTGTCCAAATCATGCACCCTCTCCAGGAACAGTTTTTCGAAAGAGTGGTTTATAATTTTTCATCTGTAGCAGTAATGAGGGGGTGGATTCAGAGGAAGAAGGAGGACATACTGATGGGGGAGGCGGGGAAAGAAATGCCATCCTGGATCAGAGTTGCGAAGGTCAAAGCAGAGGGGTGAGCCTCGCCTCTGGAGATGAGAGGCTGGAAGAGAATGCTGTGAAGGTAAAGGAAAGAAAGAAATTGGATGTGGTAGGTGGAGCCCTCTCTAGAGAGACACGCAGAAGAGGTTTCTGTTTCCCCAGATGATAGCTGGTAGTCAAGGCTTCCTGGCCTGGCTGTCGTCCTCCGCAGGGATCTCCACGTCAACCAGGCCACTCCTCCGTCGGCACCCCCCCACCCTTTCTCTAGCTTATGCAACTCAATATCTGTACATTTGTTCGCCTGGTTTACTCTCGTTCTGGATCACTCTACCCTTGGCTCTACTGCATCGATCAGGATCAGATTTAAGTGCCGGATGCCCTGTAAGTCTGACCTGAAACTCCAGCCCACGATGGTTCTTATTGCCTGGGCCTCAGTTCTCAAACCCCAGCATGCGTCAGAATCACCCCGGGGGTATTTAAAAACACAGGTTGCCGGGACCCCCAGCGTTTCTGATTCAGTAGATCTGGGCCTGGGCCTGAGAATTTACCTTGCTAATAAGTTCCCAAATGACGCTCGCTGGTGCTTCCTGTCTGGGAACCACTCACATGTACCACTCATTTAGGCTTAATCATGCACTGCCCTGTGCTGATACTGTGACTGAGTATCCAGATGCAGCTGCGAACATTTCAGAGGCAGTGATGTGATAGGTACTGGGCTAGGTCCCCATAGGACCTAGCTAGCATACTTACAGCATACTTGGGTACTTGCTCTAAGTATGCTAGCTAGGTCCCCACAGGACCTATGGACAGTAGTTTGTCCACAGGAAACTTCCACTTTCCCTCCTCCATTTTTCAGCCAACTTCTGTGTCCCTCACTCTTCCTCCTCCAAGCTGACCCACACCCCGCTACACATAGACTTGCCCTAAATACCCAGAGCGCTGGCATCTGCCCCTCAAAGTTTACAGGCAATTCTTGTAAGAAGCTTGACTGAGAAGAAGAGAAGTTAAGTAATGCATTAGCTTTCGAGAGGTGTGAGGCCCCAGAATGCTTTTTTCTTTTATTTTATTAAGTTAAGAGATAGTTGTTGAGCTTATTTAAATACTGATGGAGAGAAGCCAGCGGAGGGCAGGGTGGTGCCGGTGTGGGAATGAGGGAATAATGACAGGTGGGATCCACAGTACAGGGAGAATCATCCACTTAGGAGCAGGGACACCTCTCCCACTGTAGATGGAAAAAGGAAAAGACGGTTCGATACAGGAATAATGAGGCTTTCGACGGTAGGTGACTCCCAGCCCTAACATCTTGTGATTCCATGAAATTAAATTGCCACGGTGTCAGAGGCTTAATATGTCACCTCTCCCTGGCAGAGCATTAACCCAAGGAAATGAATGTTTCATGAGAGGCTCTTGGGCTATGGGAGGCCTGCCAGTGGGACAGCAGGGCCTTCCCAGTGGCCTTGAATACCTGTTGCCTGGCTATGCAAGGGGGAATTGGGACAATGGGATAAATATATCCAACTGTGACAACGTAAGAACTACAGCGAGGCCACAGAGCCGATTTGTTCTGGAGCCGGATTCCCTGCTTCCCTCAAGCCTGGCCGTCATCCACCCGCTCATATTCTGACCATCTGAAATTGCAAGGGAGGGCTGGAAATATTAACACAACTTCTTCCTAACTCTTGGGTTGGAGACTTAAGATGACATCCTCCAGAAAAAATAAATAAATAATAAAAATAAATGTAAAATAAAAGATGACATCCTCCATCCCAGACCTGCACAGCCCCAGCCCATCTCTGGGGCTCTAAGAAATACCTGATAGTGATAGAAATGATAACAGCAGCCGGGCGCGGCGGCTCACGCCTGTAATCCCAGCACTTTGGGAGGCCGAGGCGGGTGGATCACGAGGTCAACAGATCGAGACCATCCAGGTCAACATGGTGAAACCCCGTCTCTACTAAAAATACAAAAAATTAGCTGGGCATGGTGGCGCGTGCCTGTAATCCCAGCTACTCGGGAGGCTGAGGCAGGAGAATTGCCTGAACCCAGGAGGCAGAGGTTGCGGTGAGCCGAGATCGCGCCATTGCACTCCAGCCTCGGTAACAAGAGCAAAACTCCTTCTCAAAAAAAAAAAAAAAGAAAGAAATGATAACAGCAATAATAATTTATCAAATGCCTCCTCAGTTGAATTAGCATATAAGGTGCCTGGCACATCGTGCCAAAACCTGGATCATACATAGGAAGAAGTCAACGAATGTAAGCTGTCATCTTGTCCTCTTCTTCCTCCTCCTTCTCCTCATCACCATCTTCACTGTGTGCCAGTCACCACACTAGGTACTTTATATATTTTGTTAAGTATATATTTTCCTGATTTCAAAAGTAACCGGTATTTAAAAGTTCTAACAAGAAATGCATAACATAAAAAATCCAAGTGTGGGCCGGGCGCGGTGGCTCACGCCTGTAATCCCCAGCACTTTGGGAGGCTGAAGAGGGCGGATCACTAGGTCAAGAGATCGAGACCATGGTGAAACCTCGTCTCTACTAAAAAATACAAAAAGCAGCTGGTCATGGTGGCGTGTGCCTGTGGTCCCAGCACTTTGGGAGGCCGAGGTGGGCGGATCACAAGGTTGAGATGGGAGAATCGAGAGATCGAGACCATCCTGGCCAACATGGTGAAACCCCGTCTCTACTAAAAAATACAAAAATTAGCTGGGCGTGGTGGCGCGCGCCTGTGGTCCCAGCTACTTGGGAGTCTGAGGCAGGAGAATTGCTTGAATCCAGGAGGCGGAGGTTGCAGTGAGCGGAGATCGTGCCACTGCACTCCAGCCTGGTGCCTGGCAACACAGCAAGACTCTGTCTAAAAAAAAAAAAAAAATCCAAGCGTGGTGCACTAGAAAGAGGGAAAGCACATAAAAAGTTGCCAACCCATGCTCTATATTCAAGTCACAGAAAACTCAGGGCCGACTGTCCATGTTTACTTTCTGGTTCTTCTAATACTCACTGGGTGGTCTTGGGCATGTTATTTAACTCTTCCGTGCCTCAGTTTTCTTATTTGTTAAATGAGAACAATAATAGTTCTAACATTTAGTGTTCTTGGGAAATTTAAATAAGATGCTATAAACACAAGGCAAGGAGCACGGTGCTCTGCACCTAGTAAGCAGTCCATATGAAGTGGTTATTATTTATATTACTTTTTAATAAACAAAATTCTCCACGATCCACATGGCAGAAGTAACCCATATTGACCTGGCATGGAGGCTCACACCTGTAATCCCAGCACTTTGGGAAGCCAACGGAGGTGGATCACGAAGTCAGGAGTCCAAGACCAGCCTGGCCAATGGTGAAATCCCATCTCTATTAAAAATACAAAAATCAGCCAGGCGTGGTGGCACGCACCTGTAGTCCCAGCTACTCAGGAGGCCGAGGCGGGAAAATCGCTTGAACCAGGGAGGCGGAGGTTGCAGTGAGCCGAGATCACGCCACTGCACTCCAGCCTGGGCAACAGAGGGAGACTCCAACTCAAAAAAAAAAAAGAAAGAAAGAAAAGAGAAAAGAAATAACCCATATTGATGGCTCATTGCATATTTTTTCAGACCATCTATATGTATATCTATACGTACATTCTACAAAATCTAAAACATATACATGATTTTTATGTCTTTGTTCATTTGAAAAATATTATGGCTGATTCTTAAAACAATCCTACAAAGTCCTTATTGATACATGGTTTTGTTTCTATTATATTTCCTCTAAGGCTTCATCTTTCTTTTTTTTTTTTTTTTGAGATGGAGTTTCGCTCTCGTTACCGAGGCTGGAGTGCAATGGTGCGATCTCGGCTCACCGCAACCTCCGCCTCCTGGGTTCAGGCAATTCTCCTGCCTCAGCCTCCTGAGTAGCTGGCATTACAGGCACGTGCCACCATGCCCAGCTAACTTTTTGTATTTTTAGTAGAGACGGGGTTTCACCATGTTGACCAGGATGGTCTCGATCTCTTGGCCTCATGATCCATCCGCCTTGGCCTCCCAAAGTGCTGGGATTACAGGCGTGAGCCACCACACCTGGCCCCTAAGGCTTCATCTTTACCTCCCAAATGTTCAGAGAAAACCTCTGAAGACTGAAGTAAAGGACATGGGTCAGCAACCATTTTCTTTTTTTTTTTTTTTTTTTGAGACTGAGTTTCACTCTTGTTGCCCAGGCTGGAGTGCGGTGGTGTGATCTTGGCTTACTGCAACCTCCACCTCCAGGGTTCAAGTGATTCTCCTGCCTCAGCCTCCCTAGTAGTTGGGATTACATGTGCCCACCACCAGGCCTGGCCATTTTTTTTTTTTTTTAGTAGAGACAGGGTTTCACCATGTTGGCCAGGCTGGTCTTGAACTCCAGACCTCAGGTGATCCACCTGCCTCAGCCTCCCAAAGTGCTGGGATTACAGGCATGAGCCACTGCGCCTGCTGAGTCAGCAACCGTTTTATGTGAAGGACCAGATAGAAACAGTTTAAGCTTTGCAGACCACATGGTCTCTGTTGCAGCTACTGATGCTGTGGTTGTCGTGCAAAAGCAACCATTAACGATACGTGAACAAATGAGAGTCGCTATGTTCGTCGAGACGAGGTCTTGCTCTGTTGTCATGCTGGAGTGCAGTCATGCAATCATAGCTCCCTGTAACCTGAAACTCCTGGGCTGAAGCCATCCTCCTGCCTCAGCCTCCTGAGCAACTGGGACTACAGGCATGCACCACCATGCCTGGCTAATTTTTAATTTTTTTGTAGAAATGCGGTCTTACTATGTTGCCAAGGCTGTTCTTGAACTCCTGGCTTCAAGCGATCTTCCCACCTCTGCCTCCCAAAGCATTGGGATCACAGGTGTGACCCACCACATCCAGCCCCGGTAAAACTTTATGGAGATTGATATTTGACTCTCCTATAATTTTCAGATGTCATGAGATACTCTTATTTTTTTTCCAACCACTACTTAAAGATGTAAAAACTATTCTGAGATTGCAGGCTGTGCTGTGCAAAAACAGATGGCAGGCTGGATTTGGCCTGTGGGTCACAGGGAGCGAACTCGCTTGCTATTTTGGAGCCTGCTTGAATATTAGCTGGGCAATGAAGTGTAGAAGTAACATCTTAACATAACCTTTCTGCCTTTTCAGTGAGAAGCACCTTTTCCTCTATTTGTGATCCCACCACACCTATTAAAGTTCCCCTGAAGAATTAAAAGTCGTTCCCTCCTTAGAGTCCTCTCAGCCCTTCTTTATAGTATATACTAAACACTGGATGTCCCCCCCATACCAAAATCCCTAAGAAGCCTCAAACTCTTCGTGTGTTCAATTTACTGCTGTCCATCCAGAGCTAGAACAGTGCTTGGCAACTGGAAGGGTTGGGCTGAACCACCGAGCTTCCCTTTTACTCTCTTGGTGCAAGCAAAAGAATCTATTAGAACCAGTGTAGGGGAAGAAAGAAAGGGGAATTACTTAGAGCTGGGAACATCCTAGAGGGTCTAAATTCAGGAAACGTCCTGAATGGAGGGACTGTGTTTTGCAGACATTTCAAATGCCCATAATATTTGCTGGCTTCATTTCAGGATTAATTCTCTCTCACTCGCTGTCTCTCTCTCTCTCTTTCTCTGTCTGTCTTGGGGCAAGTGGATTCTTTATCGCTCTGAGTAGGTCTATTTCTTTTTTTTTTCCCTCAGCATTTTATCAGTTCAATAACTAATACAAACCAACTAGCTTCCATGAGCCCTACTTTTACATTTCTGGGAGAAGGCCAGGCACGGTGGCTCATGCCTGTAATCCTAGCACTTATGGAGGCTGAGTTGGGTGGATCACCTGAGGTCAGGAGTTTGAGACCAGCCTAGTCAACATGGTAAAACCCCATCTCTATTAAAAATACAAAAATTAGCCGTGCCTTTAATCCCAACTGCTCGGAGGCTGAGGCAGGACAATCACTTGAACCTGGAGACGGAGGTTGCAGTGAGCTGAGATGGCACCATTGTACTCCAGCCTGAGAGACAGAGCTGGATGCACAGTATAAACAGAAGTGCAGAAGCTTAACTGGCCAGGTAATCTAGGGATTATTTTCCAAAAATGGAGGGACTGTGTCGTGCAGACGTTTCAAATGCCCATAATACTTGCTGGCTTCATTTATTTCGTGATGGCTTGTGTCATGTTACTAGTGTACATCTTTCTTATGAAATGCTCCTTTAGAACAGGGAAAAGCCTTCCTCATTTTGGTGTCCCCAGTCCCAGCACAGTGTTTTGCACATAACAGGTAATAGCAAATACTTATTCAACTAAATGAAAAACACTACCTTCTATTCAGCCTTTCATGTATCTTTCATCTTTATGAAAGCTACACATTCCATTGTTAGGCAAAAGACATGGTCTAAAAGACAAATTTCCTTTTCCTGGCTTCAGTACTGTTTTTTATTAAATTGTTTTAGCTCAGATAATTGCATTATTTCCATTTTGGGTTTTCAGGGGTCACACAACCTCGGATCCAGATGTACCATGAATGCAACTATAATAGTTTCAGAGCAATTATCTCTGTCCAGCTCTGGAGGGCAGACCAATTCGAACTCTGGAGCCCAGATGGTGAGAAATCCTTTTATACATAGCCCTCTCAGAATCAGTCCAAACTGAACTCAAGATTAGTTTCAGCAGAGGATCTACTTAGCCGTGGCTAGTGTCCTAGGTAACTGTTGCCTCTGCAGGCATCTAAGCAGTCCTGAGAACAGCTGAGTGCCCCAGGTCATATCTGAAACCCTCTGCCCATTAACCAAGGCCAGCTTAAGCTCATGTTCAACACCATTGCAGCAGTCAAGTTCAAGCAAGAAGAAGCAGTCTGTTTCTGGCTCTCCTTGTGAATGGCTGGAGAGTTTCTCTCCGTAGTTTATTACATCTCCTCTGATCAGCTTCCCTTGGGGAGAAGTTGGTCCATTGTTTACCAAAATCAGTTGCTCCCACTGGTGGCTCGGCTGCCTCTTTCTGCTCTGCTGCCAGCATCAGGCAGAAGCATATTTCAGGGAAGGGGTGTTGCAAACACAGCCCACAGCAAATGCAGCTTGTTCTGGTTTTGCGCCTTCCTTGCATTGGCTCATTCCTAAGGCCTTTTTCAGAGTGTTCGAAGCTCCTCTCCACATCTTCATTAGAAGGAGTTGGGGACAGGACAAAATGACTTTTCCGTCCTACTGAAATGTCAGTTGTATTATGACACACATACCGTGTTCACAAAAGACATTCTAGGACTTTCTTATCTGGGGTCCTAATAAGGTACAATCCTGGCTGATCTTTCTGCAAGAGGGCACTGTGTGAGTGTTCACATATATATGTGCCGCACCTCTCATGAAATGCACAGAACTCCAATTTATCATTAGTCAATGCATTTAAATAACAATTACAAATGTGAATCAAATGCATACGAACTCCAGCAAATCTCTTTGACTGTCCTTTATCAGTTAATCGGGACCCTTCTTAGGTTTTTGCAACTATTAAAAGTGGTCCAGAAAAAAAAAACAGCTATGCTTTAAAAAAAATGTGCTAATATCTTGGGCGTTTAGTCTGTTGGCCAATTCAAAATGGTCATCCTGTTAACCTACCCACACGTGAGTCCATCCTTCTGATTTAGTATTGCTTCAAAAGAACAAAGAAGCTGTGTTCATTTACTCTGAAGGATAGGGAAATTTCCGTTCTTCACTACAATGATGGTCTATTTTTACCTGCCACGTCTCACCAGAGTTCAGTAATGGGAATCTCATATTTATAAGTTAGTTATGTTCCTTTAAATACTTTTGCTTATATAAACTGTAGTTCTCTATTTTCCACCCATCTCATAAAGTTTGGGGAAAACATATTACAGTTTGTAGATTACCCAGATGCCTTGTTCTTTCTTCTATACTGGAGCTTTTCACCACTTAATACTCTTTTTTTTTTTTTGAGACAGAGTCTCATTCTGTCACCCAGGCTGGAGGACAATGGCATGATCTCAGCTCACTGCAACCTCTACTTCCCAGGTTCAAGTGATTCTCCTGCCTCAGCCTCCCAAGTAGCTGGGATTACAGGCGCATGCCACCACGCCCGGCTAATTTTTGTATTTTTAGTAGAGATGGGGTTTCACCGTGTTGGCCAGGCTGGTCTCAAACTCCTGACCTTGTGATCTGCCCACCTCAGCCTCCCAAAGTGCTGGGATTACAGGCGTGAGCCACTGCGCCCAGCTCCACTTAATACTCTTTATTGACCTGAAGCTTAGCTGAAAAGAGAAAAAGATGAAATTTAAATGGATAATTTTTAAAGTCCTAAATCAAGAATCTGTCACCATGCTTTTCTGAGATGTTTGAACTCTACCGTAGGTCACTTTGAGGGGTCTTTTCAAATAGTATTTTTCTTTTTTCCATTTTAAATTTGTTTGACCTTTTTTTTTTTAACTTCCTGCACTAAGCTGATGTAGTATTTTTTATTTTTATTTTTTAAGAGACTGGGTCTCATTATGTTGGCAACAGCAGTCTCAAACTCCTGGTCTCAAGCAATCCTCCCACCTCAGCCTTCCAAAGTGCTGGGATTACAGGTGTGAGCCACCACACCCAGCCTCAAATAGTATTTTTAAATAGTAACATCGTTTCTCTAAGGTGCCCTGTACAGAAAATATTTTCCTTGAATGTCTGTTTACAGACCAACTGTTCAAATGGGAACTTAATAAGGATGAAATGAACGATGATAAGTAGTATATCCCTTCAATTATTTGTGGGTCAGAAAAATCCATAGCAAGACAGACAGTATAAAAGAGCTGAAAGAACAGGAGCTTTGGGTCAAACAGAACCAGGTTTTAGGCCCTTATAGTTATGAACTGTGTGTTCTTGGACAAAATGCTTAATCTCAGCAAGCCTGTAAAATGAGAACACATATAACATCTAACATTTGTTGATTACTTTGTACGTACCGGGCATTGTGCTAATTATGTCACATACATTCATTAACTCACTTCATCTGCAGAATAATCCCATGAGGAAAGTACTATTAATATCCTCACTTGACAGATGAAGAAACTGAAGCTCAGAGAGATTGAGTAACTTGTCGAAAGTCACAGAGTAGCAGAGCCTGTAACTCAAAGTCTGGCTCTAGAGACCAAATACATAAGCATGGCTAGAAATACTCCCAATAGCAAGACTCCCCTTACAGGGTGAGTGGCAAGGATGCAATGAGATAATGCGTGTAAGTCACATGCTTAGCAGATAGTGCTGTTATTCCTACTAAATATTATTAGATATTACTAGCTAAAATTTATATAGCGCTTCGCTGCTTGTAAAGCTCATTTACATGATAACTCATCAGAAACAGTCTCAGAAAAGTTAAGAGACTTGGCCAAGGTCATTTAGCTTGTAAGCACACTGATATCAGAACCTGGATCTTTTCATTCCAAAACCCAGCAATTTCCCCTTGCCTTTTAATCATTGAGGAGCGCTACGTTTTTCTATAATTTATTTCACTTACTATTAGTAAGAGACGGCTATTTTCAGATGAGGTGAGTTCTAATCTTGCCTGCCTCTAAGTTGCTCCTTTATCTTGGTAAATCTTGAAATCTGTTTCTTGATTTTCTGCTTGATTCTCTCCTTTATGTCACAGACAATTCACCTTTCCAGAAATGTGGAGGAGTCTCTCATTTGTCCTCCTCCCACATTCTTTTCCACAGTTAAATATATACATGTAGGGTGATATCAAATCATGAATGGGCTGTAGTCTTTAAGGTTATTTTGTAAGTTGGAAGTTTAGACATCTGAGCACTTCTCCCATGTTTTCAATGAACCTCTTTCTACTGCCCTGTGCAGCCCCCAATCAGGCCTGCCTTACACCAAAGAGTCTTCTAAGTGCCAAAACTATCTATCTGCTTCTATTATTTTTTTCCTTTTCTCCCTCTACTCTAAATGGCTGTTGATATGATCTAGGTATTTGCAGAAAAGTAGGCTAATGAAATAATTCAAACTGAAGTAGGAAAGGCTGACTCCCCTTATCCCTTCTAGAGGTGTTTTCATATTTAAAAGATTCTTTTTTTTTTTTTGAGATGGAGTTTCGCTCTTGTTACCCAGGCTGGAGTGCAATGGCGCGATCTCGGCTCACCGCAACCTCCGCCTCCTGGGTTCAGGCAATTCTCCTGCCTCAGCCTCCTGAGTAGCTGGGACTACAGGCACGCGCCACCGTGCCCAGCTAATTTGTTGTATTTTTGGCTTTTTTTAGTAGAGACGGGGTTTCACCATGTTGACCAGGATGGTCTCGATCTCTTGACCTCGTGATCCACCTGCCTCGGCCTCCCAAAGTGCTGGGATTACAGGCTTGAGCCACCGCGCCTGGCTAAAAGATTCAAAATAATCCAAGTGAATTTGTAATTGGTGGGAACTCTAGCAGTGAAACAAAATAAAGTGAAAAATTGATATTATGTAGAAGGCATTTTGGAAGAGGTGTGTTGTAATCTCTGGGTAGGACAGGACAGCCCAGATTGGGTCTTTCTTGTTCCATCCCCTAATGCCACTGCTCTCTCCAGCACATTTACATACACGTGGCAAACACATCTCATCGGTCACCTTGGCTTCTAGTCTTTCCCTCATCAACCAGACAACTATTAGCAGGATAGCATTTCAGAACTGGAAAAGGTTTTAGAGCGAACGGCATTAGCTTATTTTATAATTGAGGAAATAAGGTTTAGAGAGCAAGGCTCATGTTCACACACCAGTGAGTAGAGAACCAGCACTAGAATGCCGGATCTTCTGCCTAAGAATCTAGTACATTTTCATCTCTACTCCATGCTTAGCATTCAGATGTCTCGTAAGATAAACAGAAATGCTCATGCATTGACCTTGTTCACTTACCCACTTGGAATTTCTTTTTTCTCTTTGGAGTTGGCAGGTGGAAGCCATCAGGGCTAGAGGCAAGAGAGTCTGACCTGGTGTTCCTACCAACATGTTCCGGCCTGGAGGCCTGGCATTCTCTGTCCTCTACCAAGTGGGACGGTGGAGGAAATGGAAAATTAAAGGTTGTTTGGGGACCCAGGCACATGCTTTCTTCTTCATTAGATACTTAGAGGAGATGTCAAGAGATTTTAAAATGTATGTGGTCATGTTAGGATCAGGATTCCCTCTTTCTTCTTTCTCTCATTGAGCGTTTAGATTTTCACTCTAACAATTGGAACAATTATTTTTGCTGCCTTAGTAGTACAGCCTGGCAGTGGCAATCCTGGTCTCTAGAAAGGCAGGCCGCCTGGGGCCATATCTCAGCCACTGCTTCCAGGCTGGATTACCTTGACAGGTTACTTCACCCCTGCGCCTCAGCTCCTTCACCCAGAAAACAGAAACACTAATGGTTTACACTGTATGCGGTTGTTTAATACATGGAAATGCTTAATAAATGTTAGTGGTTTTCATCATGAATATCATCAATATCTATGGACCCTTTTAGTTTGCTTTATTTTTTTTTTTGAGACGGAGTTTCGCTCTTGTTACCCAGGCTGGAGTGCAATGGCGCGATCTCGGCTCACCGCAACCTCCGCCTCCTGGGTTCAGGCAATTCTCCTGCCTCAGCCTCCCGAGTAGCTGGGATTACAGGCACGCGCCACCATGCCCAGCTAATTTTTTGTGTCTTTAGTAGAGACGGGGTTTCACCATGTTGACCAGGATGGTCTCGATCTGTTGACCTCGTGATCCACCCGCCTCGGCCTCCCAAAGTGCTGGGATTACAGGCGTGAGCCACCGCGCCCAGACTTAGTTTGCTTTTTTATTTAAAAAATTTTTTATACTTAAGAAAAGGAAGCTTTTCTGGTCTTAGCTGTCTTTCTCCATTGCCTGGCAATCTGACAATACTGTAGTCATTGAAGGTTAAGTCGACCCTTTATGCAGTTCTTGCCTAGGAGGCCTCATTGGCTATAGTGAGTCACCACCGCTTAGGAGTGGACGGTGAGTCAGAAGCCTATTAAGGGGAGATCAGAAGTTCCCTTGGCTCAAAATGAAAGGATCCAAACCCAGCCCTCGGGTACAGAAAGAAGCAGTGTACTTGTACGGCTGACTGGACTTGAAGGGCCATGGAGTGCCTGGACTGCTCCAGTTTAGAAGGCATAATGGGGTGTGTAAATGCTGGGGTTTGAACATCACACAGACCTCAGCTGGATTCCAGATCTACCTCTACCTTGCTGTGTGACCTCAGGCAAGCTGCTTAACCTCTCTGTGCCTCATTTTTTATCATCTGCAAATGGAAATGATCTTCATGGAAATGACTTCACGGTCTACATACTTGGGAAAATGCCAAGCATCAAGTAAATACTTTGAAAAAGTGATTATTAGAAAGCAATTACTATCATCATCATTATCACTGGGTGTCGAGACAGACAGTTCCGGGGATCGGGGATAATGACAAAGCAAATTAGGGGGTAAGTAAGATAACAGGAACAAGACTGTGTCTTTGATGTGCTGGGTTTTAGGTAGTGGCACATCATTTAGCTAATAGTAAGTGTGAAAGAAGTCATAATTTATTCTTTACTGCACACCTATGAAGGAATGAGTGGTGTGTGTTCACATAATTTCCATTTTGTAGAGGAAGATTCTGAGGAACAGAGTCTAAATAATCTTCATGAAAAAGTACAGGTCTGATTTAGCACCAGTTAGGAGCTGAGCTTCCATTCAGATCCCGCTGTACAGGGGTAACTCTTCTGGCCTGGGCAGAGGAGACCTTCTTAGGTCTGTGAGTCCACAGTTTCTAAAAATACAAATGTCATATAATCATCCTGCCATTCTTCTCCCTGGTCTCAATTGGCCCTCCTGATTTCATGCCATCTGCACATTTGCACATCCTTTGTGCTCCTTGTTGCTCACATTTTATGCCTTCTTTTACCATCTCATTTACTCTGCAAGTTTCAATCTCTCTGGGCTTCCATTTTTCTTCTTTTTTTTAAGGCAGTGTTATTTCTCTGTCTTCCTCTCTCCCTCTCTCTCCACTCCTTTACAGCCCCCACCTCCTCCCTCCACACCAATCAAATTCCTGCTTGTTTCTTGCCATATTCATTATCCTACCTCATTCCCCTCTTATTCCTAGAAAACAGCAGAGACTCAGCCTCCCCTCCTCCAACTCGCAGGTCCACCCTCCGTAAATTCCAGCAGCCTGGCAATCAGTAACTTCAGCATCACACTTCACAGCTCTCCTAGTTTACACTACTTGTTACTACTCTCCTTGCTACTGCTCTCTAGGGTTTCTGCTAAAGAAAAAAAAAAGAACAAGAAAAAAAAAGCTTCACTTAAAAAATATCCTGGGTACAACCTGAACCTACAGTCCTACAGTTAAGTTTACTCACACATTTACACATTTCGTGATTTTATTTTAACTAGTA
Organism: Leontopithecus rosalia; assembly: GCA_028533165.1. Taxonomy (NCBI): domain Eukaryota; kingdom Metazoa; phylum Chordata; class Mammalia; order Primates; family Cebidae; genus Leontopithecus; species Leontopithecus rosalia. The sequence goes on along the minus strand of CM052667.1, from coordinate 41,225,403 downwards.
GCTCAAGTCCATGCTCAGTGATGCAGTGAAAGAAGGCTGGATCCTTAGGAAAGCAATTTTTCTCTATTGTAAAGAAGAAAAATCACCTAAATACTCAACAGAAACCTCAGGCCTGGGGCCACCCACCCTCTTATCTCCCTACTCCCCCGATCTCGAGCTAATGGGACTTTGTTGGGTCATTTATTTCACTCTTCCTGGTGCTCAGATGGCCTGAGTCTGTGTATGTGTGCACACGTGTGTGGCCACCGCTGTTCTTCCAAAGGGCTCACCTCTCTTCTGCCATTTTACTTGGACACAGGAGGCGGCTGTCTGCTCTGGCTCTCCCTCTGTCTTTTTCTCCCTGCCCCCAACTCAGCCTGGGCTTTTTCCTGTCTCTTAACTCCACCAGTGCAGCAGCAACTAGCTGAGCTGCTTGAGAGAGAGAGAGAGAGAGAGAGAGAGAGAGAGAGAGAGAGAGAGAGAGAGAGAGAGAGAGTGTGTGTGTGTGTGTGTGTGTGTGTGTCTGCGTGCGCAGCTAGGCCAAGCCTGCCAGCCTGCCTGTCACTGGAGAGTTTTAGTTTGCATTCAGAAGAAAGGAGGAGGGGAGACAAGAGGGGAGGAGGAAAAGGTGGAGGGGGGAGGAGTAGGGGGGGCGCAGAGAAGGGAGGGAGAATGTCTTGTTTGTGGCTTGTCAGCAATTGCTTGAGACAAGCTTCCATGTGTGAAAGCTACTTGGCATGAATGCCTGGGCCGTACCAAGTGTCACCGCAGCAAGAGGGGGAGTCAGAAGAAAAACAGATCAGACCAGAGCAGACAATAGGCCCCTAAAGTGTTCCCCCTAAGTTGCTTTGATGTTGTCCTGGTGTCTTGATACCAGGAGGCCAGGGATTGCAGGAAAAGGGTCTTTTTTGTCTTCATTCACTTTCCCCCCTCAGTTTCTGAAATGATTCTCCAGAATTTCTCCTCATAAAAAAGGTAAGAGCCCTAACAATTCCTTCTTCGGTGGCAGGCTCGTTCGCCTGTGCCTGGAAGTGGGGGTCTCATTCCTGCGCTGCTCTGGAGGAGCGCTGGGGTCCCGCGATTGGAGCTCCTGCGTTGCCCCTGGAAGTCTTTCAAGGCGCCCAGGGCTGGGGATGGCCCCTCTTTCGAGGGAACCCCAGTAACACGATCTGTGCCTCTGGGTTGGTGGGGGAGAAGGGGTGGATGGAGACGGGTGGGAGGAGGGTGTGAGGGTGGGAGGGAAGGGGGGGAGCGAGAGAGAGGGAAAGCCTGAAAGAGAGGGAGAGGAGGGCAGAGCCTGCGTTCCGGGAAGCCCCAGCCCGGAGCCCGAGGAGGCCTTGCAGGCTGCGAGCGCTGCATTCTCAGGCTGAGCGAGGGCCGGCCGGGGCTCCGCCGGGTGACTGCAGAGATTGCATCGAGCTTTGTGTGTGCCAGTGTGCTCGTGGGTCTGCGTGTGCGCGTGGACGTCCCACACACTGCCCTGGCGTGCCTCGCCGTGAAGGGGAGGCACCCCGATCCTTAGCACCCGAGCCCAGACTCCGAGGAGGAGCGGCGGGGCCGGCACGAAGGGAGAGCAAGGGAACTCTGCCGCTAGACGATCCAGAAACTTTTCCAGTCTCAGGGATTCCTCTGGTCGCAGAGACTGTAGAGTTGTGGGGTGCCCCGTGCCTCAGTTTCCCCACCTGTAAAATCGAGGGAGGCGATCAGGGATGCTGTATGCCTCCCTGGGACTGAGGGAAACAGAACAGATCACTGTGCCTGAAACGCGTCGAGAAATCGTCAGCTAGAGATGCTGTGGAGTCAGAGTAGAAGTGTTATCATTATTCTTGATCATCATCATCGGGGTAATAAAACCATCATTAAAGACACCCGGAGACAAATAGACCGGGGAGCACAGATCAAGTGTCTGAGCATTTCTAAGGAGACAAAAAGCCTTGTTCCACCTGTTGGCTTCTGTCCCTTTCGCTTGTGTCTTTTCGTTAGATTTATTGGCCGATTTGTACGGAGAATGGGGTGGGAGGGGTTGGGTTTTCCCCTTTCCTCCTCCTCGTACATGTATTTTTTAAAGAAGGTCAATGTAAGATGCTTGAGCGAGAAAAGGTGCCTCCTGGTATCATAGTGTATTCAAGACCTTGGTTTTCTGGCACTGGCAGGGCATGCAGACACATCTGTAAACTCTACCTTGGAGGTTAAAGATTTTTATTGTGGCTTTTAGAGATGAAATGAGATTTATTTACAATTGCTGTTTATCAGAGAGTAAATATCTTACTGTGTGTGTGTGAGGCTAAGAACGTAAAGGCTGCTCACTCGCTGGTGGTTTTGTGGATAAAACCTTTTGCTTTTTAAAGTGACATCTTGAGGGATGGACTGGAGGGCTAAAATGACTGCCTAACATTCATCTTCAAAATTTTTTTGAAGAAAAAAAATGTCTGCTTATTTTCTTGAATTGTGGATTTCCTTTATTCTGTTCTTACACAGTGATTGTTTAAAGGCTCTCGGTTGTAGCTCACTCTGAATTCTCTGGGGGAATTCTGCTTTCTTACCTAATTCTAGGTTTTCTGTGACTCTGCTACTTGTCCAAAAAAATCTGTAAAAGTCTAGGAGGCTGTGCCCCCTTCCATTCTAACTGCAAGTGTTTATCAGACTGACTCCCCGTGATAGCTGGAGATTGAAGCACAGGACCAGCTCTGGTTGAGAATATTTATGTGCTTCTCACAGAGGCCTGGAAACCTGACTTCTGAGTATGGGAAAAGCTGAAGGAAAGCCATTGGTTGGATTGGGTCTGGCAAGAAGTTCCCCCTACATTTAATATTTTATTGCAATAAAGCCGTATTTTATCTATATATGAAAATGTACTTGTTTTTTACTTTAGAGGCAGAGATCTTACTTACCATGGTCTTTTTCTGACAAGATTTCAGGGTCCAGATATCTTCCTAAAATGTTAGAATTTAAGGACTGCAAGGAAAAAGAAGGCCTATTCATCCCGTTATATTTGAGGATGCTAAGGTCCAGGAGACATAGGGGGCTCATCAATGCTGTGGTGGCATCTGGACCACACCCCGGGGCTCAGAGTACCCTGAGGGTCTTCACACCAGCTCCCCTGGCCTCACATCTGCATTTGATTTTATACACTTTAGCCCTTGGCCAACCAAAGAGAGATGGCTTTTGTAGTTCTGCTTGCTGTGCTGGGTTACAGCAGCACGCTCTGCCCTGATCATGTCATAAAATGGCACCAATATGGCAGACATGGGTCCACAACATGAATTTGCATAAGCTCATTCATGTATTCATGTGTTCTTTCAACTACTATTTTGGAGGTCTTTACAGCAGGCAAATACTGGGCACTGAGGATGTAGGAAAGAGAAAGGCGGATATACAACTGCCCTCAGGGAGCTTACAGTCTTGTTGGTATGATCAGCATTAGCCACGTGATCACACAAATCAGTAATCATAAGATTGATAACACATATTGAACAGGATGCAGGCATTATGACAGGGTGCATGGAGTTGGGTAAGTTATTGACTCAAAGTGTATAACGAGACATAAGCTAACTGCTCTCTTTCTCTTTGTGGCTGAGCTCTTCTAGGGCCAGCCAACCTCCGTTCCACTGGTGGCATTCCTATTCACACAGAGCTCAGCAACTCCAAAAAGCAGAACATTCTCTTTCCCTCTCTCCCCTTCCCTCACTCTTTTTCCCAGCACACGGAACACCACATAGTATCTGCTAATCCTCTACACGTGCACTGTGAAGTAACTTCACACTTGCAGTGAGCAGTGTAACACTGTTACCTGGGCAATTCATGTTGGCTGTGGTTAGTGAGATTCTGATCTTGTTTTACTGATTCCCTAGTTCTTCTAGGGCTGATACTAAACACTCAGCTGTAAGAAATACCACCATTATCAGCGTCATCTTGAAATTCCAAAGACAATATAACAAAATGACCTTTCCTACCCCTCCCAGTAAGGACACATACAGGGAAAAAAATTTAAATACCTTGTCAGCAGACCTCACGCTGATTGAGTTACTAAAATCCCACTAGTTGGTGATATCAAAGATAGACCTTTTTTTCCCTCTCTCTCTTCCTATCTGTGGTCGTTCTTGGAAAGAATACAGCGTATGGTTGAAATGCCAGTCATTTCCATGGAGGCAGATTTGTGTTAATATTGGCATCACCATTTTCCACACTGTGTCTTTCTTTTTTTTTTTTTTTTTTGAGGCGGAGTTTCGCTCGTTACCCAGGCTGGAGTGCAATGGCACAATCTCGGCTCACTGCAACCTCCGCCTCCTGGGTTCAGGCAATTCTCCTACCTCAGCCTCCCGAGTAGCTGGGATTACAGGCATGCGCCACCATGCCCAGCTAATTTTTGTATTTTTAGTAGAAATGGGGTTTCACCATGTTGACCAGGATGGTCTCGATCTCTTGACCTTGTGATCCACCCGCCTCGGCCTCCCAAAGTGCTGGGATTACAGGCTTGAGCCACCGTGCCCGGCCCACACTGTGTCTTTCTGTAGTACTCAGAGGAGTGTTGTCTTCACTGTTGTCAACCCATCTTTTTTAAAAATATTAATTTAATAGTTTTTTTAGAAGACAGACATGCCTACCCACACATAAATCATAGGTTTGATGCCTATACCTTGGGATCCCACACACTGTGTGGTTAAGTCGTGTCATGAGCAAAATAAGAGTCATTTCTACGTACCCAGCAATGTTACAAGGGATGTGCCCAGCCCACGTTGTAGCAGGAACGTAAACCGGAGCTTGCCAGCTTGCCGTGGTCTGCATTTGGCACCTGTGGCCAACGCCTCCTCCTCTGAGCGGTATGCATTTCATTTGCAAGCCTCTGATCGCTTCCGACACACTCTCCCCCCACCCCAAGTGTGTTACTCACTGGGGAGCTGCCTCTTGGGGAGGCAGTCTGAGTTGGCGTGGGAGAGTCATCCAGAAAGAAAGAGGGGTAATGCGAGTGGGGAGTTGAGGAGTGAGGAAAATGAGGATCCAGTCAGAGGAAAGGTTTAACAGAACTGGAGAGCTGGACAGCAGTGATACAGGTCATCCTTAACTCTGGGGGAAGCAAACTGAAGATTGTTATGACATTTAAAAGGGCGCAATGTGTAGGTACTCTGTATAAATAAAAATTCTAGGGTTTCTAGTCCTGCTGAAAGTCAAACCAACACAACGAGCAGGACATTCCCAAAACTCAGTTACAAATACCGCTTTTGCATGTAGCTTTACTGAAGGGGATTCTGTAGTTTTTCTGTTCCCAAGAGACATCAATATAAGATGTACAATGGAAATTTCTTCGTTCCTTTTGAACCTTGACATTTTAATGCACTCTAAAATATCTGCTTAGTCCTCTGTTATAACAGCTCTGTGAATTAAATAGTATTGTCATCCCTCTGTTATATTTGAGTAAGGTTATGTGACTCACCCAAGGACTCACAGGAAAATGAAGGATGAAACTGTTAGCTAATTAAATCTCCCTGTTAGACCATCTCTGCAAGAGACGAGGAGCAGAAAACAGAAGCAATCACCGTGACATTCAGATTAGAGGTACTGTGTTGACGTGGCATTACAATAATTGCCTTAGTTTTGCCATCTCCCCCCTTTTCTTAAAAAAGGATAGGATTTAGAGTGTTGATCCAAAAAAAAAAGATCCCTAGTTCTAGTTTAACAATGACATGTTTCCTACAAAGTGCAACGGACGAGCTTCTAGCTTTGCTTTTGCCAATCTACTGCCTAGAAATCCCCATTCTACTTCCCTGGACCTCTTAGAATGAGGTAATCGGGCTAAATGTCTTTAAGCTTACTTCTAGCTCTGCTATTCAGTATTTTTCTCATTCTGAGAATAAGAAACTTCCTGAATCTGGTCTTTGGTACCTTATATGAAGCCCAATTCAAGAACTAGGGTTACCAGAGGGGAAAGGGTACTGGGTTTTGTGGATATGTAGAATTCATTCCTATGCATCTATCGTACTGCCTATGTTAATATTTTGAAGTGAAAAGCTCAATAGGAAAAAGTGGGATTTTAATTTATATCTTTCAGGAGAATTTGCCAGTCAGCATGCAGGCACATGTGCAAGAGACTGAAGAACTGTTTCCAAAAGAATAGGCTGTTTTGAATGCATGTCTTCCTGTATAAGTATGAATTTAAAACGGACGGGCACTGGATGCGTCTCTTAGCTTTGCTGTTCTCACAGGATTTTTTATAAAAGTTGTGTTTGGTTTTTTGTGTTATGCTCATATGTCGTTTTGAGGATGCAAAGAAACAGTTTAAGCAATTGTAGTGCTGATGATAAATGCGTTTAACACTACGCTTTTGGGGATGACAGGACTCTTGACAATCTTTATGACATGCAACTCCTGAAGAGATTATTGAAGACTTGCTGATATGTTACATATATGTGTGTATGTATAAAACATGTGTACATATAGATTATATATGCCTTTAAGATATGAGTAATAAGCTGCTTCTGAAATGTGATTGAGGGTGAGACAGAGAGGGTAGAGAATGAATGATGTTTTCATTAATCATGTCATGTCTATGAGTAATTCCAAGCACTATTCATTTGAAATTGGTTAAACCTTTGAAAAGATGTAATTTAAAAATTTTACACAATGGCTCTTAATGCAGTTTTTAGAACCCCAGAGCAAATTTTCCTGCCATGTTTTAGGAATATCATCTTGCTTGGAGCAAGGAAAACCAGTTCAAGTTGCTTTGATGGTTCGTAAACCATTGACTCTGTTTTAATTAGTTTTAAGTTTTTTCATCTGGAAAAAAATCGTATGTAGGATATAATGACTTTCGAGCTGGGAAAAGGGGTTTTGCACACTGTATGTAATAAGTTTTTCACTTACATTGTTCCTTGATTCGGGGTTGCTTAAAATTCCTGACGTTGAATCTCTTGCTAATGTCATAACAGTAATAATAAGTAGACACATAAGAGAAATGTATCATTAACTTTAAAGACGGGAAAACAGAAATAGTTTAGTGAAGTGGACATGCCGGTAAGACTTTTAGAACAAACAATGTACTCTGTAGAAATTTGTGAAGTGTTTGGTTACTGATAAATTCTAAACATCATAAAGGAAAAGAAAAGCATATTCTAGGTATTATTGTTGCCAATCTAATTTTTAATTATCTAAGCAGTTATCCAAAGTATTCTTAAAGTTTCAAAATGCCTTTAGTTTAAAACTTTGGAGAGCGTTAGTAATTGCATGAAAATCACAATCACTTTTTCCTGAAAAAATGCACAAACTCAAAACTACCATTAACGGCATTTGAAGGAAACCAAGCTGTCATCTGCTCAGAAGAGAAACTTACAAACCTTGAGGTAGCCTTTTATCTTTGATAATACTAGGTATATAGGACTTTCTGTTATCCTAGGGCTTGTGTAGTTAGTATATGTTTGAGGAGAGAAATTGTGCTGAGAGTCTGTGGACAAGGGACATTTTGAGTTAAGGTTAAGGTCATACCTGCTCTAAGGATCCCTAGGTTGGTGGTTTACCTTGCAGACCTCTACGACACACTGGAATGTTTAAGGCAACCACAGTCTAAAGAATTCAGGGCTTTAACTCCTGTGCCAGTGCCCAGGCTGCTGTCTCTGCCTGAAATGTTTATTTGCCTTATTTTTTCCAAGGCAACTTCAGCTCTTCCTTTCAAGAATCAACCTGGGCATTTCTTCTGGGAAGGTTCCTGGACCCAAATCATGTCGTTCCTGCTCCACCACCTCCTAGACTGGGTGTGCACTTATGTGGCTCTTATCATTCTGCACTAGAATCATCTGCCTCCTGCTCTGGGCTATTGCCCCTCAACGCTTGGGATTGTCTTTTTGTTTTTCTTTTGTTTTGTTTTTGTTTTTTTGAGAAGGAGTTTCGCTCTTATTACTCAGGCTGGAACGCAATGGCATGATCTCGGCTCACTGCAACCTCCGCCTCCCAGGTTCAAGCAATTCTCCTGCCTCAGCTTCCTGAGTAGCTGGTATTACAGGCACACGCCACGATGCCCAGCTAATTTTTGTATTTTTAGTAGAGATGGGGTTTCATCATGTTGACCAGGATGGTCTCGATCTCTTGACCTCGTGATCCACCCGCCTCGGCCTCCCAAAGAGCTGGGATTACAGTCGTGAGCCACTGTGCTGGGCCAGGTTGGGATTATTTGTGGGTTTTGTACTCCTAATTCCTAGCGTAGGGTGAAACAGAACCGGCAATCAATAAATGTTAGTGAATGAATAAACAGTTCACATTGAAATAGAGCTTATTAATAAATTCAACTAAATATATGTCCAGAGGCTGAGGTGGGAGAACTGCTTGAAACCAGCCTAGGCAAGATACTGAAACCCTGTCTCAAAAAAAAAAAAAAGTATAAATACAATATGAATTGACAAGAAGAATCTTAAATTGCAACTTTATGTTGCATTAAAAAAAAAGGAAATTTCTCATAGGATATTTGTCTTCTGTTGCAAAGAATAAAATACACAATCATAATAAAGCATTTTGTATACTCCCAAATCCTGTCCTTTTCTTTTCTTTCTTTTTTTCTTTTTCTTTTTTTTTTTTTTTTTGAGACAGAGTCTTGCTCTGTTGCCCAGGCTGGAGTACAGTGATGAGATCTTGGCTCACTGCAACATCGGTCTCCTGGGTCCAAGCGATTCTCCTGCCTCCGCCTTCTGAGTAGCTGGGATTACAGGTGTGCGTCATGAGGCTCAGATAGTTTTTGTATATTTAGTAGAGACAGGGTTTTGCCCCGTTTGCTCCGGACCTCAACCTCTCAAAGTGCTGCGATTACAGGCATGAGCCACCAACCCAGCCTCTTCTCCTTCCTTATGCCCAGCTTTTTTTCCCTATACCTATTGTTTTTCATGTTTCCCATTCGTGGACCTTGTGATTTCCTAAAAGTTTATTTTTTACATCAAAGAATCACAGATGATAAATGAGTTAGTTAAGTTTGCCTATTTTACCTGCTATTTTTGATAATTAGGTAGTAGCTAAAGAGAAGTTTCTTCTAGCTCAGAAACAGGAAAAATCAAGAGATCTTTGAGGAAGCCTGGACAATCAGAGGATAGTAAGGTGAATGCTGACTTCCGGAAATCTGCAGTCGTGACCATCTGAAACAAAGGAGTCGCTGTCATTTAACTTTCATTTTCTAAAAAAGGCTTTAAGTGCTGAACCATCTAGAAAAGGCCTTTTGGTTGCAAAGAACTGACTCACTCAGGTTTCCTCTGGAAAAGTGACCTTCATTGTGAAGATGCTCACAGTGAGAACCTGCAATCAGACTTGGAAACCTTTTAGGTGCTGAGGCAGCTCTAGGCTCAACCTTCTCTTTCGTATCAGTCGAATTCTCTCCGTCTGTGTTTGCCTTACTCAGGCTCCTTTTGATACTCACTGGTTTCATCTTCTAGCTTTTTTCTGAGTAACGTCTCTCAATCTCAGAGCTTTTTCAAAAAACAGTATCTTGCTTAATGTCAACAATAATACGACAACAATTAAAAAAAAAAAGTCTCGGTGGGGCGCGGTGGCTCACGCCTGTAATCCCAGCACTTTGGGAGGCCGAGGCGGGTGGATCACCTGAGGTCAGGAGTTCGAGACCAGCCTGGCCAACATGGTGAAACCGTATCTCTATTAAAAAAAAAAAAAGTATATATAATAAAAATAAATAAATAAAAAAGTCTCAACCCCTAATTGTTGCTTCTTTGACTTGCCAAGACCCCCGTGTCCAGAATCTACTCCCTACTCTCCCCGCTTCGTGGCTTCTTTCTTTCCTTACATTCTTTCAGCTGTAGTTTTCCTAATGTTCCCTGATAACTGCTTCCGGCTCTCAGAATTCCCTAATTTAGATTCCCAAGAAAGGAACCAATTAAACCAACTCATCTTTTCATTGCCATGCTTTATAGGTTTTTAGCCAGCTTAAGGCTGGAGCTGCCTGAGAGTCAGGAGCTCACCTCTAGTCTAGGATGCTGTGGTAAAGGGAGAGGGGTAGGGGTAGAGGGACTGTCACTTGATATAAAACTGGATTGTCTTTTAGTAGGAACCATGGAAGGGTTATATTTGCCATAGCTGATATAAGCCCATTATGGAAGTCTAGGAAATTAAGGCTAATTAGATTATGAAAAATTAAAATTTTCATGGGTGACAATTAGGATAACTGAGATTAAAAAGACCATGGGAACAATAGCAAATATGTAACCAAAAAATTAAAAGCTGGGAGAGGGAAGTGTATCAGAGTTAGTTCTTAGGTGACTGATGTCGTTCCATGTATTTATCAAAAAGCAAGAGTAGGTGAATGGCGAGAGTGAGAACATTGACGTGGATCTCAGAGGCTAGTTTAAAAAGCAAGCGTAGTACTGGAATTGGGGACTGGATGAGGATAAATAGAAACACTGAATTCCATAGGGGAGGTCAAAGCCTGCTTTCTTCCTGTGTTTCCTTCCTATGCTTCCCTGTTCTGTGCTTGATCCAACTTATCTGTAGCTTCTGGAACAGTCTGTCCTGAACTAGTTATGTGACCTTGGGCTGGTTGGTTGTTCTCTCTGAAACTCAGTTCACCATCTGTAAAATAGGGATAATAATTGTTATTTAAATAGCTTGTCTTAAGAATTAAATTAGATGGGACCATATATTTAAAGTGACTGATAGACATTACCTGATATGTAAAAGGCACTCAATCAGTTGTAGCAATTATTCTAGAACTTACGGAGGAAGGAAATGTTGACAGAACAGTGTGCTGGGTAAAATTCCACTTTTTATAGCATTTATTTCTTATAACAATGCTGAGGGACTTGTATTATTATTTCTACCTTATAAATGAGGAGACGATGATAATAATTGAGTATTTCCTAAGTGCCACACATTGAGCTAAACTCTTTGAATGAGGCGTTGTCTCATTCAAACAGAGACAGGTGCTAGTAATACCTTCATCTCATAGTTGAGGACACTGCGGTCTAGACAGTGTGGCTTGCCCAACGTCGTACAATTAGTAACGGACAATTAGAGTGTAAGTCTGTCTAAAGCCAGGTCGGTCTGACTGCAAAGGATTTCCAAAGTCACGTAATTGCTGTGTGAAGATTCAGGTCTTGTTAAGGGCAGTTATTTCTTCAATTCACAGCCAGAGGTACATGCCGATTGAATGAAGGGTAGTGGCAGGCATACCCCTATAAGGGTCTCTCATCGGAATCTGAGTGCTGTGGTGAGAGGGTAAGGCGTTTTGGATAGGGTACTGTCATGGTTTGGCTGTCCCCTCCAAAACTTATGTTCAAATTTCATTGCCATTATGACAGTATTAAGACGTGAGACCTTTAAGAGGTGGTGAGGTCACGAGGCTTCACCCACATGGATGGATTAGTGCTGTTATCTTGGGAGTGGGTTAGTTATGGAGGGAGTGGGCTTCCGATAAAAGGATGACTTTGGCCCCCATTTTCCCTCTGCCACGTGTTCGCTTACCATGTGATGCCTTCTGCTATGGAGTGATCCTCACCATATGCGGTCCCTTGATCTTGGACTTTCCAGAGTCTAGCAAATACATTTCTTTTCTTTATAAATGACCCAGTCTGTGGTATCCTATTATAGCAGCAGAAAACGGGCTAAGGTATAGACTTTTTATAAAGTTTTAATAATTTAAATATGTCAAAATAAGGTCTCTGAGACCTGAGGAAGTGATTTAACAAACATGATAAATATCTGTTGCATGTTAGGCAATGAGAGTGAGCTCGGCATTGTGGGGTGCAAGATGATGGAGGCTTGAATCCCTGCCTTTAAGGCGCTTTCATCCTGTTAGAAAGAGACAGATGTTCACAGAACTAATTATAAAGCATATAGCAAAGGATCTAAAGAACAGTGGTAGTCACGGGAGAGAACAATTAATTTGGTGGTGAAGGGAATAATGGCGGAAGAAATTGGGAAAGGCGTCACAAAGGAGATGACATTTGCAATGGTCCTTGAGGGATGAATGTGGAAGTACTAGAAGTCTTCTAGAGTTTGCTTTTTCTTCACGCCATCGTTTTGTAAAGGGTGCTATAAAGCAGCATTATAACGACTAAATAATAGATTGAGGCTAGGCACAGTGGCTCACGCCTGTAATCCCAGCACTTTGGGAGGCTGAGGTGGGCAGATCAACTGAGGGTCGGAGTTCAAGACCAGCCTGACCAACATGGTGAAACCCTGTCTCTACTAAAAAAATACAAAATTACCTGGGCGTGGTGGCACACACCTGTAATCCTATCTACTCAGGAGACTGAGGCAGGAGGATCACTTGAAACCAGGAGGCAGAGGTTGTAGTGAGCCGAGATCATGCCATTGCACGCCAGCCCAAACAAAAAGAGTGAGACTCTGTCTCAAAACATTGAAAAAAGAAAAAACAACCAAAAAAATAGATTGACAGATAACAATGCTTTCAAAGATTACTTTGTTTGAGTGAAAGTGAAGAAATATCTACTCTTACTAACTGTAAGAACATGATGGCATTTTCCTAGTCTGTACTTACGCAGAGTTCTGTTGAAGGAATCACAAAATGGAGTACCCTGCTCTGTGCTTTCTGGGTTTGGGTTCTAGGGTTGTACTGAAATCTAACAAGGGCCTGCGGAGCCCTGGTATGACCATATGGGACACTACTGTGAGTTCTTGTGTAGTACCACGGAGTTCTAAGGTGCTGACAGATGGGTCATTTATTCCTCTGCTCTTTGATTGGAGATTCTAGTCTGTGGTTGGGAATTTCCTTTTTTTTTTCTTTACATACAATTCCAGGCTTTCTGGATTTGGTGGGTTTTTTGGAAACAGTCGTAATTTAAAACAGTCTGCCTTGTCTCCGTAAGTACATCCGTGACTGGTAGTCAGTGTATTTTAGTGGTTGTTTCAGGTTGTTCATTATATTGAGTTTCCACATCCTAATCCTGTTTAAAGAGGGCCTAATAGACACCTTCTGAATTATGGACTTTATTCCCTTGCTGTGACAAAGTGCATACTCGTCTTTCCACTGTAAGGTAAAACCCCAGCTAAGATCTCTGGTTCTGTTTTGGTCTGGTTCTTTGCTCAGCTTCTGTCTTCCCATACTCTGCAAATGGACAACCAGAAGACTCATCCTTCTTTCAAGGTCACTCAAATGTCACTTTCTTCACAGTCTTTCTCAACTCCTAGGGCTAGGAGTCTTGTGTCCATGTTATCTTCTACTTTGCTTAGAACGATCATATTAGCTGTACCTGTTCACTATCTCAAATCCCTTAATAGACAATAAACCCGAGGGTAGGGATTTAGGTCCTATTCACTCTGCTTCCCCTAGAGCACCAGCAGAGTCCCTCTCCTTACAAGTGGTTGTGCTCAGTGACGTTTACTGAACTAAACCGAACTGAATTCTTGGCTTCACCGGATTTCCTTTGAGTATGGTAACATTAATGTCTATGCCCCAGTTCCCTTTTGGAGAAGAAATGCTGCCTCAAAAATAAAAAACAGCAGCCAGGCGTGGTGGCTCACACCTGTAATCCTAGCACTTTGGGAGGCCCAGGTGGGTGGATCACCTGAGATCAGGGGTTTGAGACCAGCCTGACCAACATGGTGAAACCCCCTCTCTACTAAAAACACAAAAATTAGCTGGGCATGGTGGCACACACCTGTAATCCCAGCTACTGGGGAGGCTGAGGCAAGAGAATCCCCTGAACTCAGGAGGTGGAGGTTGCGAGCCAAGATCGTGCCATTGTACTCCAGCCTGGGCAACAGGAGTGAAACTCCGTCTTGAAATAAATAAATAAATAAATAAAAAGCATCTTAACTGATTTTGGGATGAAAGACACCATGTCCTATAAACAGTAATTGTAATTATTAATAATAAGCATCATTAAAATAGTATGAACTGATAGGATTACTTCCTTTGCTTGCTTTTGGTGGTAGAGTTAGCAGGCTTCGTAAACTAACTGGTCTTTTCCATCTTTAACATCTACGACTTTTTGAAATTTTATGTAGACGAGTGCAAACTAATGTACACTGGAAGGAACAATGGAAACAGCTCATACTCACTGATGGGCTCTGAATTACTCTACTTGTATGTAGTCGGGAAAAAGATCTCGGATTCATTGTGGATTGCTCAATGGAGACATCTGCTCAGTGTGCAGCAGCAGTCAGAAGAATGAATGAGATATAATAGGCTGTATTAACTTTGAGAATGGGATAAAGAATAATGCAGAAAATAATATAGTGTGCATAATTTGGCATTGACTATTTCTGTAATTACAATAAAACATTTTAATGATATACATTGATGTTATGACTTCACCTTAAAATCGGAATTCAGCATTGGGTCCTTTCATTTCAAAGAAAACAAAGCAGAAATACAAAGGACCCAGAGAAAAACAACAGACAGTCTCAGAGACATACAGGGATTTGCCCGTAATGAGAAACTGAAAAGACAAGGACATTTTAATTTGGGTAAAGGGAAAAATGACATTGTATCATTTTATTTAAAATTAATGAAAATTTCGGAAAATTGCTAGAGCTGGCTTGTGTTTATCCTTGGTAATGGAGGTCAGAGATAGGCAGGATAACTGGAATCCTTGATAATCTCCAATCCTCATTTCAGCTGTTAGTTGCAGCATCCTATCCTACCAGTAGTTTTAACAAATGAACAAATGGAATACAAGACATGACAGCTCGGGGTTTGTGAAGCGAACAGCTCATGAGAACGGCAGCCTGGGCCATCGGGAAGTCCACAGAATTTGGAAACAGGTGATCTGGGTTCCAGTCCTTGCTTTCTATTTACTGTCTGAACAACCTTGAATGAAGTGTTTAATTTCTATGAGACCAGTTTCCACATCTGTAAAATGGAGCTCATGGAAATACTTATGTTACGGGATTGTTGGGAGAACTGAGTGAGCTAGCGGGAAGTGATGGCTGGACTGTGCTGGACGATGCTGAGTACTGGTTGTTGAGAGTGATTCCACATGCAACCTCAGGAGCTGACACAGCTCCCGGTCTCTGGTGCTTACACCCCACCTTTCTTTCTCTTCAACATCCTACTTCTTCTGTTTTGGCAAGAGATTTCAGAAGAAGCATAAAACATTTTCTTTGTCTCCAGAATCACCGTTTCTACTCCCTTGCTCCCAGAAAGCCTTAAAATAATTTTGCACGTATTTTTATTAATGCACAATTAATTAGAGGTCATCGAGTGTAATCTTCACAGCAGCCCCTGGAGGTGGGTACTGCTATTATCCTCATCTTTCAGATGCAGACCCCGAGGCATAGAGGGCTTGTTTAAGAACACACAGAAATGGCCGAGGCAAGAGTCAAATTTATGCTACCATGCCTCTGAGTTGGTTTGCAAAGTCTAGAAAACTGAGTTACATGACTGTACTGATTTCTCCTCTGGGAAGTGACCGGCTTTCCTTATTTCCCAAGGAACTCCTACTCTATACTTTGGCACCAACTCAGGACTCACCTGCCCCCATGGAGGTTGTCCCAAGCCCTCTATCCCACTGTGAGAGATCATCTCGTTTGCCTTCACACCCTGTATTGTAGCTTTTAATGTATTATTTGGTTAACGACAGCAGAAACCCTTGTACCCAATTCAATTAATAATTAGCGATTTAGTTGAACAAGTTAGTTAAGGCAGGAATCATACAAAATGATGGAATCATACCTTAAGCTTTTATTTCAACTTAAAACATGCCTCAAGTTTTTTTTTCTTTTTTCGTTTTTCTTGAGACGGAGTTTCTCTCTTGTTACCCAGGCTGGAGTGCAATGGCGCTATCCCGGCTCACCGCAACCTCCGCCTCCTGGGTTCAGGCAATTCTCCTGCCTCAGCCTCCCGAGTAGCTGGGATTACAGGCACGCGCCACCATGCCCAGCTAATTTTTTGTATCTTTAGTAGAGAGGGGTCTCATCATGTTGACCAGGATGGTCTCAATCTCTTGACCTCGTGATCCACCCGCCTCGGCCTCCCAAAGTGCTGGGATTACAGGCTTGAGCCACCGCGCCCAGCCCAATGCCTCAAGTTTTTGATGCTGGGCTAAGACCTCATCTTTGGAGTTGAAGGCCTCCCATTAGACTTCTGAATTTTTTTCTTATATAAGTCATACCTCGGAGGCTTTCCCAATCATTGTCCTGGGTTCTTTAAAGTGGAGCAAGATCTTAAAGACATTTGTGAGGCAATCAGATTTTCCAGATTTCGTGATGTTTTCTGGTTGGATTGCTCATGCCTAAGCTGACAGCACATTTTTAGTTATTCACTTTTTTAAAGCCTTTTCTGAACATTCACTTTAGATCTTATAGAAACAACATCTCTTTTGCACTCCTATTTCAGTACTTTAAGTTAGTTTGATTACAATAGTAGAAAGAACTAGCATAAATGGACTTGGGAGCAAACACCGACTCTTGGTGAGCAGACAGTTCCACTGGTGGGAGCAATGGCCCGCAGGTGTCTTCGAGTATCTGTAAAGAAGATGACTTAAAGAAGAGTATCTGCTCCTAGCAGTGACGCTCAGCACATCGTGGGTCTTATGTCTTTACATTTATTTGGTTTTTTTTTAATGGATTTTTTGAGACAGGGTCTTGTTTGACCAGGCTGGAGTACAGTGGCACAATCATGGCTCACTGCAACTTTGACCTCTCAGGCTCAAACAATTCTCCCACATCAGCCTGAGTAGCTTAAACTACAGGAATACATCACCACACGTGGCTAATTTTTTTTTTTTTTTTAGAAGGAGTTTCGCTCTTGTTACCCAGGCTAGAGTGCAATGGCGCTATCTCGGCTCACTGCAACCTCCACCTCCTGGGTTCAGGCAATTCTCCTGCCTCAGCCTCCTGAGTAGCTGGGATTACAAGCACGCACCACCATGCCCAGCTAATTTTTTGTGTTTTTTAGTAGAGACGGGGTTTCACCATGTTGACCAGGATAGTCTCAATCTCTTGACCTCGTGATCCACCCACCTCGGCCTCCCAAAGTGCTCTGATTATAGGTATGAGCCACTGCACCTGTCCATCTTTACATTTAAGGAGGGAATGGAAATCGCAGATTAATCACTTAAGTGTTGGTCGCTTGAGACAGCTCAATATGACATCCTGAGCCTGCTCAATATGACATCCGTTTCATGTCTTTGCCATAGATGAATGCCTTGAAGGTCTAGGTTTTATCTTTCTAGTTAGTCCCAGAACCTAGAGCAGTGATGGGTATACCGCGAGCCCTCAGTGACCATTGACTGATGAGCTAATTGGCTATACCAACAAAACCAAAGCTGGGCTTTGCCACCGCGCATCCTCTGGTGGGGGTACCAAGCAGCAGCCCACTGTCTAGAAGCTGAACAAGGGAGAGACAGAGACAGACGTAGCAAATGAATTTGTAATATTGCTGCAGGATAAGATGATATATACCGTCAAATAGTTTAACAATGTAAGGCAGCTGTAAAGAAGATGACTTTGAAGTAATATGTAATTAACCTGGGTAACTCACCAGCACAAAGTTACAGTAGACAACATGTTTGGTAACATTTTACAATAGGTTAGATACGTTCTTATGTGAGGAAAAAAATCCTCATTTACAACCATAATATCTGAGCACAAGAAGTCTTTCTGATGATTATTTCAAGGCCAGGCAGATCAAGAAAAAGTTTCCCGACAGATATATCCTTGCAGATTTGAGTTCATTATCTGCTTCTGGTGACAAAGTAAAGCATCTTGTATTGAGCACCAGTAGAGGAAAGAAGTCAGATCTGAAGGATATTCAGCTTGACAGAGACATTCTGTGGTAAGTGATTGGTTTGGAAGATAGGGGAAAAGGCTGGGTGATCTCAGGGATATCTCTTCCTGAGATAAAGCAGGCAAACACATTTAGCATTGTGCTCAATAAATGAATTTCACTTTGAACTAAAATACAGTGAGCAAGCAGAGTTGGAAAGTTGTAGAATATTTACCTGACCATGGGAAATGGGATAGAAAGAAAAAGTACGCATATATATTTTTAATATGTATGTGTAGAATAGAAATAATCTTCCATAGGATCCGATGGGTGCAAACTTTCTCATTAACTTTCCATATCGGGAATCTGTGAGCTCCTTCCAATTATTAATTATTTAGGACCTCCCTGTTCCTCTAGAGGTTGTGAAGCAGTTATCTAGAAAAGGGAGATGAAATTAACATTGTACTGAGCACTCATTGTGTGCCAGCCATTATGATAATTATTTAATATGTCAGCATATTCCTTTGAATATAAGTTGCCACTGATTTTTGTAAGACCCACTTTACTTTATGTGCCACTACGAAAGAAAAAAAACACACCCAAACTGTATGTATACCGTACACGCCACCAATATTAAAAATGCATCTTCAGGGCCGGGCGCGGTGGTTCACGCCTGTAATTCTAGCACCTTGGGAGGCCGAGGCGGGTGGATCACGAGGTCAAGAGATCAACACCATCCTGGTCAACAAGGTGAAACCCCAACTCTACTAAAAATACAAAAAATTAGCTGGGCATGGTAGTGCGTGCCTGTAATCCCAGCTACTCGGGAGGCTGAGGCAGGAGAATTGCCTGAACCCAGGAGGTGGAGGTTGTGGTGAGCCGAGATCACACCATTGAACTCCAGCCTAGGTAACAAGAGAGAAACTCCGTCTCAAAAAAAAAAAATGCATCTTCATTTCAGATGTGAAAAAATGTGCATCTCAGAATCAGTGAGATGTGGTCTGTCATTTAATTATCCTGACAACCCTAAACTAAGTAATAATATGGATAGATGAAGAAAGTAAGGCTCGGAGAAGTCAGGTAATTTGCCTAAAGTCAAATAGCAGGTAAGTGTCAGAGCTGGGGTTTGACCCAGATTAGCCTGCATCAAAGTCCAGTATGCTGTCCTTAGTACCGTGCTGCTGACTGAAATCAGCACCTGCCCGGAACTCAGAGCTCAGTACATACATAAATAAATGCATGGTATTCCACTAAAAGCATTTATCTTTGGACTTCTCTCCCAAAGACCTTTCCTCAGAGGAAACTGTGGCTGACTCTCGAGTCCATGGCCACCATGGATTTCTAAGAGCAGGAGATCTTGAGTTCCTTGGTCTGGTCTCCCTCTGGTATCTGATCATGCCTGCTGCCCCCATCAACCGCAAGGAGCCACACATGCTGCATGGACGCACAAGTGGGCTTTGCTTTTGTCTAGTTGTGGGTCCGGGTTGTATCTGTGGAGACATGGATAGCGAGCCTTTCCCATCGTACCATGACGTGGTCCTTCCTGTATTTGAAAACAGATGTGAGGTTCTCCCCAAAGACTTCTTTTCTCCTGGAGGGACATTCTGAGTTCCTTACAGAATGTGATATAGAGATCTCTTTCTCTCCAGCTACTGTACTGAATGCACTTCAGTTTGTCTGTGGTCCTTTTAAAGAGAGGCATTCAAAGTTGACTGAGTGGCGCCACACGGAGCAGGTGAACTATCACCTCCTTGCTTTAGGCCACGCTTCTCTGGGTGCAGCCTGAGAGTGCATTTGATTTTTCCAGAACCTCATCACATAAGTGTAAACTCCTCCCCCTGCTTCATCTCCTTTACCCTTGCCTTCTCTCCTCCTCCTTTGAAACTCATGCTGCTATGTAGGCACCTTGGTCTTTTGTAATTTTTCTGTTGGGCTTAAATTATTTCTGCTTTATCACTTTTGAAATTCATTAGAATTGATATATTGAAGGGTTTTTTTCCTTTGTTTTTTTTTTTTCTTCTTTTTTGTTAGGTCATCCCTCCTAATTTTTTTTTTCTTTACCAGGAAAGTCAGTGTTCTCCTAATTTTGTAACATCCTCAAATGAGATTTTTGAAAGTATTTTCTATAGCTTTAACCAAATCATTGCTATACAAATTGAGCAGGACAGGCTCAAAGACAGAGCTCTCTGGGAGGTCATAAGAAATCTCTTAGTTGTTCCGTTACCAATCCATCAGATTCCTCTGTCATCAGCCTGTATTTCTCCATCTTGTCTATAAAAATAGCAGTTGCTTTATATGTGCCATTCCATTTAAACTGAAAAATTTCACATACCAAGTACTGTCATTCCTGTTTTAGGCAAACCAAACTTTAGATGGTGAAGGAGTTTGCTCAGAATTTCCTTGTCTGTTAAAAGCAGAATCAGAATTTGTACCCAAGTTTTCATGTCTCTTCTCCTCTGTCACGGTTGTACCCATTGTGCATTACCTTGATGAAATGCAGAGATGGTATTTTTACCTCATTTTCCCGGAGTGCGAGAAAGTGCTTTGGACCCCAGTGAGCCAAATGGTATAATAGAAATGTCTCTCTTCCTTCTTCCTTCAGAGAACCACAAGCAAGAGAGTCAGTACCTCATTCTAGTCTAAGGACAGTCCTCATACCCTTCCCTTCCCCACTGACTTCTTTTAGAAACAGTTAGAAAAATAGTATTTGAAAAAGAAGATTCTTTTTCTGGGCTGTCTGAGCAATGGAACAGTAGAGTCCTGAACGCCAGGAACTAAGACCCAGAGGAAACAGAGACTCGTCAGGCGCGGAGGCTCACGCCTGTAATCCCCACACTTTGGGAGGCTGAGGCAGGTGGATCATCTGAGGTCAGGAGTTCGAGACCAACCTGACCAATATGGTGAAACCCTGTCTTAAAAAAAGAAAAGAAAACAGAGACTTTCAGAAGCCAGGAAAATGCTGGTTACCGAAACTCCTGGAAAGCAGAGTTAAAAAGCCTGGCTTTCACTCTCTTCCTCTAGGATATGCTAAGAGGACTTCATATTACAGAATAAGTACAGACTGTTGCAAAGTTAAAAGAACAGAACAGGAAAAGAACATAAAGGATGCGGGGAACCACTCCTGTTCTTCAGACCGCAGCTGTTATCAAGCTTGTCGGTAGGCAAGGCGTGTGGGATAGATGAAGTTCATGGGGAGCAGTCGCCCAGGGTGAGTGTCAGATGCGTGTTTCTCTCTCACTGAGGGGCTGATCTTTGGTGGATTCCTTAAGCTTTCAGGAGGAGTCTTTTTAAAAGGAATAAGGCCAGGCGTGGCGGCTCACAACTGTAATCCCAGCATTTTGGGAGGCCAAGGTGTGTTGGGGGGATTACTTGAACCTAGGAGTTTAAGAGCAGCCCTGGCAACATAGAGATACCTTGTCTTTATAAAAATACAGACATACATACATAGTACTTTTAAAGTAACAAAAACAAGGCATCCTTACTTTATGGAGCTTCATGATTCTCAGACATAATTAACAGATGGTTTACAATGTACTCACAATACGTGTAATTTAAATGACGGGGATGTCTAGGTATCCTTTTATTCATAAGGAGAGTCAAGATCAGCGCCTGAAGCAAAAGATACTGAATGAGGAAAAGTTTCTTTCTTGCTTTCAAAGCAAATGGCGTACCCATTTTCTACGTAAACAGAAGTCTTTGCTCCACGAGGAAGTTCCTTCACTATCTTTGTCCCAAAGCAAAGTCACTTAAGATAAATGAACTTACCAGAGCAGTTGATTGAGGTAAACCCCAACACACAGTTAAGTCTTTCTGAAATGCTAATATAGTACAGCAAAGAACTAGGGAATTCGCTGAAACTTTTATCTTTTTTTTTCTGAAAAGGAACTGCTCAACTCAAAATTAATTGCTAAGGGACATGGTTTTACATTATTTCCCATAAACCTACCATGGGGATTGAAGGACCATGGGTAGCGGAGAGGCACAGACATGGAACCTATGTCCTAGGGCACTGTTAACACCGTGCATAATTTTCAGCAACTCCCAAGTGACTTTTTCTGACATCCAGTCCATGTAAAACAATGGAAACCTATTTCCAGGCTTATTTGTGTTTCCCAGGGGTCCTTACATGCCTCTGTGAAGATTAAAGGGCTAGACCCTCCTTATTCCCTCTTATGATTATTCATAATTTTCTAAAACCATCTTATTGAGCAGCAGAAAGATGAATCTTAGGGTCTGTTTGTGTATTATTCACTTGTTCATTTATTCTTTAACAAATGTTTATCAAGCACCTCCTTCACATCATGTTCTCTGCTAGGTACTTAATAGGCATAAAAAATGAATAAGATCCAGTCCCCATCCTTAAGGAGCTCATAATTTAATAGGGGAGTAAGTCATGTACACAGATCACTGTAATACAAAGAATACAATAAATGCCTTAAAAAGGTTCAGACCGAATCCTGGTGGGAGGTTTGCATCTAGTCAGAAAGAGCAGAGAAAGTGTCATGGAGATGGTATCATTTCACTCTGGGGATTGACCTGTATGGGAGCTCAACAGATGCTATTGGAGGAAATGTCAATTCAGACCCAGAACACGGCATGAATAAAAAGACTCATGTCCCAAGGAGAGGAGGTAAAGCAGCTTGGCCAGAATGTAGGATATATATAGGGAAATGTGGAGGAGAAATGGTAGAGCAAGTCAAGATACCTGGTAGAGGATCTTAAACAGTGGGTTAGAGAATTACGATTTTGTTTCTTGGGTACTGGGGAGCCATGAAACACTCTTGAGCAGGAAAGTGACATATGCAGGCCTTTATTTTTGGGAGACATAATCTGACCGTGCTGCGTGGGTTGGATGATATAAGGGTCAGAAGACCAGTTTGAGAGTTATGAAGTAATTCTGGGAAGAAGAGATGAGGACTTGAATTAGAGTGATGGCGATAGGAATGCAAAGGGGAGTTGAGCTTCATAAGCCCTATTGAGGCTGACTCGATGGGACTTAGGAACAGACTGAATGGAGGCTGGGAGAGACTCACACGTGACTATGTAACTGGCAGATGATGCTCGAGAGAAACCGGGTGCATGCACGTGCACATCTGTACTTAGGAGCGTGGACGAGGGGGTGGCAGGATTAGGAGTAATCTTTTTAAAAGGCAAATCAAATCTCATTGCTGTCCCACTTAATATCAAAACGGCTTTCCACTGTCTTTAGAGTAAAATCCAGCCCCCTCACCATGGCATGGTAGAAGCCCTACATGATCTGGTCCCTGCTTTTCTCTGACCTCATCTCTTAAAACGCTCTCCACTGCTTCAGGTTTAGCCATAGCAGCCTTTTTTCAGTTCCTCAAATGCACTGAGTTCATTTCTGCCTCAGGGCCTTTGCATTCACTGTAGCCTCTGCCCAGAACTCTGCTCCCAGGACTTCACGTGCCTGGCCCCTTCTTGTCATCACGCCTTAGCTTAAATGTCACCTCTCCGGAGAGTGGTTCCTGACCAATCAATTCTGATATCCTTCGCTCACAGCCACTCTTTATCACACAGTCCTGCTTTTTATTCACAGCACTTACTAAAATCTGAAATGATCTTATTTATTTGTTTACATTGTTTATGTCAGCTCCTCTTCACCAAAATAAGTCCCTAGAGTTTGTCTTGTTCATTGCTGTGCCCTGATTATTAGAACCGAGACTAGCACATACAGGGTACTTTATAAATACTCATCCAATGGGTGAATCAATGAGTGGGTGTTGGCTTCTCGTGTAGGTGTAATAACATTCAGGTAGACATCAATGACTTTTAAAACCTGTGATATCCATCAACTTAACCTTCAGTGTCCAAGTGAGTGTCTTTTGTCCTCCTTCTTTTTTTCTTTGAGACGGAGTTTTGCTCTTGTTACCCAGGCTGGAGTGCAATGGTGTGATCTCGGCTCACCACAATCTCCGCCTCCTGGGTTCAAGCAATTCTCCTGCCTCAGCCCCCTGGGTAGCTGGGATTACAGGCACACGACACCGTGCCCAGCTAATTCTTTGTATTTTTAGTAGAGATGGGGTTTCACCATGTTGACCAGGATGGTCTCGATCTCTTGACCTTGGGATCCACCCACCTTGACCTCTCAAAGGGCTGGGCTGACAGGCGTGATCCACTTTGTCCTCCTGAGATCATCTACTTGGTAAACTTTAGCAGAAATGCTACCATGACTGAACTCATTATTGGAATTCCTATTTTACAATTGCCTATAGAGTCGGCACCACTTTACTAATGTAGAATATTAACAACTACTACTCATTACACGCTTGTACCAAGCACCATGCTAAGTGCGGTCACACACATTCTCTCATTTAATCCTCTTTGGCATTCTGTGAAATGACTGAAATGATTCTCCAATGTTGCAGTTGAGGAAGCTGAGACTCAGAAATGTTAAATTCTTTGAATGGTGGCAGACCTGAGGTTCAAGTTCAGTCTGAGTGACTCCAAAACTGGCATGTTAACCACTTTGCAGCATTCTAGGAGACGTGGGGGTGAAGGGAGAGAAGCTTCACTTCCTTTACGCATGGAGGTGACTTGCAAACAGCCAGAAGCTATAGAACAGAATCGTGGTTGCGCCCCCTACAGGCATGCGATCTCACTAGTAAGTTTCTCAACAGTAAAATGAAGCTAAGAACGCTCTTTTAGGATTGTTCTGGTGAGTGTAATCTGTAAAACACCTGGCACATTGTGGGAAAGTAAGTTTTTGCTGCTTTTTGTTTTGCATAAGAGACACAAATAGCTCTTGATTCGATCAGGGTTTGATTATCTAGTTGGTGGATTACAGAGCCCCTGGCATTTTCTCATCTTTCCTATTATCATATTTAGTATTTTATAAATTGTTACCATTTCCATGTTGAAGTCAGGCAAGGTGAGGGATTGGAGGTTGTACTGTCTGTGAAAGGAACTGGAAAAATAAAATCTGAAATCGGCCGGGCGCGGTGGCTCAAGCCTGTAATCCCAGCACTTTGGGAGGCCGAGGCGGGTGGATCACGAGGTCAAGAGATCGAGACCATCCTGGTCAACATAGTGAAACCCCGTCTCTACTAAAAATACAAAAAGTTAGCTGGGCATGGTGGCACGCGCCTGTAATCCCAGCTACTCAGGAGGCTGAGGCAGGAGAATTGCCTGAACCCAGGAGGCGGAGGTTGCGGTGAGCCGAGATCGCGCCATTGCACTCCAGCCTGGGTAATAAGAGCGAAACCCTGTCTCAAAAAAATAAAATAAAATAAAATAAAATCTGAAGTGATTGGTTCAAATTACTGCTTTATTATGCTTGGAGTCTGAGACCTTGGGCAAAACGTCTGGGTCTCAATTTCCTCATCTGTAAAATGAGAAAATATTACTTCTCTTCTACATCCTGAGAGTTGATTGGAGGGTCAAACTGTAGCTGTGAAAGACTTTGAAAGAGCATAAAGTTATACACAACTGTAAGGTACTGTTATCATTGCCTGCATTACGAAATGAGAGTCTATCCTTCTGTTTAGAAGGTCTAAAAGAATAAGTGTGTTCTATTTGTGAACTGCCTAAATTAAACCTATGCCTTCCTTTATTCTTCTATTGAAACAGTTCTCAAACCACTCCCTTCTTCTTTTATCTTTATATCTGAAGTCTGGCTTACCTAAAGTTGATATCTATCTGGTCCAATATGGTAACCACTACCTACATGTGGTCATTTAAATTTAAATTAATAAATAAAAAATAAAAAATTCAGCTCTTTAGTCACACTAGCTTAATTTCAAGTACTCAGTAGCCGCATGTAACCGGTGGCTACCGTATCGGATGGCGCAGATAGAGAACATTTCCATCTCTGCAGAACATTCGAGTGGAAAACACTGCTGTTGATTCTCTTGAATTCCATTTTTTTTTTCACGCTTTGTCTCCCATTTTCAGCCACGATCAAACCAAGCTAGTTATTCTTTAGTTCATCACCCAGTGTACTCGCCAATGACGACATCACAGACTGTCAAGAATCTAAAGGCTGTTAGCCATCCTCTACTCTAACCCTTCAATTGTATACAGGAGAAAATGTAAGCTCAAAGAGGCGAAATCACTTGCTCAAGCCCATACAACTCTTCCATGGATTTCCACTACTATTTTCACAGTGTAACTACAAATACATGAGTAATAGAGGAGGCTTACATTCCTCTCGCAGAACTGCTAAAACTATCCATCTCAGAAGAAAATAGCCCTGAGACAGAACTTACAAGTTGCTGGCTATTATCAGTGTGCGTTCTTCCTCCTGGTGAGTGCTCATTATGTCACAGTGAAGATATGCTGAAAGTTTGATCACCCACCTTTCCACCTCTACCTCTGTTAAATTACAAGTGTCCTAAAAGGCTGGTTGCTTTGGGAGCTATTCTGTGATTCAGAATTCCTCAGACCCAGCTCAAATCCCCTGGGATAGGCCTTACCTCTTCTTTACACACTCATTTAAATTGTGAAATATTGAATCTTTAAGCAAACTTCCAGAGAAATTGGAATGGAGATTGTTGTCTCCCAGGATTCCATGCAATACAGATATAAAAACACTCTTGCTCATCGTTCTTGGTATGTAGTAAGTGCCCAGTAGATATTTGACATAGCTCTTGGGACACAGTAGGTGCTTGGTAGATGTTTAATTTCCTCCCCTCCAGATCTACCCACTTCCACCCTCATCCCCTTACCAGAGGCCAGCCCTTTTCTAGATAATCAACACAACACTTACAATTCCCGTCTTCTAGTCGATAGAACTCCAAACTACTGCTTCTTACAATTATTTTCCCTTTGATTAATCTTCATTGACAGCCTGTAATCAAGGGCACAGCATACCTAACAGTTGTAAAGTTGGTGGGGAGGGGGCAATATTTGTAAAATTTATCGTGAAGACATTTAGCATCAAGACAGAGGATCTTGTTGGTGGAAAGCATTTCTAAAGACAGCAGGGCATAACAGTTGAGGCAGGAAATATGCCAGAAACTTCGCTGTGTAATTGCTCTATTTCTCCAACATGTGTCTGGATTGAGCAACTGTAGGGTCCATTCTTCAGGTGAAAATTGAATGTTGGGGCCTTACTGGGAAAGAGGCTAGCTGGGTACCTGAGAGCAAAATGTATGTGTAGGCAGGAGTGGGTCCAGGTTTTGTGGCGTGTGAGGCTTACTCAATTCAGGGGACCCTCCTGAAGAAAAGAATATTAGGAATTACTTAGATGCAGGGCCCTTGGAAGGAGGCTATGAAAGTCATGGGCCATAAAGCTAAAGTTTCATTGGCTTTTGTGTAAATGATAAACTGTGAGTGTTTCTTTATGTTTAAGATACTCCACATTTGGGGTGAAGGGATTGCGAGGTGGAAGCTAATCACAGAAAGATTCTGAATATGTAGAGTTATTGCATCAGGCACCTTTTACTAACTGATCTTGTATGGAAGCTAGAAAAAAAGCATTAAATTGGGCCCTGTGGGAAATAGAGTCTAGGTGGTTGGGAAGCTTGATAGGAGGACAAGAACCTCTTCCAAGGTGAGTAAGGAGTTTCACTCCAATATGGATACTATCTGTTTATGGTTTTATTTCACTTAGTGAAGGGATTGTGTATAATTTCTTGTTTTCGAAGGAAAGTGGCCCCTTCCCAATCATCCTTCTGCTGACCCACACACAGTTCCATCTAGAGCATTCTACAAACCCGTTGGCTTTGGTGAGATTTTCTTGTTTAAGTGAATTCATGGACCGTACAGAATTAAGGAAATCAAGTAAAATTTTTCAGAAGACAATTTTTGGTTTGTTGAAATCTTCTTAATGGAGTTTATTAACCCTTTCAACAGCAACATCATCAGTAAGTTCAGTAACAGAATTCTACTCTGGCCTGCTTTTGGCAATCACAGAGAGCTTATTTCCAAAATATTCTATTTGAGTTGACATTTCCACACATATTGGTATATGCTTAAAGGAAATTTGGGAGAGAAAGATACAATGGAACCCAGTCATTATTTTCAAGTCAAGCAAAAGCAAGAAAAATATATTTCACTTATCAAACAGGTATGCTCCACAATTAATGGCACAAGATTCAATATCTTTAAAGCATCGAATTTGGCATGTAACTGACCTTCGATGAGAATAATGCCTAACTCTGTTGAAGGAAAATATGTGGGGAAATAATGAGACCAGAAGAAGTGAAAGCAAGTAGTGTTCCTGCACAATGAAGCTTAAACCCTTCTTGTCTTAGGAGCCCGCCCCTTCCCCCCTCCCCCTGCCAGGAACCAATCTCTCTTTCCTTCTAAAGTACAGATCCCCTTATCTACTTCCAGGGCGGCCTTGCTAGTGACCCAGCAGGTCTGACTGCCTTTCTGCTCCATTGCTGGCTATCTATTTCAAATTTTATATTCCATTGCAGTTTTAGCAGTCACACCTTGAAATTGTGAGCCTTACTGCTCGGCAACTGGCCTGCACACACAAACATTAGCAAACCTCCTGTGGCTGCATCCCTCTGTGACAACGCATGCTAACTCCTTTCTTATGGAAGCCCTTGCATATCAAGCTTTAGAAATGCTGATGATCTCACCTACCTCTGTAATCAATGCCTCATCCTTCTGGAAATGTCCAAGCTACCCTGTTATTCTCAAGAAAGTCCTAGTCTTGGTACTTCTCCCAATAGGCTCTGTCCTAGGACTTGAAGCTCTTTAGGGGGAAGCATTTTGGTCAGATCATCTCCTAAGAAAGGCAGTTCTATAGGTTTGAGAGGCTTTAAAACCTAACAGCAAATTTCTCCTAAAACATGCCCTGTTGAAGGGAGTACTACAGACTGGGGTCTATTGGGGGGAACAGGGGAGGGACAGCGGGGCGGGGGGGGACTGTTGGGGAGGGATAGCCTGGGGAGAAATGCCAAATGTGGGTGAAGGGGAGGAAGGCAGCAAAACACACTGCCATGTGTGTACCTATGCAACTATCTTGCAAGTTCTGCACATGTAACCCCAAACCTAAAATGCAATAAAAAAATTATATACTATTAAAAAAAATGCCCTGTTGACCAATACAACCTAGAACGCTCCACTTACTGGAATTCCAAAGTTTCCGAGTTTGAAGGAATCACAGTGTATTCTAACGGAAGGCTTAAATTCCTTCTATCATTAAATTTTATAGCTGGGCACTGTTCAGAAAGAAAGGTTGTTGGAAGAAAAAGCAAAAGAGAGAAAAAGAACAAATTTCTTAGTTATTTCGCTTGGATCCAAACAGAACAAAAATTAATATTCTGTGATTTCTGTACACCTACTGAAGGGATTTTTTTTCCTCTTTTTCAGATGTAGAAAGGGGTTAGATGAAATAGGAGGGCTGATTCAAGAGGACTATTAGCAATCTCTTCTCTTACCTGCTTCCCTCTGTCCCTACAGATCTTCCTAAAAGACAAAGCAAGCCAGGTAGAAAGACATGAGGCCATCTTTGAAAAACAGTCAGCTTGTGTCTAGGCCCAGGCACTGGGCATTCCAAAAAAAGGTGCATGTTTTTAAATGTATCATTATATTGTTCTTACAGTTTTCTCACCAGTTTATGCATATCCTGTTTTTCCTACTATTCTCATTCATTCATTCATTCAGTCAGTCAGCCATTCTCTGAGTATCTACCATAATGCAAAGTGCTAGGTATCTCTAGAAATCATAAGATAAATGTCTTTCTTTCAGAGATCACACTGTATAGAGTAGTGATGAATACGCAGTCCAATATAAAGTGACAAAAATTATTAACAAAAGCATGGAGGAAGAAGGATCTAACCAATAGGTAGCTGGCGGAAGCAGGAGAAAGAGAAACCTCTTAGAATGAGCTCTAAGGTCTGGAGGAGGTTTCTGGGTGAACACATGGACAAAGCAGGCAAGTAGAGGAAGGGCAGCAAGGAAGAGGGAACAGAATGTGTCAGGTCATGGAGCCATTAAAGAACTAAAAGCCTTTTAATAAATAGGTATTTTCTTGAGAAAGATTGTTTTCGGAGAGAGTAAAAAGAAATGAGCAAGGGGCCAGAGGAGGAAAGGTCTGTCTCATGATAAGAAATTTAAAATTGGCTAGGTACAGTGGCTCATGCCTATAATCCCAGCACTTTAGGAAGGCGAGGCAGGTGGATCGCCTGAGCTCAGGAGTTCAAGACTAGCCTGGGCAACGTGGTGAAACACTGTCTCTACTTAAAAAAAAAAAAATTAGCCGGGTATGATGGCACATGCCTGTAATCCCAGATACACAGAAGACTGAGGCGGAAGAATTGCTTGAATCCAGGAGGTGGAGGTTGCAGTAAGCCAAGATCACAGCACTGCACTACAGCCTGGGCAACAGGAGTGAAACTTTGTCTCAAAAAAAAAAGGCTCACCCTACAGGACAGAACTGGATTCTCAGAGGCAGAGGGACCTAGAACCCGGGAGACAGAGGTTGCAGTGAACCAAGATCTCACCACGGCATTCCATCCTGGACAACACAGTACGACTGTCTCAAAAAAAAAATTATTTTGAGAGTACTTTGGAATAGAGCAAAACTGGAGACAGAGATATTAACTAGTAGACTGTCAGTGAAATAGGTAAAAGGTGGAGAGGGCCTGTGACAAAGAGGAGGAAGGGACAGGGATGTATTTAAAACATTTCGGAGACAGAATTTGCAGGATAATGTAGGAGTGAGGGAGTGGAAAGAGTCTAAGATGAATCAGGTTTCTGGCTTAGGCATCTGAATATTAAAGAGGCCATTTTCTGAAGGGAAAAAAAAGGAGTTAAAAAGGAAGAATCAGTCACAGGAGATTAGTTCTATTTATGTTGAATATAAAGACCCCGTGGGACACCCTGCTGGTGATGTCTGATGGAGCTTGTGGTTGGAAAAATCTAGCTAGAACTCGTCTCATCAGACATTTATTGCTTTTTTTCTGTGTGTTAAATATTATGTTTAACAGGATGTCTGAGCTAGAGGTATTGGTTTGAGAGCCATCTGTTTGTAAGCAGCAACTGAAACTATGGAAAATCACCTGGAAGGAGCACGATGAATGAAAAGAGAAAGTCTTGGAATGGGATTCTGGAGATCCTCCATCTCCAGATCTGCGGTATTTAATGAAAAGGTAGACGAACTAGATAAGGAAAAGTAAGAGGTGAGAGAAGGAAAAAGATGGTGTCACAGAAACCATACCAGGAAGAGAACTTCAGGAAGCATTGAGGAGTCAACAGTGCAAATCCCACAAAGAGGTTGGGCAAGATGTATGCAGGAAGGTGCCTTCTGGATTCGACTATTTGAAGCCATTTGTGATCTTGGTGAAAGCAGTTTCTGTGAAGCAGGGCAGGTGGAAGCTTCACAGTATCATCTTCTTTGGGGCAAAAGTCATGTTTTCAAGTTCTTGTCTATTTATACTCTCTGCCTTTTGCTTCTCTTTCTCCTCCTATCACTTCACCCCTATTCCTACTCTTCCTAACACAAAATTATTTACTGATTTTCTTTTTTCTTTTCTTTCTTTCTTCTTTTTTTGAGACGGAGTTTCGGTCTTGTTGCCCAGGCTGGCATGCAATAGCATGATCTCAGCTCACCGCAACTTCCATCTGCTGGGTTCAAGTGATTCTTCTGCCTTAGACTCCGGAATAGCAGGGATTACAGGCATGCACCACCACACCCGGCTAATTTGGTATTTTTAACAGAGAGGGGTTTCTCCATGTTGGTCAGGCTGGTCTCAAACTCCTGACCTCAGGTGATCCTCCCACCTGAGCCTCCCAAACTGTTGGGATTACAGGCGTGAGCCACCAGGTCTGGCTCCCTGACCGATTTTTTTTTTTTTTTTTTTTTTTTTGAGACGGAGTTTTGCTCCTGTTACCCAGGCTGGAGTGTAATGTCGCGATCTCGGCTCACCGCAACCTCCGCCTCCTGGGTTCAGGCAATTCTCCTGCCTCAGCCTCCTGAGTTGTTGGGATTACAGGCACGTGCCACCATGGCCAGCTAATTTTTTGTATTTTTAGTAGAGATGGGGTTTCACCACGTTGACCAGGATGGTCTCGATCTCTTGACCTCGTGATTCACCCGCCTCGGCCTCCCAAACTGTTGGGATTACAGGCATGAGCCACCAGGTCTGGCTCCCTGATGGATTTTCTAATTAATGTTTCCTTTACTTTCCCTAGGATTTCCCACGGCTTCAAAGCCATCCATCTGTATTATTTCTTTAACATTTTCACTTCTCTCCTGAGTTCCAGACACATTTTCAGTTACCAATGGCCACCCCAAACTTGATCTTCCATGGGCACCTTGAGCAAAACAAAACACATTCACTTCAGCAAAAAGCCTGAATCTTCTCCTGTAGTCCCTTTCCTAAATAATATCTAACCTTTCATCCAGTCCCCTAAGGGGCCTCATCAAATTTTTTCTCCTCCTTAATTTCTACATCTAAAGAGTCATGTGGATTTATTGCCTTTACCTAAAAATGTCTCCAAATGTAGCATTTCTTTCTCCACTGTGTACATGTTTATATTAGGAATTATTTCATTGCATCATAGTTTTGTTAAGTACGTGTCTTCTCCTCTAAAGCCTGAGATCCTTGAGAATAAGGTTGTTGCCTCACTTGATTTTATAATCATGCCTTTAGTACAGGACCTACCACCTGGCAGATGCTTCGCACACATTTGCTGAATGAATACATGAATGAACAAGGCCTTTTCATAGCTGACATTTGCTTTACCATCCAGAAGCTTATGGAACCATTTCTCTGCCTGTGGCTCCACCATTTCTGCCCCATGATCTGCACCCAACTCCTCCACTTTACTTTTAATTGGGTGTCACCTGACCTTTGCCTAGAGAACATCAGATGCATTAGACCAACAAGTTATGAATTTTCCCTTTCTTGCCTTTCCCACAGAGGAAAACACTTTCCAGATAGAAAGAGTGATAGGTAATCTGGTCTTCAAGGCATGGAGGTGGGGGGCAATTACTAGAAATCAATTAATCTTTCTTGCAGGGAGACTGTCTTCCCAAGGCCTACCCTAATATAGCTGAGAATAGGAACCCGGAAAGTGCCAGTTGAACAAATAAATATGTGAATGAGCAAAAGCTTGACTGCAGAGGAGAATTGTGAATCAGATCCGTAGCTTCAAAGAACCACTTTCACACCACTAGCGGATGCTGGCTTTAAAGACTTTTTAGGAAGACCAATTTTAAAGGTTGACCTTTAGGTGAGGTTTTTACTAGGAAGATTCTAACCCTTCAGCACCCAAATTTGTGTGTGTGTGTGAACAATACACACAAATATTTTCAAATAATAGTGTATGATATTTTGGGGGATGGGCATTTTCCTTAAAAGGGAGTAACTGGGCATACATAGTCCCGAAGAAATCAACCCCATTTGGGGCTCATCCTGGCTGTGTGAGGGAAAGGAGTAGACGGGACCTGGACTCCCTCACACCTCTGCCCCAGGTGACTTCCAAGCCCCTTTGCTGTTTGTAGAAGTCAGTCTTGGATTGCTGATAGTCCCACATTCACTGGGGTATTTCTCTGATGCCATTAAATAAAAGGCCTTATTTTTTGGCAGCTTTATTGACTTTTTTTCCCCTAAAGCAAGAATTGTAAAACATTTTTTATTGCCTTTTGCCTCAGATGAGGAAAGCTGGTTTGTTTTCTCAGGCAACTATTCCAACATTCTGTCTTCAGACAGGCATAGGGTGGACTTGGGCATATCACATAAACTTTCTGGGCCACGGCTTTTTCATGTGTTAGGTAAAGAAGGGGTTGACTTAACTTCTTCGGATCTGCTCTGCCATGATTCAGGGGTTCATAATCGTTTCCTCTGCATCCTAGCCACTGCAGCTCTCATCTCTCTGTCTGATGTATCTTAGCAGCACAGGAAGCTGAGGATCTCAATTATATTAAGGAAACCAAAGTGATATATTAAAACTCTGCATTTACATAAAAAATAAAATGAGAATCAGGGCAATAACATGATGAATCCTCTTATAAAAGCTTTGGACAAGCACAGTGGCTTACGCCTGCAATCTCAGCACTTAGGGAGGCCAAGTCAAGCATAGGAGTTCGAGTCCAGCCTGGGCAACATGGTGAAAGCCTGTCTCTGCTAAAAATAGAAAACTTAGCCAGATGTAGTGGTGCACTCCTGTAGTCCCAGCTACTTAGGAAGCTGGGGTGGAAGAATAATAGCTTAAGCCCGGGAGGTGGAGGTTGCAGTGAGCTGAGATCCAGCCACTGCACTCCAGCCTGGGTGACAGAGCAAGACCCTGTATTGCCAAAAATAAAAAAGTTTCTTAATTTTGCCAAAACATTTATTTATTTATTTTTCATCATCTTAAATAAATCACCTGTTGTGTTTTAAGGGCTTCTAAGAAGGAGGTTTCTTCTCTCTTTCAAAGTGTGCTTTTCTAATATGTCACACTGGGGTTTCCTGTAATCAAGAGCCTTTCCCGGGGGCCCCTCTCTTGCCAGGGCTGCTCATACTCTTAGGAGAGGTAAAGAACCAATCCTTGTGGCCGGTAGAAAATGAGGAAGGAATCCTTAGCTCTCATTGGTCTTCATCCATGTAAATCTATCCCCGGCAAAGTAAGGTATGGAGGCAAGATCGTAAGTAAGTTTGTTATCTGTTGCTTAGATCTAGGGCTTGAAGCCACCCTGCTAGATAAGCAGCCAGGATTAATCTCTGGAAGAGATTGCTATCAGGGAATTTGCGTGCATCTCCCATCCACCAGGCCGTACACCCTGGGACCCACCAGGTGCTCCTGAACACATAGCGGGGCACACGCATTCCAAGGCATGCCTCATCAGTAGAGACAATTCGTGGTCGGGGGCAATAACGTTGTGGCATTTGCAGTACGTAATCGGTTGTGGCATTTGTTGTCAGAACTTTTCATTTTTTGTTCTGACAGCTCTGAGGTGTGTAGGATTGTTTTGATTATCCCCATTTTACATAGAAAGAAAATGGGAGACCATCTGGTCTCAGATCTGAGTCTTCGGATTCCAAATCCTTCCTTCCTTCTTGAACCTTCTGGCTAACCATCACTGATACTCCCATTCTGCGGGGAAGGACCGAGCCGACACCACCCTTGGGTGGTGTATTTCAGACAGAGGCAAAGGTGGTTCTGGGTTTTCTAATCTCCAAAAAATTAGCTGCTGCTAGAGACCCTCCTTTTCATCAAAGCAAAGCTCCTGGGTTGGGAGGGGCTCAATGACCTGGGAATTTGGGGTAGAGTTTACCACCAGCCCCTCCCCAGGTTTTGTTAAAGTCCCCGAGGTGAAAAAGCACCCTTTTCCCTGTATCCCACTCCCATGTTCCTACAGAGAGACCCCTGGGTGATGGAAATCAGAGAGGAACTGGCCTCACAATGAGGTGTGGAGGCGGGCAAGCGTCCAGACAGTCGGTCAGGAAAGCTACACCTGCGGAGGTTTGCCTCCTGCAGAGATAGATAGCGCAGGAAGAGGAGGGAATGTGTGCCCTCCCAGACCTCCGCATACCTGAAGAAGCATCTAAGTTTCCTTGGTTTTGCCCCAAACTCCTACACCAGAACCCAGGACTCCGTTTATTTTCTCTATGCATCCAATCCACATACATGTATTGAACATCTAAAAAGCCAGGCCCTGTTCGAGTATAAAACACCATTGAACACAATTCCGTCCTTCTGGAGTGTACATTCTTGTGGGATATAAGACTAAAGGCCGGGTGTAGAGCAGGCTTTCTCAGCAAAGGCTCCTAAGAGGCAAGTGATCACGTGTTTCCATTTCAGCCTCTCCCGGCATTGATTGACATCACTTCTAGGACAGGCTGGAGCTCTGCTGGCTGGGAAAACTTTTGACCTGAGCTGACCATAGGCGACCAGCCAGTATGCATTCTGATCACCTTCACACCTCTTTAGAAGGAAAGGTTCACAGGTAGAAGTTTTTGTTTGATTGTTTTTGAGACAGAGTCTTGCTCTGTCGCCCAGGCTGGAGTGCAGTGGTGTGATACTGGCTCATCGCCACCTTCGCCTACTGGATTCAAGGGAATCTCCTACCTCAGCCCCCTGAGTAGCTGGGACTACAGATGCTCATCACCGTGCCTGGATAATTTTTGTATTTTTAGTAGAGATGAAGTTTTGCCATGTTGCCTAGGCTGGTCTTGAACTCCTGAACTCAAGTGACCCGCCCACCTTGGCCTCCCAAAGTGCTGGGATTACAGGGGTGAGCCACTACACCTGGCCACAAGGAGAAGATTTCAATCCTCAGTAGTAACATTTAAGGTCAGAAGCTGGGGCCGGGTGCGGTGGCTCACGCCTATAATCGCAGCACTTTCAGAGCCTGAGGCGGGTGGATCACAAGGTCAAGAGATCGAGACCATCCTGGTCAACAAGGTGAAACACCATCTCTACTAAAAATACAAAAATTAGCTGGGCATGGTGGCACGCACCTGTAGTCCCAGCTACTCAGGAGGCTGAGGCAGGAGAATTGCTTGAACCTGGGAGGCTGAGGTTGTGGTGAGCCATTGCACTCCAGCCTGAGTAACGAGAGTGAAACTCCGTCTCAAAAATAATAATAATAATAATAATAATAATAATGTCAGAAGCTGGGACTTTGTTCATTTGTTTTTGTTTTCTCAGATGGAACAATCCAGCAAAGAACATCTACGTGTGTTTGTGTATGTGTGTGCTCACACGTGTTTGTGAACCCACATATTTGTGGAATGTCTTATTAGCCTTATTCGTCAGGGTGTTTGTGTTGGGGTGAGCATCTGGCTCTCCATAGGATGGAAGACTTATTAGACACACAATAAAGACTTCACAATTGGTGAATATTGGCACATATGCGCCATGGAATACTATGCAGCCATAAAAAAGAATGAGTTCGTGTCCTTTGCAGGGTCATGGATAAAGCTGGAAACCATCATTCTTAGCAAACTGACACAAGGATGGAAAACCAAACACTGCATGTTCTCACTCATAAGCGGGTGTTGAATAATGAGAACACATGGACACAGGGAGGGGAACATCACACACCAGAGCCTGTCATGGGACGGAGGTCTAGGGGAGGGATAGTAGGGGATGGAGGGATAGGGGAGGGATAGCATTAGGAGAAATACATAATGTAGATGATGGGGTGTTGGATGCAGCAAACCACCATGGCACGTGTATACCTATGTAACAAACCTGCATGTTCTGCACATGTATCCCAAAATTTAAAGTATAATAAATAAAATAAAAAATAAAGAAGGAGGTTGAGGCTGGATTTGGTGGCTCACTCCTGTAATCCCAGCACTTTGGGAGGCCAAGGCGGACAGATCATCTGAGGGCAGGAGTTCGAGACCAGGCTGACCAACACAGTGAAACCCCATCTCCACTAAAAATACCAAAAAAATTAGCCAGGCATGGTGGCACATGCCCGTAATCCCAGCTGCTTGGGATTCTGACACAGGAGAATCGCTTGAACCCGGAAGGCGGAGGTTGCAGTGAGCCAAGATCACATCACTGCCCTCCAGCCTGGGCAACAACAGTGAAACTCTGTTAAAAAAAAAAAAAAAAAAAGGCTCACCCTGTAGGACAGAACTGGATTCTCAGAGGCAGAAGGGACCTTGAAAATATCTTCTCCAGTTCCTTCAGTTACAAACGGGAGTGGGGGCAATTCGGTGGGACAGTTATTGAGAGATGGGCTCTGGAGTGAGACCTGGGTTCACTTTCCGACCTTGTCATTTAATATAAGTGAGAGTTTGTTTTGTTTTCAATTGTTTATTTATTTAGGTCTCAATTTCCTTACCTCTAAAATGGGGAGTATTGCTGTAAAGGTTAGGTCAGAAAATGTATGTAATACCTTCAACACAGTCTCTGGTTCACTATATGCAGTGAATATTGTTATTTTCCAGGAAGGAGAAGTGACTCCTTTAAGTCACACAGGTAGTTAGTTAGAGATAACCTGAACATCACTAGATTTCCTAACTCTCAGTCACGTGTTTGTTTCCACCATCACTGCTCTATGCTGAAAGAGGAGCAAGAAGGTGAGATGTGGAACTTAGTTCAGAGATGGACATTATGGTGCCTTGAAGGGAAAAAAAAAATCCTATTGGGGGCTCATTGAGGGCTACTATGTGCCAAGTACTATCCCGCGTTCTATATATGTTACCTCTTAAATCCTCACAGAATCACTAGAGATATAGTATATAACCCCACCCTAGAGATAGAAAACTGAGGCTTGGGTAGACTAAGTAATTTACATAAACCCAGGTCTGTCTGACCCTCAAACCGTTCACTGTATGCTGTGAAGACTGTGGTAAGATTGAGGTCTATTAAATGGAACTGCAAGGCAAAAGCCACTCTGAAGAAGGCGGTGTGGGGGTCAGCTTTGCCACTGTCTCCGCTCTTAGCGGCAGCCCTTTGCTGAGACTGCAATTGTCATTTGTGAAAGAACACAGTTTGATTTGAGTGGACAGTGTTTTTACAGCATTTGTTTCACTGTATAGGAGAATCTGTGTAGACAAATGAAGAACCTACTGCCATTTAGGACCAGAATTCCAGAGGAACCAACCATCTGTGCACCTCGATGTCAGGGGAAGGTGTTTTATTTCCAGTGTGAAATGCCAAATAGTCCAGGAATGATAAAATCACCCTAGTTTTTCTTATGAACTCCTAGAAGTCATCTTTGTTGGTATAAATGAGATCATTTAGCCTAATTAGTTCCAAGCTTAATTAGCAGTAATTATCCCAACATGGGAGTAATATCCGAGCAGGAAGTGCCGAGTCCTCGATTAGATAGATCTCTAATTGGTGTTACAATATTGTAATTAAAGCGTGTTTGTGCGCCTCTGCCACAGCACGCGATTTGTTTCATGTCTGATTAAACAGGGAGACCCAGCAGCCTTTGACGGGGCCAGAATTTTAGATCTGACTCACATAACATGTTAACCCTGTGACAAAAAAGATATAGGGACCTATCTCGGTGGCCAAAGTGAGTGTACAGCTCTGAACCAAAGGCATTTTTGCAGAAAGGGAGAGCACGTGGTCTATTCCACCCTTTGACTCCCATGTAGCAAGTATAGGAAAACACAAGTATATGGTTGAGGGGCCACTTTGTAACTTTTTTTTTTTTTTTTGAGACGGAGTTTCGCTCTCGTTACCCAGGCTGGAGTGCAATGGCGCGATCTCAGCTCACTGCGACCGCCTCCTGGGTTCAGGCAATTCTCCTGCCTCAGCCTCCCGAGTAGCTGGGATTACAGGCGCGTGCCACCATGCCCAGCTAATTTTTTGTATTTCGAGTAGAGACAGGGTTTCACCATGTTGACCAGGATGGTCTCGATCTCATGACCTCGTGATCCACCCGCCTCGGCCTCCCAAAGTGCTGGGATTACAGGCTTGAGCCACCGCACCCGGCCTGTAACTTTTATACCTTTGAGGGCTGACTCATATATAACCAGAGAAGACTGTACAAAAAGAACAAATAATGATCGCTACTGTTTATTGAGCATGTACTATGTGCTGGATGCTGTGCTAAATACTTTACATAATTCATTAAAACTTCAAAAAGCCCTCTGGGGCAGCTATTACAGTCCCTGTTTTACAGATAAAGACCTGAATCGCTTCTCGGCCTTTTGGGTAAGATCAAGTGTACAAATAAGGACCTGAAGATGAGGGAATTGCAAGTCTGTGTTACCCTTCTGGTCTTGCGTTGAACGTCACTCCTCTAGGAAGCTGCTTCTGATCCCTAGACCATGTTAGTTCCCTGACATACCTCCTTGTAATTTTCCTTCACACGCTTTAACATAATTTCGTTGTCTGCCTTCCCCACTAAACCATAAGCTCATTTTTGCCTTGTTCACTGCTTTTTTTTTTTTTTTTTTTGAGACGGAGTTTCGATCTTGTTACCCAGGCTGGAGTGCAATGGCGCGATCTCGGCTCACCGCAACCTCCGCCTCCTGGGTTCAGGCAGTTCTCCTGCCTCAGCCTCCCGAGTAGCTGGGATTACAGGCACGCGCCACCATGCCCAGCTAATTTTTTGTATCTTTAGTAGAGACGGGGTTTCACCATTTCGACCAGGATGGTCTCGATCTCTTGACCTCATGATCCACCCGCCTCGGCCTCCCAAAGTGCTGGGATTACAGGCGTGAGCCACCGCGCCCGGCCTGTTCACTGCTTTTGCCCAGCGCCCAACACCAAACTAAGTGCCAGAAATGTAGCAGGTGTTCAAGGAGTAAGAGCCAGATGAATTGTCAGAAGTTACCTGATTGATAAGTTAAATGCTTCCAACCCAGCTCTGTGTGGTTTCGAGTCTGCGTTTGCCATTACATCATGCTTCCTTTTTCTTTTTAATGTTAAAAACTCCAAAGTCTCTAGGTTGTACAAGTAAAATAAATATGTACTTTGAGGAAGGATAGGGGAATATTTTGTTTCCTCTCATTTCCAAGTGCTGTTTTCAAATTTTGCAGTAGATGCCTTAACCATTCACTATATTCATTTACTTAATGCTTCAACCTTATGTTACAACTTAGATCTTTGTGCGCATATTCAAATAATTGGTCATTGGATTTAATAAGCCCAAGAGAATTAGAGTAAACCAGATAGAATTTATGTGCATTTACACATCACCGGATTCTGCAAATCTTTAAAAATGTACGTAACATGGGCCGGGCGCGGTGGCTTACGCCTGTAATCCCAGCACTTTGGGAGGCCGAGGCGGGTGGATCACGAGGTCAAGAGATTGAGACCATCCTGGTCAACATGGTGAAACCCCGTCTCTACTCAAAATACAAAAAATTAGCTGGGCATGGTGGCGTGTGCCTGTAATCCCAGCTACTCGGGAGGCTGAGGCAGGAGAACTGCCTGAACCCAGGAGGCGGAGGTTGTGGTGAGCCAAGATTCCGCCATTGCACTCCAGCCTGGGTAACAAGAGCGAAACTCCGCCTCAAAAAAAAAAAAAAAAAAATGTACGTAACATCTTCAGAATCTGTATTTCAGTGATTCCCAGCTGTGGTTTTTGACACACCTTAAGAATCTCCAGTTATTTTGAATAGTGACATAAAATTCTCAGAAATTTTTTTCAAATTAACTTTGTTGAATATTTAAAAGAAAACATACCACATGATGCGTTGTGGGGGAATCAGAAACAGGCTAGATCAGAATGGAGCCAATGCCTTTGATCCTTTGGAAATCATTGCTATTTAGTCCTGGTCACTGCTGAAATAGGGATTAAGACCCTTACCAAGAATTTTTATTAATTAAAATTTTTTTAACATAATTTAAAAAATTAGTAGATGATACTTGCACGAAATATAAAATTAACAAAAATTGTCTAAGTGAAAAGGCCTCTTCCACTTTTCCCCATCTCTCAGCAAATCTAGAGATAATCAGTTTTACATGTCTTTCTGGAATATTCTATGCATATGCAAATATATCATTTTAATGGTATTATTTCTTGGTAAAACACCAGAGTGCACATTGGCTCATAGAGATCAACTCGCTCACTTTTCAGTTTAAGCAAAGACAAGAAGTGATGATGAGAAATTCACTACGTAGCAACCAAAAGCACAAAGCTTTGTAAGTCTATTTTCTTGTAAAACTATCACTAAACATTGTGATGATATATTGAAATTTGAAATACGACACTAACAAAGGAGAAATGCTGCTTGACTTATGGGAATAATGGTTTCGAGCAAGAGTCCTGAATCTTCCTGGGTTTTCTGTTCTGATTAACTATTAGATGATGTTTCTGTATGGCGATTCATCTCACTGCCAGCAATTAAGAAGACAAAGTGGCCGGGCGCGGTGGCTCAAGCCTATAATCCCAGCACTTTGGGAGGCCAAGGCGGGTGGATCACGAGGTCACGAGATCGAGACCATCCTGGTCAAAATGGTGAAACCCCGTCTCTACTAAAGATACAAAAAATTAGCTGGGCATGGTGGCGTGTGCCTGTAATCCCAGCTACTTGGGAGGCTGAGGCCGGAGAATTGCCTGAACCCAGGAGGCGGAGGTTGCGGTGAGCCAAGATCGCGCCATTGCACCCTAGCCTGGGTAACAAGAGTGAAACTCCGTCTCAAAAAAAAAAAAAGAAGAAGAAGAAGCCAAAGCGGCAGGTTTCAGCCACAAAGGTATCATCATGACGTTATTTTGTGTGGACAGGGCTTGATGAATCTTTGGATGATTATTTTAGTGCAAGAAAATTCACAAAGCTTCCTGCAGTTAGTACAGTAAAACTTTTTATTGTTTCTGGCTTTTGAATAATCAGAAGTGATCTAACCAAGAAATTAAAACGACTGAATTGCATTTGGACAAGCCTACAGATACACTGGGTTTAAGTAGTTGCAGCATGAGTATCTCACGATACTCAAGGAGTACACTAGCCTAGGTCATCATCAGCTTTTGATAGTTTATATTTAGAATGTATTGAGCCCTGCACATGCTCATCTCTGTAGAAAACTTGGTGGCCTGTGAACTGATAGTCTTCAGTTATTTATCATCTCATTTTGCTTATCAAAGACTTGCCTTCGGTCCCTGTGGCTTTTCTTTTCTTTTCTTTTCTTTTTTTTTTTGAGAGGGAGTTTCGCTCTCGTTTCCCAGACTGGAGTGCAATGGCACGATCTCGGCTCACTGCAACCTCTGCCTCCTGGGTTCAGGCAATTCTCCTGCCTCAGCCTCCCGAGTAGCTGGGACTACAGGCACGCGCCACCATGCCCAGCTAATTTTTTCTATCTTTAGTAGAGACGGGGTTTCACCATGTTGAGCTGGATGGTCTCGATCTTTTGACCTCGTGATCCACCCACCTCGGCCTCCCAAAGTACTGGGATTACAGGCTTGAGCCACCGCGCCCGGCCCCCCTGTGGCTTTTCTTTTCACCAAGGGTTTGCCTTGGACGGACACAGACTCTGATGCTCTTCTTTTAAGACTATGGAAGGCACTCATGACTGCATAGAGTGTGATTTTCTCCTGGAATGTGTCTTTGGCAAATAAAAGGACTAATGCCATGGAATGTTCTGAAGGTATCATCTAAGACCACAGTAACCTTTTGTCTTTATTTTAAGTACTCTGTTCCATTGTGTTCCCTTGAATTTTGTGTCTCAATTTTTGGCTTACAAAATATAACCACTAGAACTGGAACAAAGTGTCTCTAAAGTTGGGCCCAATGCTTTTGACTTCCCTTAGTGGAAAGATAATTTTGTGTTTTGTTTTTCTGGACTTTGATCTTTCCATTGTAATGATATGTTGGATCAATGGATTCCTAAGGCCCCTTTTGTCTTTGGCATTCTCTGAGTCTACCATACAAACTTTGGAGCAGTGGTTCTAAAGTTTTTCTACCAATGTCTCTCTCTCTCTCTCTCTCTCTCTCTCTCTCTCTCTCTCTCTCTCTCTCTCTCTCTCTCTCTCTCTCTCTGTGTGTGTGTGTGTGTGTGTGTGTGTGTGTGTGAGAAAATGTCTTCATGATATCAAGCTCTGAATGAATGTGGCTATAATTGATATGACAAATGAAGACATTATGCCTGTAAAGACAATTTCCAGTTAGTTTTGATATATGAGTTAATTGATTATTTCCCCTTTTATTCAGCTTAAATATAGGAAAACTTCCCCTCTGAAACATTAATACAATGAGGTTTCCCTCTCAAGGTATAGCCCTTCATGGGCCAGCTTCCGTGTGCCATCATGGCATTTCCCAAAGTCTGCCTTTCTCCTGCTGGCGGATGACTGACTTCAATTACTCCCCTTTCCCATTAATTTAGTGAGTATTGCTTTCTTTTACAGCAGAAACCATGTGATATTCATCTTATTGGACCTCCTCCTCCCATGTCAAGTGTTTGCATATACAAGTTGAGCATCTCCAATCCAAAAATACACGATCCAAAAGTTTTCGAGCACCAGCATGAGGGAAAATTCCACACCTGACTTTCATGTGACAGGTCACAGTCAAAGAGCAGTTGATTCAGCATCCCCAAGAGCAAAATAAAATTACCTTGAGATTATGTGTAGAAGGTGTATTTGGAACATAAATGAATTTTATATTTAGACTTGGATTTCACCTCCAAGATATCTCATTAGGTATATGCAAATATTCCAAAGTATGAAAAAATCTGAAACATTTCTGGTCCCGGGCATTTTAGAGAAGGGATACTCAATCTTCTACTAGGCATTCAGAAAATGGTTGTTGAATTAAACTGAATTTCTGAAAATTTCCTACCCCTGGCATCCTTCAGCCCTTC
The DNA here is from genome assembly GCA_028533165.1 of Leontopithecus rosalia. NCBI lineage: Eukaryota > Metazoa > Chordata > Mammalia > Primates > Cebidae > Leontopithecus > Leontopithecus rosalia. The sequence continues at coordinate 41,181,653 of CM052667.1, read as the reverse complement.
CTCTGAAGAAATCTTTCTGGACTAACTCAGTTCAGACCTCGCATTCCCTGAATTTGTATTTCATAACACTTCTGTGCACATGGTTTGTATCTTATTTGTTCTTGTGATTCCTTTTGAATTATATGTGAAATATAAGGGAAAGGTGCCCAGACTTGGAGTTAAGAAACTTGGTTTTCTTTTTCTTTTTCTTTTTCGAGATGATGTCTTGCTCTGTTGCCCAGGCTGGAGTGTAATGGCGCGATCTCAGCTCACTGCAACCTCTGCCTCCTGGGTTCAAGCGATTCTCCTGTCTCAGCCTCCCGAGCAACTGGGATTACAGGTCTATGCCACCATGCCCGGCTAATTTTTTTGTAGTTTTGTAGAGACGGGGTTTCATCATGTTGGCCAGGCTGGTCCCAAAGTCCTGACCTCAAGTGATCCACCTACCTCAGCCTCCCAAAGTGCTGGAATTACAGGCATCAGCCACCGCACCTGGCCGAAACTTGGCTTTTATCTCTGCTAATATGCTAGTTGAGTGACCAAGGACAGTCCATTCAACTTCCTAGTTTCAAATTTTTTAATCTAAAAGATGGAAGGAGAGGTGAGGCAGGAATGGATCAAATGATTCGTAGGGCTCTTTGTAACCTTAGCAGTTTGATTTTTGACATATTCATTCCCTGGCAAAAATCACAAACTTCTCAAATGCAGAGAATTTCCTTTCTCTGCTATATGGAATATATATAATGCCTGACACAGATGGTGCTTAATAAATGCTAACTTAGAAAACTTCTGTTCTACCCCTGCTACCAAGAATGTTAAACCTTAGAGTGCCCCTCTTATAGCCCGTGTCCTGAAGGGGCTCTCAGTCCCACACTGGGAAATGCTATTCTGGACCAGGACATCAGAAGCTGAGACTACTGGCACTCTGTATTAGTCATGAATAGGGGCACACCTAACAGCTTTGCCTTTTTAAGTAAATGTGTTTATGGTTTGTGCTGCTTTCCTCAGTAAGATCATTTCCTTGCAAGTAATGAGAGCTGTGTGTGATATGGTTGAAATCCTGTCCCTCGGCTGAGATGGAGAACTCACGTGATGCTGAGTGGGGCCCGTTATCCCAACGGCACTCACAGGAATGCTAAGTCTGGGAAATATTAACTCGAACCACAGCGGCAGTTAGGAGGCAGCCAGCAGTCTCCCCACCATCCTGAACCTATCACTTTGGGGGCATTTTCTGATTTTTCTTTCCTTGGTTTGAGTGTTGTGTTTATTCTCCCTTTCATTCATTCTTCCTCTTCTCTTCAAAGGCAAAAACGAGACATTATATTTCCTCCATTCATCTCTGACTGGAAACTATGATGTTCTCATTCATTTCAGAGCAGGTTTTCCCTCTTTTGCCTAAGCGATGTACAACATATTATATTCATCCTCCCTGCCTCCATGCCACAGGCCTGAGCATTGGAAGAACTCTGCAGTCTTCCAAAAGTCTTGGGGAACAGACTCTCGTTGCAGGCAGCTATGGACTGAATACATGGATTGTGAAAGCACCTCAAAACCAATCCTGTGTGCTGAAGAAGCTTTCCTTGGCAGAAGAGAAGCATATGATATTTTCCCATGTGGCAGGGAAAGGAGTGACAGACGAGATGGAAGAAAGCTAACACACATCTGAATGTACGTAAGAAAAGACTTATAACTAAAAGGGAGGAGCTGTGGTTTAGATTAAAACCACAAAGGAAGTGAAGGACGTTACCACTTTCCTCTTTGTGGGTAGAAGATTCTCCTTTGGCTCATCTAATGGGCTCTGTGAGACTAAGTCTTCCTATAGGAATATGTTTATCCCTCCTACCCTTTCAGAAAAGCATCGCACACAGTGGTTTGTGGTCTTAAAGACTTTAGACTTAATTTTGAAAGCATAAACAAGCCACAAAGCACCTCCATTTCTAATTCCATTGTCCCAAACCTGCTTCTCTTACTGTAAATAGAAAAGCAAAGAATTACAGCTCTCTGGGAAGTGAAGGAAAGGAAAAGCCCCTCTCCCAAGTCACCTGAGCCATTTCCCCACGTCACCTAAATTTTCCTTTATTTTCCAGGTAGAGACCTTGTGGCTGTTTTGACTTAGCAAGGAAAATTATTACTAGCTCTTTTCCTCTAACAGCCACCATAATGGAGGACCTACTATGTGCTGGGTATTTCCCTTGTATTATCTCTGAACTTCCAAAACTTCTAAAGGATAGATTTTATTACTACCATTTTTATAAGTGAAAAAAAAACTGGGGCTCAGAAAAATCAATTGCCCAGCCATGACCTTAGGCCTTGTGTCCAGGTGTGTTTGATGATAACACTGGTGCCCCCCCGCCTCTCCTTCACATTTGACTTCAGAAGTAAATTTCAGCCATCGATGTCACAAACTTGAAAGTGGGTTTGAAACCTGGCTCTGCCTCTAATTGTCAAGGTGACCCTGGGCAAATTATTTGACTCTGAAGTCTTAGCTGGTATGTCTTGTCCGGTATGACAATTACTTAGGTAACACTGGGAACAGGCTTTCTTATTGGCATCTTCTTAGAATTAAACGAAGTAACAGATGTGAAGATATGGCATGTCATGTAAACTCCCAAATCGAGTAACTGGCAAACAGTAAACTCCCAAAGTGACAGACATATGCTGAGTGTGTATAGGTCAGGTTCTAGCCCAAACTACGAAACAGCTGAACTCTACTTAAGGGAACCCTCTGTTTTTGTAAACGCCCATCCTCGTTCCCGTCACTCTCACTTTCTAGAAAAATGCATCAAGGTGTAAGCGGCTTGAACACTTGGAAAAGAGAAGTCATACTTCTCTGGCAATAAAGCAAAAGAAGCAAGTGTTAGCTGTAGAACTTCATCCTTCTAACCTGTGAACCGAAGGTGGTGGTTTTGTCTTTTGTTTGGGGGAAGGTGGGTTGCTGTAGGGTAGGAAAAAGGAAACCCGTGAGCCCCCCAGCCACACTGTGCACAGGACCTACGGCAGCTCTTTAATCTCATGCCTCTTTTTCTGGATACATTCAGTGTAGGGTCACTTGTAGATTCCAGGTCTCAGCTGCTTTTGATCAGAACTTTTTTTTTCTTCCTGTGGTGATTTTGCACGAATTTTAGACGCTGGCGACTTTCAGTTGCCTGAGTCTGTTTTTCATTGCAGACATTTGTCAGGTTTTTACATCTAGGTTGCATTTGAAATGCTTTTCTTTTTGTCTTCTCTGGCGAGTCTATGTGAACTTCTGATTCTGGATTTCTTTCCAATTTATTTTAAACATAATATTTACATAAAATTTTCACGATTACAAAATTAATAACTGTTCATTGTGGAGAATTAGAACAAAAGAAGAAAACAATTTAATTACCCACAAACCCAGCATCCAGAGCACTTCTCACATGTTATTGCATTTCCTTCCATCTTTTCTCTATGCCTGTATGTGTGCCTATCTATGTAAACTGTATGTATGTATATGTTTTGCAAAATTGGGAGAAGACCATGTTTGCATTTTGTATCTTACTGTTTCATATAAATTTATATCATGAGCATTTCTTGCATGTGATAAAATGTTTCTGTGAAAGATTTATGTCTGCATAATATTTCATCATATGAATGTACCAAGGTTTATTTAACCACTCCCATTCTGCTCTATGCTTAGATGTTTCTTTGTATAAATTTCTCTCCAAGTTTCCCCATTTCCTTTTGCTTTGTAACTTATTCCTAGAAACGGAATTATTAAGGAAATTAGGACAAAGAATATGAACATTTCATTTTGTATTTAAAAATGTATTTATACCTGGCTATTTTAATACAGACAGCCTGTGTATGGCCTTTTAAAAGCTTCTTGCTATTAGTGCCAAATTGATTTCCACAAATATTCCTCTAGTACAGGGTGGCAAACTAAGACCCAAAGGCCAAATCTGTCCTGTGGCCTGTTTTTGTGCAGCCTATGAGCTAAGGATGGTTTTTACATATTTAAATGCTTAGGGAAAAAAATCAAAAGAATGATACTGCATGACATATGAAAATTATAGGAAATTCACATTTCAGTGTCCATAAATAAAGCATTTCTGGAGCGAAACTATGCCCATTAATTTACATATTGTCTATGGCTGCTTTCGCCCTACAGTGGCAGAGCCAAGTAGTTGCAATAGACGCTGTATGACCTGCAAATCCAAAAATATTTACATCTGCCTTTTACAGAAATCGTTTACCAATCCCTGCTTTAGTATGAAATCCTACAGTGTTCAGTTGACCACACACATGTTGACACTGAACACTGGGATTTTCTTATCCTTTGTTAATTTCAGCAAGTCAACAAATATTTGCCAAGTTTTTGCCATGTGCCAGGCCCTGATGCAAAATACAATTAACTTAGTATTTCTTTGATTACCAGTTAGGATGAGTTTTTCCGTAAGTCCATGTAAAATTTTTTCTATTAATATTCTGTGTATATAAAATACTAAATTTCAACTCAGGCATTTACATTTTTCATATCCCTTTGCACGAGCTCTTTACTAAGAATATTAATGTCTTTTTAGTCGTTTGTTGAAATAATAATTGCTGGAAATATTTTGCTTTATTGGATTGTTTGCCTGTTGTTTTTATTTTAAAATTTTTTACTTTTTGAGACAGAATCTTGCTCTGTTGCCCAGGCTGGAGTGCATGGGTGCAATCTCATTGCAACCTCCACCTTCCAGATTCAAGTGATCCTCCCACCTCAGCCTCCCAAGTAACTGGGATTATACACGTGTGCCACCACACCTGGCTAATTTTTGTATTTTTAGTAGAGACGGAATTTCACCATGTTGGCCAGGCTGGTCTTGAACTCCTGGCCTCAGGTGTTCCATCTACCTTGGCCTCCCAACGTGCTGGTTATAGGCGTAAGCCACTGTGCCCGGCCTAGATTGTTTGGCTTTTAATTTTATAATTTTTTTTTAAATTAATTAATTTATTTTTAATTATTTTTTATTTTTATGTATTTATTTATTTTGAGACGGAGTTTCGCTCTTGTTACCCAGGCTGGAGTGCAACAGCGCGATCTCGGCTCACCGCAACCTCCGCCTCCTGGGTTCAGGCAATTCTCCTGCCTCAGCCTCCTGAGCAGCTGGGATTACAGGCACGCACCACCGTGCCCAGCTAATTTTTTGTATTTTTAGTAGAGATGGGGTTTCACCATGTTGACCAGGATGGTCTCGATCTCTTGACCTCGTGATCCACCCGCCTCGGCCTCCCAAAGTGCTGGGATTACAGGCTTGAGCCACCGCGCCCGGCCATGATTTTTTTTTAACATGGAGAATTTTACATTTGTATGTAGTCAAGTCTATTCAGTATTTTAAAATTTTTATTTTAAGAATATCTTTCCCTGTCCCCAAGTTCACATAAATATTCGCCTTTACTTTCTTTCATTTCTTTAATGAATTCATTTTTATATTTGCGTCTTTCATCCCTCTGTCATTGTTTTTTCTCTAACTCTGGCCTACAGAACCTCTGGCATTAGTTGTTGTATGGTATAAGATGAGGATCTTAAATGTGCTTCCAGACCATAGAATAATTATTCCAAAATATTTTTTAATCCAGTTATCTGTGACGTCATCTTCGCTAATTTCCAGTTTTGTTTTGTAGTGTATGTGTCTCTTGTTTTTGTCGCTGATTCCTTGTGGATGTGCATCTTATTGTTCCTGACTAGGCCTACATTGAATACAGACTCTTGCTGGATTTTCAGATTTATGTCTTGTGTGCGCCTCTCACATACTACGCCTTTCTGACTGTGTATTTCAGTAGCATCTTTCCTTCTTTCGGTCAGTTTGTCAGGAATGCAGTAGAAGCTTAACTTCTAAAGTACACAAATGGTCAGGAACCTTCCTACAAAACAAGAGATGAGGGCCAGGGTCGGCCCTTGCACATAGGAGAACCTGAACTGTGGTGCTCATTCATAACCACTCCAGGTGACAAAGGCTTTAGCTTTGTAACCTCGGAGGTTGGAGGTTTTCTGACCAAATAGCATCAACTGGCATAAAAAGATCAAATCTCTGGACGGGGCTCCCAGAAGAGCTGTTACATGATGCACAGCCCCTAACCTTCTGTTACCAGCTCACCCCAACCCAACCTTGGTTCACAGTGGAGTTATTTCATTTACCAGGTGTGAAAATTGGATTTTACCACAGAGGAGGGGAGTTATTACCTATCAGGTCTGCTCTTTAGGGGAGCGGAGATTGTGGTGGGATTTATTAAAAGAGATTTGCTATGCATGGAACATATAATTAGAGATGTGTTCCTTTATAAATGGATTTGCAATCTTTGTCATTTTAGGAGTGCAGTCTTTGCTTTCTGTTTTTCTGACAACTTTCTTTTCCATGTAGGTTGCACACATCTTACCTCGGATCTGAATATTTTATATGGCACCATTCTGCCAAGAGACGGACCTCAGGGGTGTGACATGTGACAAACAGTACAGCTTGGGGGGATGGTGGGGACTGCCTGTAGTTTGGATGCTGATATTAGCCACACATGATGCTGAGGATAGAGAGGGGACGATGAAGTAGTTTTCATGTTAATTAATTGCTGAGTAGTTCAGGCCTCGGTGTCAAGGAGGCATTAGGGTCATTCTCAGACCCTCTGATGGGGTACTCTTGAAAATCGAGTTCAGATTTAATTACCTGTTGTTAGAGAATATATAAGACAGCCTCAAAGTTAGTATCTGGTTAACTACACCTGCTTTTTAAAAAGACACCTTGTTTATTATCATGGTGAACTGGGGGTGGCTGAATTTATTACTGTTTAGCATTTCTAGAACACTTTGTTCTTGCTGAGTGCTTTAAACATATTTATGTACGTATATTGGTTGCTCTTCACAGCGCTCCCAAGGGATGAGTGGGTGATAAGTTTTATGATCACCTGCTTTTCCAAGGAGGAAACAGGAGCTCCTAAGAAGAGAAGGAACTTGCCTGGGTTTGTAGCTCAGAGCTCCTGCCACCTTGTTGGGGATAAATGTGATAAATTCAGCCCTTGCTCTGCCCACTCTCAACCCAGGAGTACCCCCTGTGCTCCATCCCATATCCCACTAACTACAGTGGGATCCAAAATAAAAGCCATCACTATTATTGGCCTTTCTGTGCTGGGTACTTTACATCTCAACCGATCACCCTCCCCATAAAGTTGCCTTATTAACGCCTGCTTTTCTTTCAAAGGCTCTGCTGTTTCCCCATCACCCGGCTTGGATCCCTGAAGTCAAGTGTGACTCAGCCTTTCCACCCACTTCAGTTGCCCAGGGAGCCATGTAGATTCTGCCACACAAACGTCTTACATTTGTCCCTTCCCTCCTCTTCCCCCTCCCACTACCAAAATTCAGTCCTCACTACCCGCTATTTGGACCACTGTAATAGCCTTTAACTGGGTCCCCACACTTTCCATCCTAAGTTCTGTCTGGTAAACCTTCCTCAGTAAGGCTCTGATAAATTCCACTCTTCCACTGGGTCCATTCTCAGGAGCCTTCCCATATACGTGCAGATTCTTACCCTGCACTCAGAGGTCATCTTCCTTTTCGGCCTTCTCGCCTACCAAGCCACTGAACAACTTGACTGCACATCAGGCGCTTGGCTAGCAGGCGCCTGCCGTGAGCGGTTCTGACCTGGCCTGTCTGCTCCGGGGCCAGGGGCCCGCCCTTAATAGGTCTCCATGTCATCCCAGTGCTCGGGACCCTCTGGACCACACACTGCTCTCGCGGGCTCTTCTTCTCAAGCTGGAAGTCTTCAGCCCCTGTGCCGGCTATTCCGTTCTTTTACCCCGAAACGCTATCTCCACCTGTTGAAATTTTTCTCATGCTTTAAGGCGCAGCTCAAATTTCTCCTTCGTGAACCTTTTCTAGTTGTTACAAAGGGATAGGATGCAAACTCCTTAGCCTTAAATTTCAGATGCCCTGTTTTACAAATCCAGGCCCATCTCCTGCCTTCCTGCCTGCTTCCTCCACTATCCCTAAGCGCTCCCACCTCACCGAAACGGTTCTCAGCATAGGCCCTTTACACAGACTCGGCTCATGTGTCACTTACTCTGTGCCACATTCATCACAACGTCAGTCTTTCTAGACTCTCCCCCGCCCCCATAGCCGCTAAGTCACTCCCTTCTCTGTGCTCCCCCAGATTTTATCCGCCCGAGAGAGAACCCAACAACAGTAGCTTACTTGTGGTTTGTCTGTTTAACTTGAACAGTAGGCCGTGAACTTGGCTCAGGCTGTGTTCTGAGGACCCAGCCCGGAGTCCACAGGCGGTCAGTCCTTCTAGAACGCACGCAGGAATCCATCTCTTGCTTCCCAGCCGCCTCTCCCCCGGAACAGGCTTTGCTCTGCACCTCCGCCGTTGCATTTCTCTTCCTATCTTTTCTGTACTTCTTTTACTCGCCCTACTAGATTGCAAGCCCCTTGAGGGGAGAAACCTCGTGGGACGTTGCTCCCTATCCCCAAGTCTGGCTCCTTAACCATGGCAGAAGGTCAATACACGTGTGTTTAATTGCGTTGTAGGATGCTGTGCCCAGCTAGCTGCTAAACAACCTCATTTAAGGGGTTAACTAATAACACTCAGAGAAGTTCTTCTCCTTAGGGGGCATTTGCATTTTAATGGGAATCTTAAAAACCCAGAGGAAATGTTCTCTAACGGTGAGATTTCAGGCCTCGTAAGGAAGGCGTGCGTGCGTAAGTCCGCGTGTGCGCGTGCGTGCGTGCGTGCGTGCGCGGTGTTTGATGGGCGTTAGGGAAGAGTTCCTCCAGCCCAGGGGGGTTTAAACTTTTCTGTGCCCCCATGAGCAGTCTCATGGAGCCTATGAACAGAATAATGATTTTAGACACATAAATTACATAGGATTTCAAAAATAGTTTATGATGAAACACAGTGATCTAAATATTAAAAACATCAAGTTTGTGATATAGTAATATGTGCTTCTTCATTAGAGCATTAATTAAAAAGTCTACTGGCAGGTCTTATAATTATTGTAATGCTATAGTGATGACTATAGGCCATATTGGGATATCTGTGATTCTGCGGGTTAAAAAGTCGTGAGCTGCTCATAGCACCTTGATCTGTTGCCTAGATCCATAATTGAAGGGAATGACAATTTTCAGCTAGAAGTTAATGGAAGTAAAGATTTTTTTTTTCCTCCATCCAAGTTCTAGCCTTAGTTTCTGTTGCGGACCTGGGTTAAGAGGCCCTACTTAGCTGAAACTTCAATATGATGTGGGTGGTCCTGACACCGGTGTCATTTCAGACCCTAGGCTTCCTTATCTAGCTCCAGTACTTTGACCTTGAACTCTCAGATCCTTATATTTTACCCTTTATTTAACAAAAACGACAGTATACATTTACTTTATTTACAGAAATATGAAATAAAGAGAAACAAAAAGCATTGTTTGGGTTCTCCCTCCATCAGCCAAGACGTTAAGATGTCAGACTTTGGGAGAAAGAGAGGCTCACTAGTTTCCTAGCCTGGGAGCACTCCCTTCCGGAAGTGCTATCCGTGGGGCGGGGTGGGGCCAGGCCAGAAGGAAGAGGAGGATTTGTCCCAAATTCAGAGGTGGAAAGTAGTTGCAGAGTTTACCTGAGAGTCTCTGCTGTCTCTTTCTAAATTCAGAAGTCAATATTGGGACCCAAGAGCGTGATTCTAGGGGTGGTTCAGCATCAAATTCATCTTGGTAGTTAGTGACTAAGTGATATATTGCTTTTGAGACCCTGCACTCCCTAATGCTGATGTTATTTCTAATTTAGGTTAAAATGTTTGTGCAGTTCTCTTTTTAGTCCCAAAATACAGGGAACACATTCAATCCATTCCCAGTTATCTTCGTATATTTTAGTTATTCAGAGGCAATTTTTCCTCCAGACAGATTTACCCTACTGTTTGCCATGCCTCCAGGCTCACACCTCTGCTCTCAGTGGTTGCGTGCTTAAAGGATACCAGTGAATTTTAATATTAGCTGTACATAGTGTTACCAGGCTGAGCCATATTAGCCCAGGCAAACCAGCATCCAATACCCTCATGGTATCGACACTGAACACTTTTCCCTTCACATTGTCCTTTTCTCTTGCATACTTTTCCTTTGGTGAGCTCATTCATTTTCCTGGCTTCAGCTCTCACCTCTGCACTTCCAACCTGCCCTCCCACCTGGCAAGACATATCCATTTTGGTGTTCAGTCACCCATAATTCTAAAACTTGACTCTCTTTTGTCCTTTACAAATCCGTTTCACTTTTCTAAAATGCAGCTTTATTGAGGTATAATTTACAAACCATAAAATTTACCCATTTTAAGTGTATGATTCAATGATTTTTTTTTTTGGTAAATTTACAGTGTTGTGCAACCATCACTTAAAATCCACTTTTAGAACTTTTGCTTTGCCCCAGAAAGATCCCTCTACCTATTTGCAGTGGATCCCCACTCCCACCCCCACTAATCTCCTTTCTGTCTCTATAGATTTACTTTTTCTGGATGTTTCATGTAAATGAAATAGTGCAATCTGTAGTCTTTTGCATCTGACTTCCTTCAGGCTTCTTTTGCTTAGCATAGTGATTTTGAGGTACATCATGTACTGCGTATCAGCAATTCATTTCCCATTGCTGAATAATATTTCATTGTATGGATAGACCACATTTTATTTACCCATTCATAGGTTGATGGACATTCAGATTGATTCTGCTTTTTGACTACTGGGAATAATGCTCCTATGAACATTCACATACAATTCTTTGTGTAGACATACATTTTTTATTTCTCTTAGATAGACACCTAGAAGTAGAATTTCTGAGTCACATGGTAAACTTATATTGAACTTTTTAAGAAACTGCTAAACAGTTTTTGAAGGTGACTACACCATTTTACATTCCTACCAGCAATGGATGAAAGTGATAGTTTCTTCCTATTTTCACCCACACTTGGCATTATCTTTCTTTGTTATTATGGCCATTCCTAGCTGATGTGTAGTGGTGTCTCACTGTAGACCGGTGTCATTTTGTATTTTATTTTTATAGAAACGAGGTCTTGCCATCTTGCCCAGGCTGGTCTCTAACTTCTGGGCTCAAGCCATCCTCCTGTCTCAGTCTCCCAAAGTGCTGAGATTATCACATGAGCCACCAGCACGTCTTCCCCAGTGTCACTTTTGAATTCGTCTCATTTCTGACCACGCTGTCCCCACTTTCCACCAATTTTATGGCTAGAAAGCAAACTTACGCTCTCCGTCTTTCTTCTTATATTTATATGCTGCAGAAGTAAGCTGCTACAACCTTCTTCAGCAAGCAACCTGAATTTCCCACTTCTCCAATTCTCTTTATGCTGCCCTACCTGGATCTGCATCATTTCACACCCGAATTTCTGCCATTTTTTAGCTTCTCTCCTTGCCTGTTGTAGCTCTTTCTTCAAATCTTCCTTCCTGTAACTGCAGATTAATTGTTAAAATACTTACATGAAAAGAGCATGCATGGATATAGAATCGGGGATCTGTGTTCTAGTTCACCACTCATTGTCACATGACCTTGAACTAGTCTTGTAACTTACCTGCGCCCAGCTCCTTTGTTAAGGTACTTAACCTCTCTGAGCCCCTGTTTTCTCATATGCAAATTAAGGATAATTATAGAACCTTTCTTATAGAGTTGTTATATAATGCATGCAAAGCCCTTAGCACAGTGCCTGGATGTATGAAGAGCACTCAATCAGTTCTGGTGAATGTTGTTATTTTAACGATTATTATGACTATTTTTATTAATCATGATGATGGGAGCAATCTGCTAGGCCTATCAGACGGCTGTCATAAGAATCAAGTGTGGCTGTGAATATAAAAAATACTTTGAAAAATACCATGCGAATTGCAAGGGTGTTACTTTTACCTGGCTTTTCCCTTGCATAAGGAGAAAGTCAGGGCAGGATAGCAGCAAGAACACAGGCTTTGCCATTAGCCTGGCATTCAAATCTGGACTGTGTTTTTTAACTGTTGCAAGGCTTGGACAAGTCATGCACCCTCTACATTTTGGTTTTCTCACCTGTAAAATGGGTACAATTATAAATCACATTCAGGATAATGCTGTCAGGATTGTGCCTATTCCATAGGCAATATTCTGTAAACTGTAGCTTAAAAAAAGAAAAACTCAGTGTATTCTTCTTGTATACTTACTCTAAATTATATTCTTCGTAATTAATTCCCACTTTATGTATCTAATCTGTATTCCCCACTGATCCCAACACACACATTGAAGAGGGGCTATAACGTGGAAAGATGACACCTCAGGCTGACTCTGGTTTTATTCTCAGCTCCACCACTCTCTAGACACACAACTCAGCAGAGTTACCTTACCTTTCTAAGTATCTGGCCCCTCAACTGCAAAACAGGTGAGGAGGAGCAAATCATACCTCATGGGGTGATTGTGTATATAAACAAATAATATCATATAAAGTCTTTAGAATAGCCGGGCGCAGTGCTCACGCCTGTAATCCCGGCACTTTGGGAGGCCGAGGCAGGTGGATCACAAGGTCAAGAGATCGAGACCATCCTGGTCAACATGGTGAAACCCCATATCTACTAAAAATACAAAAAATTAGCTGGGCATGGTGGTGCGTGCCTGTAATCCCAGATACTCAGAAGGCTGAGGCAGGAGAATTGCCTGAACCCAGGAGGCAGAGATTGCGATGAGCCGAGATCGCACCATTGCACTCCAGCCTGGGAAACAAGAGCAAAACTTCGTCTCAAAAAAAAAAAGTCTTTAGAATAGCTTGGCACATGCACATACTAAATACTCAGTGAACAGCGGCTGCCGTTACGTTTGTTCCCAATCACCTTTCCCGCTGTCATTTTCTGATTCACCGCCCCCACATATGCCATGCTCCTTCCAGACTCTGGCTTGGCTCCTTGTCTCTCCCTCCTGGCCATCCTTCCCTCCTGGAACTGCCCAAATCCTATTCTTCAAGGCCAGTTCAGCTTCTGATCCTTCACAAAATCATCACACACTACTCCAGATTCTAATCATTGCTTCCCGTCTCGCCCTCCCACTTCCCGGAAATCTGTGGTTTGTGTCGTGTCTGCAATTCGGTTTAGGAATTAATGATTAAGCATCTTCTGTTGTAGTTGTTTCCTCAACTGGACTGGAAGTTTCCTGAGGAGGGGCATTTATTCAGCTTCCATTGAAGCTGCTTGGTTTGGCACTAGACACATAGTAGGTGCTAATTAACGCCTGACTGATAAACAATAACTTACAAAGCAAACATGTAAAACTCATTGTAAGATTTTACAAACAGGGGTTCCTTAACCACCTGGATAATGTTCTAAGTGACTGTGAATCAGGAGTGATCCTGAGCAGTGTTATTCCAAAACACCGGCACAGAGAAAAGAGTGGTTGACGCAGAACCCCAAAATCAAGGTCAGCACTGTCTAAGTTAGCAAAGCCTGTCTTTACTGGCACAGCTGACCTTTTTTTGCTTTCCTCATCACTTCTTGGCATCTCTTGCCCATCTCAACCACTTCTTTCAATCCCAGCTGACTTGCTGCCCTCAGAAAGCCCTCTGAGTATCTTTCCTTCTCTCTTGAGTTTCGGGGGAAAGTTCTCCAAGCTTCAGACTGAGCCTTTCCTGTCTTTCCCACAATATCCCCTCAGTGCAGTTAGCAGTTAAGGAGGATAGAGGTCTGGCCAGATAGCATATTAAAATGAAACAGGGCTAACCTTCTATTATGTTATCCTCCCAAGGGCTGGGGGAAGTGACATCTTAAATCCAAACTATGCATTTCTAATGGCAGAATTTAAAAGGGTGTGTCAGGAGAGTTGAAGAGATACCAGTAAGTGAGGCTGGGTATGAGGAGGAGTGAGGTATTGAGGGGATTGATAGCCTTTTCAGTGTCCCTGAAATCTCCCCACAGGCCAATTCTATTTTGGACGATCCAGAGACGACCGAATGCAATAATAAGAACCAACATTTATCGGGCTCTTAACTATGTGCTAGGCACTATTCCTACATGTCTGCAGTCACTCATTTATTCCCACACTACTCTGGGAGAAAAATACCTATTATCAGTACTCCACTTTACAGAGGTGGGGGGAAAACCCTAGAGAGGTTAGGTAATCTTTCCAAGTTTATATAGCCTGCTCGTGGTAGCAGTGGGATTCCAAATCAGGTGATTTCCACCCAGAAGTGGCTTTTTGAATCCTGTGTTTCCCCTCGTAAACATTCTGGGAAAACAGAGGAACAAAAATCGTGAGAAACAAACCTAGATATTATCATTATTACCATCACCATCATCATCACAACAGACAAGGTGCTGTCCCTGCTGTGTGCAGGGCACTGCATGAAGTGTTGAAAAGACAAAGGGGCACCCAGCCCCACTGCGTGCTTGAATCAGCCTGACCCTCAGATTGCCTCAAATGCCTCCACCTCCACGAAGCAGTTTCTGTTCATCTCTTCCCCCTCAAATAATGTATCCCCTCTGATTGCTGATTCACTTTTTGCTTCTTCTCTGCCATTTATTTATTACCTTTTATCTTGCATTGTGGTTATACATACACATTGTCACATATCTGAGCCTTTGCACATTGCTGAGTCCTTTGCCTGGCTGACTTGTAGACATTCTTTAAGATTCCACTCAGGTCTTTTTTTTTTTTTTTTTGAGACAGAGTTTCGCTCTCGTTACCCAGGCTGGAGTGCAATGGCGTGATCTCGGCTCACCGCAACCTCCGCCTCCTGGGTTCAGGCAATTCTCCTGCCTCGGCCTCCTGAGTAGCTGGCATTACAGGCACGCGCCACCATGCCCAGCTAATTTTTTTGTATCTTTAGTGGAGACGGGGTTTCACCATGTTGACCAGATTGGTCTCGATCTGTTGGCCTCGTGATCCACCCGCCTCGGCCTCCCAAGGTGCTGGGATTACAGGCTTGAGCCACCGCGCCCGGCCTCCACTCAGGTCCTACTGCATACTTTGACTCTCCTGCCTGGACTGGATACCTCTCTTCTGTATGCCCCAAACACTTGGTATGTATTCATATCATCCCACTTATTATAAGTGATTATAAGTGTTTACTTGTCAATATGTTTAACAAGCTAGATCCCAGATCCCAACATCAGGGGAGTTAAGTTATACGTTTTTGAATCTTCAGTATTTTGCACAATACCTAGCACATAGTAGGCACTTAGTAAACTCTTTTTCCCTTTTTAATGAATGAACCCTCCATACAAATCTGATTACACTTTGAAAACAGAATTGAATGTCTGACTCATTTCTGGTATCCCCCAAGATGCCCTGCACTTAGTAGATGCTCAATAAATATTGCAATGAATAAATAATGGAAAAATGAAAGAGATGTGAGATTCTGCTCTTGGGATATGGGGGAAGAGTGGGACCTAGAGGAAAAATTTGCATATCTAGGCTACGTTTTTAAGTTGATGATAATAAACATCTACCACTGAAATAGATGAGATAGAAAACATTGTTTTTGACTATAATTACTTGGCTACAAAAATATAGTTTAATATCCAAACCAGGTCCATATGACTCTAAAGCCAGTATTGTTTCTGTTATACAACATTGTTGCCATCTTAAGGTAGATAGAGGGGCCCTCCCTTGGTCCAGAAGGACCAGTAGGGCTTAAATAATTAGGAAGGAATAGACACTGCATGAACTATGTAAAAAATGGTGGTATATGTAAACCCCTTTTTAAAGAAAGATCTGTCTGGGAAGAGCATGAAGAATTAACTGATGAGGGGAGAGGCTGGACGCAGGAATATCTATGGCAAGTCTCATCGTGGAAACAGAAAACATTAAATTGATTTAGGAGGAATTTGTGGACACTGGTGATGAGAAGAGACAAAGACAGAAGATGTGGAGTCAGGATTACCACAAAGTTTTGAGCCTAAGTGAAAGATACAGGGAATTCAGAAGAGAGACTTAATTTTGACAGATGGTGAGTTTGCTTTTTGACGTGTTAAGTCCCCTCTAGATGAGCAAGCTGAGTAAATAGAAATTCAGGATTAAGTTCAAGAGAGGCCTGAGCTAGACCTGTAGATGTGCTGGTCATAGCTAAAGTTCTTTAAACTTCAAAGAGGTGATTGCTGAAGTTAGGAAAGTGAAATGACTTTGGGAAAGTTGGACAGACAAAAGATCAAAGAACCAAGGACTTTAAAGAACATCCACAATCAGAAGACAATGGGAAGAATTTAAATCAGTAAAGAAGACAAAACAGTAATGTCATCACCTCTTGGAATTAACAACTAAAAAGAGATTCAAGGAGGAAAGGATAGTCATTACATGAATTTGGCAATTAGGTTTGGCCGTATTGGATAGAGCATTTTGGTAGAATGGTTGGGTTAATTACAGAGGAGGAAACACAATTGTTGTGGCAGAGAATGTAGGTTGCCCTTTGGATAAATTGGGAATAAAAAGAAAGGGGAAAAAAGGAGTACTAATGTAAGAAAAATTTTACTGAAGATTTCTGGCAAAGAGTAGAAGCCAATGGAAGGGAGAAGAGTGAGCAAAGACACTTCAGGGTGAGAGGAGGGGACAAGGTTTGTCTTGCACTATAGAAGAAGTTTGGAGAAAATTTGGAGTAATTGCTGTGAGAAATGATAGAGACAACAATTAGGATATATAAAAAGATTACAAAGTGATAATAAAGAAATTCAGTGTTATTACCTGAATTTTGGTTGGAATCCATTTTATTGGCTTTGTTTTTTCTAACAATGTCTGGTTGATCAGATGTCAAAAAAAGGAAGTTTAGGTACATCTTAGCATCAGGAATTTCCATTGCCAGCATGGTGGATGGCCAGGGATTCCGTGGACATCACGTGGCCCGTGAGTACAACCTGAACGCAAACCGTGAAGGTAAAATCAAGGCTGAAATAGTTGGGTAGTAATTCTAGAGAAACTCGGAAGATGTTGATTGTGTGAAGTAGGAAGAGTCCAGTAGCAAAGGCTGAAGTCAGAAAAAAAAATAGATCATCTGGAGGGCAAAATTCCTAGGGAAATGTCCAGGGGAATGAAACAAAATGAAGGAGTAGTAACACCCAGAATGATTGTTGGGAAAATAGTATGAATAAGAAACGAGGTTAGGTGCGGTGGTTTATGCCTATAATCCCAACCCTTTGGTAGGCCAAGGCAGGAGGGTTGCTTGAGGGTAGGAATTTGAGACCAGCCTGGGCAACATTCTGTTTTTTCAAAAAGAAAAAAAATTTAAGAATAAGAAATGAAGTAAGAAATTAGTGGAAACTGAGGAGGAAAAGGGAAGTGGGATTCTAAGGATGGATGTGAAGAACTGGTACAAAGACAAAGAGATTTGGAGAGAAATGGTTAAAGCATGTGGAACACGTAGGTTGTCCCTTGGTAAGGCATGATGGACGATGGTTAAACTGGAAAAATGGGGAAGCATCCGGATCATCATGTCAATCATTTAGAGCTCAGGAAATGGCAGGCAGAATGTCACAAAACTTGAATTTTAGAAGGTAATGAAAGTAGGAGGCACAACCATATAAGTTTGAGCATGGAAAAAAGGGGACGCATTGGTGGTGCCTTCTTGTGGGATGTGAGTGTCACTTCAAAGCTTCATGAGGATGGTGCCTCTGATTCCCAGGTTGTGGAGAGCAGGTTTGTGGTGACACGGAACAAGACTCAAGCTCTCATCGACTGCCAAGGGCCTCAGGTGAAGCTGCAGGAGGAAAGGAAGTGGGAATATTGATTTCTACCTAACAAAGGAGACAATTAATCCTAAATTTTCCAGCCAGGGATGAAGCTCTGGGACTCCCCCACTGACTTCAGTACCGGTGAAAGGTAGGATAGGGAGATTTGTTTCTTTTTCCTGGGAAACCTAAAGAAGAAAAATGCATGTTATTACAGCATTGGGGCACAGCACTATGAGAGTGAAGAGATTAGATTGACTTTCTAATGGTTAGATGCTGTTCCATTCTAACCCTTCATTTTCAATCATTAATGACTCTCTTGGTGGTATTCTTTTGGAGCTGAATGAAATTCACCAGTTTTGGTGAACAATGAGGTAGATGAATCAGTAATAAATATTAATAGTACAAGCAGCAGGAACCAGGATGGTCTCGATCTCTTGACCTCGTGATCCACCCACCTCGGCCTCCCAAAGTGCTGGTATTACAGGCGTGAGCCGCCGCGCCTGGCTAGTTTAATCATTTCTAAGGCAGACTTTCAGATTCTCTCCCACAATCATAAATATTGTTAGGCATGAACAATCATTGGAATTTAGAATACTGTTGTGGAGTCTTGGACTCAAATTCTAGTCCCTAAAACTGAGCATAATCTTGCAAATTGTTGAACTTCTAGGCCTTAGAATTCTGTAAGATAGGATGAAACTCCTTCCAATCCTAAAATTTAGGTGTAAGATTGATTATTTAAGAGTTAAGGAAACAAAAGCACTTGTTGCCTCAACTTGAAAGTGGAGTTTGCAGGTGGAAAAACTGCAAACCTAACATAAATGCTAGGGCATTTATGAGGGCAAACCTAACATAAATGCTATGATTAGCTGAAGAACTGGGAAGTCAAACCTGGATCATCTATGTTTGCAGCACACTGAGTGCTCGTCATTGTGAGAGGAAATTTCAGTAACTGAGAAAATCAAAACCAAGTCTCTTTCGCATCAAAATCCTTTATTTTTAGCAATTTTACCATTTGGGTTAAAAAAATGATCTCTTATCTTAAAATTTCTAGAGTAGCAGTAACAGTTTGAAGCTTTTATTCACAGGATGCTTTTAAAAAATCATTTCATTATCCATTAATGTTTATGTACATACAGTGTGTTAAATCCTTATACACCAGAATAGGATTCTTTCTCAACTGAGATGAAAATGCATACAAGGTAGAAAATTCAGAAGACAAAAATTCTAGTAAAATAAACTATTTAATAGAATAAATCCTATTTTAAAACAATTTCTATCCCATGTGCGATGTAGCTAAATTATCATTTCTTTGAAACGTCTAACCTTTAGATTTCATGACTTTTAGCATGCTTAAATTCTCAATATTATTATTCTTTTACCCTAGTGTTGTATGTTTAATATTAATTTGCACTTTTCTTCTGATTCAGTAATAATTCTGAACTTTGATACATACGGCTGCATGAGGGCTTAATGCTTAGTAAAAGCTAAGACTTGCTTTTAACATGTGTATTATTGTTATAATGAGTTTGTTTTGAGCTTGCTGAGCAGAGGTGATCTGGTCTGGGACCCCCCCCAGGACAGAGCTTTTTTGGTAGTGTTTTTCTCTCTCTGTTTTTTGTTTGTTTGTTTGTTTTTGAGTTTCGCTCCTGTTACCCAGGCTGGAGTGTAATGGCACGATCTCGGCTCACTGCAACCTCCGCCTCCTGGGTTCAGGCAATTCTCCTGCCTCAGCCTCCTGAGTAGCTGGGATTACAGGCACACGCCGCCAGGCCCAACTAATTTTTTGTATTTTTAGTAGAGACGGGGTTTCACCTTGTTGAGCAGGATAGTCTGGATCTCTTGACCTCGTGATCCACCCGCCTCGGCCTCCCAAAGTGCTGGGATTACAGGCTTGAGCCACCGCGCCCGGCGGTAGTGTTTTTCTCTTAAAGATAAAATCTGAGTTCCTTCTTTCTACCTACATTAACAATTCCAAATATTCCTTGCATATTCCTGATTTGGTTGTCTTTTCTAATACCGTAAGAAAAGTCCGTAAGTCCATACCTGACTTTTTCCTCCTGCCTTCTTTCACAGGGGTTCTTAGCTATGTTAAAATCAAATATTCTATGCCCAGAATTTGACAAAAGGTATTTCATTAATATTTTCTATTTGGAATCCTTCAAGTGATCTTGATATTGTCTATACCTACTATGCCTTTCTCCATGACAGAAGACAAAGAGAAAATACCCTGCCACAGTTTTTCATAGGATCTAAGCAGGAGAGACAGGGTGTAGACACTTACATTGACCAGTTAAGAGTTTTCAATGATTTCGAAAGCAGATCAGCTTTATCATTTAGGGCTCTCTTGTACCATCCTTTACAACTGGCACCATTCCTTAAAAGGTTGCCCAAGGAAGTTTTCCTTTAGGAAGGGAAACTGACAGAGGAATGAGTACCCTGGTTAAAACCATGGGTGACAGAAGCAAGAGCAGAAGATGTATCTCGTTCTCCTGGCCATATTGCCTTCATCTGTCTCCAGGGAGAACACGCAGTACATTCTAACATGGGCAGTCTTCACCGAACTGATTCGGAAGAGCTGCGGGGTCGGTGCACACAGTTGCAGAAGCACAGGCACGAGTACAGAGGTAACAACAGTGTATTTTGGGGAGGGTGCGGAGCAGACAGGTCTGTAATATCGGTTGTTCACCGCAGCAACCGGGCCACACAGATAAAGCCGGAGTAGCTCGAATCCGAGCTTTGATTCAGCAACATGCTCTAACCATGCAGCCGTCATTTTTCCTTCTGAGAAAAAGTGTAACCTAATGGGCTACCCTCTCATGACAGCGCCGGGACCCCCGGGCTTTGAGCCCTCTAGAGCAGAAGTCGTCCGAACAATCAGGGGAGCTACCCCGGCTGTGAAGCGACGTGAGGTCCTGGGCAGAGGTGCCCTCTGTGGGCACCAGGCCGCGATGCCTGAGCCACGCTGGGCCGGGCCCGAGGTGGAAGGAGACCCTGCGCCCCCAGCGCACCGGCGGGACCCCTGCGCTCCGCAGAGGGCGGCGGGTGGGGACGGCTCCCCTGCGAGGGGAGAAAGCCGGCCTCGGCCAGGCGGGGCAGACTCGGGGGTGGGGAGAAGGGACGGGAAAGCACTGCGTCCTGGAGGTGTGAGGAGGTGGCCTTGGAGGCTGAGGGTTAGGCCGGGACCTGGGAGGCAGGGAGGAGTGAGGGAAAGACCGGCTCCTCGATTCGTTTCTGTCAAAGATGGCCAAATTCCACGCTGCCCTTCCCCCTCCGCGCCTTTCCTAGCCCCCGCCTTGGTTGCTCCCAGGGCTGCGCGAGGCGGCGGGGAGGTCCGGGAGAGAGCGCGCGTGGGGAGGAGGGGACGGGAAGGGGAGACCCTCCCGGGCTGCAGCTCCCGCCCGCCGGCCCCTCGGGAGGCTCTGGAGCTGGGGACCAGGGCTCTGCCGCTTTAAGCAAGGGAGTGACGGTTCCGGGGCGGGCCCTGGTGGGCGTGCCTATGCAAACCAGGAGGTGGTGCCGGCGGTGGGCGGGTCCGTAGTAAAATGTAGGGGCGGGGCGGCGGGGGGGTGCGGCTGCCTGGTGGGCGGGGCCTCGCGGGAAGGCGGGGACGGGAGGAGGCCGCGACGGGTTGGTACCATCGCGCGCGTCCGGGGAGGGGGACGAGTGACTTTCCCTGGAGGGGCGGGCCATTCCCGGCGGTGGGGCCGGACGCTGGGGCGGGGCGGGGCGGTCCTGGTTGCCCGCGGGCGGGACGTCGGGCCGGGGGGAGGGGCACCCTCCGCTCGCGTCCGAGGCGGGGCCGGCTGTACCTTTCGTGGCGCGGTGCGGCGGGGGAGGGCCGAAGGGAGGGAAGGGGCGGGACCGGGAGGGGGGAGCCGGAAAGGGGGAGGCGCCGGCGGACAATGGAGCCTATGTGTGCTTGCGGGAGTGGGACGGCGCCGCCGCCGCCGCTGCCGCCGCCGGGGGGAGACGCTGCGCCGCCGCTGCCGCTGGCCCCGGCCCCGGCCCCCCGGGGCTGAGAGCCGCCCGGGACCCAAGCCCCCTCCCCTGCTCCGCGCCTCCTTTCCCCTCCCCCACTCCTGCCTCCGGGGTAAGCGGCACCTGGGGGAGGGGGAGGGGAAGGGCCGGAGCCGGGGGTAGTGGGGGCCGGGTCCGCGTCCGCGTGTTCTGAGCCGGTTTGGGGGCAGGGGCAGCCACAGCCGCGCAGAGCGGGGAGGAGAGGGGCAGCAAAGGGGCGGGGGCCAGGGTTGCGGGTTTAGTGAGTCGAGTCTGGAGGAACCTGTGGGGGGAGGTGGGGGTGCTTCACGGGCGTTGGGGACAGACGGGGGCATCTCTCCTATTTTTTAGAGGTTGTGTCCCAAGCTGTGCTTGGAGAGGTTAAACGAGGAGAGTGAGGACGGTCCCAGGGTCCTGGGATGCAGGGGTGTTGGAGGGGCGAGATGGAGAGCCAAATAAGGGAATTGGGACTGAGTTTGATGGGGTCTGTAAGACCCCTGAGATGGATAGAGGTAAAGGGGACTTCGCAGCCCAGTGACTTGTTGAAGGGTAGGGGGAGGTGGAAGCTGAGAAGAATGTATGAGTGGTTAAGGGCCCGAGCAAGTGAGTTGGTGATGTCTAGGTCACTGAGTCATTGTGGGGGTCGTGGGACACACAGGCGATTTCCAAAGTGGAGCCCTAGTCACTGGCCTTTGAAAGTTGCAAAGACTATTAAGATGTCAGTGATTAGTGCTGGGTGAGCTGGTGAAATGGAGATGTCCTAAGTAAAACCAACGGCAGGGTTGGTTATTCTGTCCAGAGGGAAGGAGAGGGAGGGGCCAGAGGCCTTTAATAGTATTGCTAGGGGCTTTAGGGGAAGGATAAAGGGGAAGCATAAAGGAGGAGGCCAGAAATCTGCCCTCCAGCAGGTCTGCAGGAGGGTAAAGAAGAATGGGTTGTTAGTGATAGAAGAGACTTAGCGCCTAGATTGGGAGTCCAGCTGGGGGCTAATAAAGTTAGTAGCTAAGTTAGAGAAATGGACACAACTATCTCTTACTGGAGAGTCTATAAGACAGGATAGAATTGATGCAAAATTAGACTTTGATTACAGCAAACTTAGGTCAATCCCTGGCAGTGACTTCAGTGGGAAAACGATTGTCTACGCAAAGAGTTACATTTTGGTCAGTGATGTGTATTGGAGTTAGCACTTGATATGTTCAGGAATTAAATGTTCCTTCTTGGGGCACAGATTTGGACTTTTGCGCACTAAGCAAAGTGATGAATTAGAACTAACGGTAAGGATAAACAAATCGTTGAGCGATGGGAAGAGAGGGCAAAGCATGTTTGCGGTAAGACTCGTGGGTTCGGAACCTTTGTGGAAACTGTGCAACGTGATTGCCCTGTTTTCTGTTTTTTACTGAATAGTAGTGATTGGAAAGTTTTAGCAAGGAAGAAATGTTTGTGTGAATAGTGTGATGGCCCTATATAAAAATTTAAGAAAGACCTCCTTATTTATTATTGAAAAACACCCAAACTATTAAAGGCAGTGATGGGTTTGTAAGAGGAGGTGTTAGTTAAATGGCATAGGATGCTTTGAGAAATGAAGGTTCCATTAGTTGTTTGAGGGTTTGGACAAGAAGAGAAATTGTATCTTATTTTATTTATTTATTTATTTATTTTGAGACAGAGTCTCACTTTGTTGCCCTGGCCGGAGTGCAGTGGTGCAGTCTTGGCTCACTGCAGCTTACGCCTCCCAGATTCAAGCGATTCTCCTGCCTCAGCCTCCCTAGTAGCTGGGATTCCAGGCGCACGCCATCATGCCCAACTAATTTTTGTGCTTTTAGTAGAGACAGCATTTCACCATACTGGCCAGAGTGGTCTCGAACTCCTGACTTCAGGTGATCCATCCAACTCGGCCTCCCAAAGTGCTGGGATTACAGGTGTGAGTCACTGCACCCAGCTACAAGAGAAATTTTAATGTAAATTTGAGAAAAGTTGAGATGAGGGAGGGGAGTATGAAATTTGGAGTTTTATGACCTAAAGATTTGAAATTGAACCATTAAAACATTTTGGTAATAACCATGTTGAATATAAGATGATTATGCTTTCAAAAGAGATGATAGATAGACAGGGAGGTCATTGGCTAAAAGATAAAAGAACAATTTCCATGGAATTCTCTTTGAATAAGACAAGTATATGTCACTTGGCTGTTCAGCAGTGTCTGCTCCTGTGAATCTAAAGAAAATGCTATCTGATTTGTGAGGAAAAAGAATACAGAGGTTTCACAAGCATTATAATCAACTAAATATATGGAACAGTAGCTAGAGCCTTGGATGTAAAATCAGGGAGTTAGTTTTCCCATTGACTTATGTGTGACTTTGAACAAATCCCTCATTTTTCTCCAGTTCTCCCATCTATAAAGTAGTAAGACCACCTGCCCTAACCACTCATCGTGGTGTTTCAGCCTAACAGGTTAGCCACAAAGTGCTCTGAATGAACATCTCTGAGAATGAGAGATCATGTAGCCCACCTCTTCTCATATCTGTAAAACGACTCTCTCTCTAACAGACCAAATTCAGCCTTTGTAATGTGCTTGATCAAGGAACAAAAAGGAGTATTTTGTACATCTGTCTGGTTCTGTTGTTTGGGTTTTTGTTTTGTATTCGTTTTGAAAGGTAATGTGCCTCTCTCCCTTTAGTGGCAAGACAGTAACAGTGATGACAGTTGTAGAAATGTATGCAAAGGTCCCCACGGGAGAGTAGGAAGATAGATGGTGTGAGTGCTGACCTGGGCTAACCCATCCCCAAATGTCTGGCCTTCGATATGTTTCCTGGCTTCCTGGCAGCTTAATTTTCAACGCTATGAAATAGTTTTGGTGGAATAACTGCTCGTCTGCCTTGGTGAAGATTACTTGCTCTAGATCAGAGGTTCTTAACCTCAAACATCCCATGTGCTCCTTTGGCAGTCTAGTGAAACGTAGGACCCCCTTCTGAGAATGTTGTTTAAATGCACAAAATAAAATATATTGTAGTGCTCGCTTCGGCAGCACATATACAAAATAAAATACATTGAATTATAAATGAAATGGAAACAGTCATCAAAATATTAATCGTAACAGTATACGGTATATATTTCTTTGTAACACGTTAAAGAATAAAATGTAGCTGCAGCTCTAATGATACTGTAATTTTTCAGTTAGTATATATGTTATGCCAAGGTATCTGCAACAGCTATGTGATAGGAACATGTCTTGTGACTTCTGTTGGTGACAAGGTCACAGAATCGCTAACACTATCAGGGGTGGTTACTTCCATTCACAATTGAAGGCCATGCTAAGTTTTACTTAGAGGTTAGTCAAAATGAACATCTGAGTTTTTCCCAGCAAGTTCACAAACATTTTCCCCTCCCCCAAGTCTATCCACAGACCTCTTGGGAGTCAGTGGACCCCAACTTAAAAAGAATGAGTTCGTGTCCTTTGCAGGGATATGGGTGAAGCTGGAAACCACCATTCTCAGTAAACTAACACAGGAACAGAAAACCAAACACCGCATATTCTCACTCATAAGTGGGAGATGAACAGTGAGAACTCTTGGACACAGGGAGGGGAACATCACACACAGGGCCTATCAGGGGGCAGGGGGCTAGGGGAGGGACAGCATTAGGAGAAATACCTAATGTAGGTGACAGGTTGATAGGTGCAGCAAACCACCACAGTACATGTATAGCTGTATAACAAACGTGCATGTCCTGTACACGTATCCCAGAACTTAAAGTTTAATAAAAAATAAAAAGAACTCTTACTCTAGATCAGCTGGAAAGTTATGTTATCTGATGACCATTTGCATTTTAGGCTTTGCAGTATCTTTTAGCATCTCCGTCATGCTAAGAACAGGAGCATAGAGAAGACAGGAAACAAAAGTCCATTTCACAACCGGCGGTGACTCTTGTTGGTTGTGGAAAACGTTAAAAACGATGATTAAAATGAGGCTTTTGTATCTGGTGGCTTTTGCTTTTCTTTTTTTTTTTTTTTTGAGACGGAGTTTCGCTCTTGTTGCCCAGGCTGGAGTGCAATGGCGCGATCTCGTCTCACCACAACCTCCGCCTCCGGGGTTCAGGCAATTCTCCTGTCTCAGCCTCCCGAGTAGCTGGGATTATAGGCACGCGCCACCGTGCCCAGCTAATTTTTTGTATCTTTAGTAGAGACGGGGTTTCACCATGTTGACCAGGATGGTCTCGATCTGTTGACCTCGTGATCCACCCGCCTCGGCCTCCCAAAGTGCTGGGATTACAGGCTTGAGCCACCGCACCCTGCCGGCTTTTGCTTTTCTAAACTCCCAGTCACCCGTTAGCATGGTTCGTCCTCCGTGGGATGGACTTCAGCTGCAGCGACCGTATTGTGGACGTCTTGTATTTTGAGTTTTAGTGATTTTGCCTGCCTTCTCCATTTTCCACCTAATTGTTTTCTTACGTTTCTTCTTCCAAACATTGCTTTGGCCGCAGAGTGTTGGGGAATGGGTGCTTTTCCTTGGAATCAGTATGAATTGGGGTATAAAGTTGTCTTCCCTCTTATCCCTGTAGGACTGAATGTGGGACTAGTTGGTGTCATTTCTACTTTGACCTAAACATTCTCATCTGTTTGCGTGGCAGAGATCGTTTCTGGAAAGTTCTTCTGTGTCCCGATGTAGAAGAAATAGCACATTGGACATATTGAAAGGTAAAGAACATGATGAGTTTTGCTCTTGTGATGCAATCTGAATACCTCGGATTTTTGTGCCTGTTTCTGTAGGGCCTCTTGTAAGTTAAAACTACATTTATTCATTATTCTAAGAATTTTCAAGGCAAAGTCATCAAACTAAATGCAAGTCAAAAATATAAGAGCAGTTACCTTCCACCTTTCCGTGAGCAGGCACTTGTGCAACACTCATTTCATAGGGCCACGGAGAAAGGCAGGTGGTGGGAAGTGAAACAGGTATTTATGTCATCATTGGTTTGTGTGAACACAAGGTAAAGGTAGCAATACACGAGCCCCAAGCTCATTATAATACATGGATCAAACAGCACTGATTGAGTTTCTATCAGGTATCAGGTGCTGAGAGGAGGAACAACAGTGCCCTCAGGGAGTTTTCTGTCTACACGTAACAGGATACAGTGTTGTGTTATAATAGTGTTGTGATTATAATGCTGGGGCGGGGGGCATGGAGGACATACAGAGGAGAGTTGCTGATCAAGGAGAATTTCACAGAGAAGGGACATTTGTGCTGAAATACTAGTCTGGGCAGCCATTATTCTAGATGCTGATAGTCGAAATTCATTTTTGAATCCTTGAATTTTGTCAGAACTCTTCAGCTTGATATAAAATTGTATTTGCTTAAAGTTAGCTATTAAAAGGTGACAGATGTATTTTTACCCCATGCGTACTAAAATGTACATTAATATTTTGCTTGGACCAAGTTTTTCTTTACATGCCCATTGCATACTTTACTTTTCTCCCCATTGAGGAAAAATTGGTTTGGTTTTTCCTATTGTGTACTTTTTCTGAGAGGAATCCTTTTAGTAGTCAGTATGCCAGAAGTGAAGAATGAGCTAGGAATGGAATCCTGAGGCCTTTTAGTTCCACATTCTAAGTTTGATACTCTGCCTTTTATGGAGTAGTGGTCATAGCATAGAAATGAAATTTGTTAGACATGACATCGTTCTAATAAACTAATAGGGCCAAGGAGAAATGGAAAAGAATTCCCTGTCTTAGAGCAGCGAAATGGGAAAGCATCATTGGAAGAGTTGAAATTGGAATTGTAGAGGTAACTCTGAGCTGGGTTAATTTGTGAATTTACTTAACAACTTGATGGCATGCCTCTCTAGGAACCTTTTAAAGATTCCTAAATAATTTAGCCCTAAGACGTGCTTCTCCCTTGCCATTTTAAAACTATCAATTCTGGGCAAAGAGGGAGGCTCAGTGTCATAATTCTAGTTTTCAAGGACTAATGTTGGAAATTGTTCTGCTTGGCCAATACTTAGTGTTTTATTGACTTAGCCAGCTCAGTTCAGTACAGCACATCACACACAGTGGACACCGAATAAAAGGAAGTCATCTGGCCACACTATTCAGCTCTAAGTTCCCGCAAAATATATGAATAGAGATTTTCTTGCTGGATGTAGGGCTATGGTTGAGAGTGGGGAGGAGCTGTGAATGGTCTTCATTTGAAAATTCAGAGGGATATCTGGAATTTTGTCTCTTCTCACCTTTACAGTCAATTTTCATATCTCTATACTAATAAGGAAAAAGCAAAGTTATGAGGGGTTTCTTTCTACTAAATTCTCAGAATTCTAAAACGTAGAAAACTTGCTTTGCACTTTATATTTCTCCAGCCTCTACAAATCAAATGTGTAGTTGTGAAGGAGGAAAAGCCACAGAGCCTTGAGCTGGCTACAGATCGGATATAACCCTTTAAAAATTGGGAGTTGTTTCCATTTGTATGGGGGATGACAGCTTCCTCCTTAACTGATACTCTGGAATAAATAAGAAGCCTGTTTTTCTCTTAAGATGTTCATTGACAAATTGATATTGTTGATTTTTTTAAAAACCTGCTTAGGATTTTTTTTTTTCCTCCTCTAGACGAGGGTCATCTTTGAAAAGGGGGTTCCTAGACGCCTCACCTCCAGGATGAGCACTGCAGTGTCGTGACCCTTGGGGTTTTGGTGAGTATACTGATGGCCGATAGCACTGGAGCACACGCCTGGCTTAGAAGGATGAGCCTAGGGGAAAGCTTCCGCTTTTCTTTAATGATTTTTTTCTTTACGTCACCCAACCCTTAGCCCCTGCCGTTGGTCACCACCATTTTACTGTCTGTTTCTGCTGCCAACTTTGGATCCTGTGGTGTTTGTTTTTCCTTGCCTGGCTCATTTCACATAAGGAACTGTCTCCAAGTTCACCTACATTGTTGCAAATGACAGGATTTCCTTCTTTTTAAAGGCCCAGTATTGCATTGTGCATATATAGCACATTTTCTTTATCCATTCCTTGTTGATGGACACTTAGTTGATTTCCTATCTTAGTTATTGTAACTAATGTTGCAGTGAACATGGGAGGGCAAATATCACTTCCACATACTGATTTCATTTCCTTTGGATAACAGCAAATTTTTTTAAGCAAATACCATGTGCTAGGCACTTAGTAATTGCTGTGTATACAGAGATGAGTAAGTCACTTGTGGTCCCTACCTTCATGGAGCTTATCGTCTAGTGGGACAGATGAATATTACACAGATGATCACATAATTACAAAGCATGAAAAATGTTATAAAAGAAAAACCCTAGATGTCTTAAAAAGAATATAATGGAAAGTTTCATGTAGATTGATGGCAGTAAGGGATTCTTCTCTTCTGAAAAAGAAACACTTAAGCCAAGACTTCATTCGTTCAACAGAAGGGTTCAGACTCGATGTGAGAAAGTTGAAGTTGAGGGAGAGAGGGGTCAAGAATGACTTCCAAATTTCCGGCATCAGCAGCTGGGTGGTTAAAGGAGCCATTTATTAAGATACAGAAAACTGAAGGAAAAAAGTTTTAGGAGGAAGGCCATATATAGAATTGAAGAATTCGTGTTTGATCCTGCTGAGTTTGAGGCATCCAGGGAGATGTCACGCAGGTGTGTACAGATCTGGACTGGACTTGTAGATTTGGGAGTTGTTGGCATGGAGAGAACTCAGACAATGAGAAGAGGACCAAGAATAGAGTCCAGAGGAACTCTAAAGCTTAGCGACCAGGTGAAAAGCGGGCCTGCAAGGGAAGCAGATGAAGAGAAGGCTGGAGCGGTGTGAAGAAGGTTAGGAAGATGAGGTGTTATGGAAACCAGGAAAGGACGTACAAGAACGAAGCGAGCAACTGGCAGAATCTAAGCGACGGAGTAAGATGAGATTAGAAAAGTGGACAGTGGTGACCTTAACAAAATAGTCGGTGGTGGAAGTTGGTTTACAGTGGTTGAAGGATGAACAGCAGGTGAGGGGGTGAACACTGCGTCTCGTCAACTCTGTGGAGGGATTTGGTTCTAAAGAGTGATAGAATGCTAGACCTGGGCTTTGTTCTGCTTTTTTTAAACACTGGAAGATTCTACAGCCTGTCTGAATGCTGACTGTAAAGATCCAGTAGACAGGGAATGGCCAAAGGGGAGAATGAGAGCTCTCCGAAGGCTGGAAGGGTTGTGCCTCGCCCGTCTGTGGCTGGACTGACTTTTGGGAGAAAGTGGGTTATTTTTTGTTTCTGTAATAGAAGGGAAAGAGGGGATGGGTACTGATGGAAATTGGTTTGTGTATTTAGCAATGAGAACTTTCTGTCTGGTGACATCTCTTTCTGTTAAGTGCTGGGCAAGTCCAGGTACTGGGACAGGGAAGGGAGGGAGGAAGCGTCGTACTCAGGAGATGTAGAAGGGATTTTGAAATGGCTTCAGGCACGATGAGCCAGTGTGCTTGCTGGAGAGTGGCGGTAGTCATGGCAGTACTTAACACTGGAGTGCTTACATTACACTGCTGAGCACTTTTTTTTTTTTTTGAGACGGAGTTTCGCTCTTGTTACCCAGGCTGGAGTACAATGGCGCGATCTCGGCTCACCGCAACCTCCGCCTCCTGGGTTCAGGCAATTCTCCTGCCTCAGCCTCCCGAGTACACTGCTGAGCACTTTGTATGAGCCAGCTCACCTGGCCCACCAAGACTTCGACAGGCACTGCAGTGATGAAGAGCGCAGACTTTGGGGCCAGAGCGGCCCAGAGTGCTGGCTAAATGCCCACTCTACCACTTACCAGGATGTGAACTTGGGCAAGGTAACATTGCAGAGACTGTTTTCTCATCTCTGAAATAGAAATAGTAGCGGCACCTGCCTCCTGGGGTCGTTGTGACTGGGTTAACATGTTTGCACAGTAGAACAATGCATGGCACAAAGTAAAAATTTCAAGCATTAGTTTAAGAATAGAAGAGAAAACCATTGTATAAGTAGATCTAAGGTGTTAGGAGATGTAGTTATGTTGGGGGGAAAAATATCTCTCTGGCTATAATGATTCTGTGGAAGATCCTTTCCAGTCGTTCAAGGTTAAACAGTTGAACACGAACCTCCTGAAGAGCCTAATTTTATTCTTTGGAAGTATATTTTGTCAGATGTTTTTTGCTCAGTCATTTTTTATCATCAGAAAGGCTAAAAGTAGGGACAATTTATTTCCTTGCATTAGGGATTGAAGAATCTGGATCCCAGTTGCTGGGTGAGCCCACATGCTTATTTCAACCTCTGTGCTGTCTCTCCCTCCATAAAGTAATGGGAAGGAAGATGGCTTCAAGGAAAGAGCCAGGGTCTGAGGGCAGTGACTGGAAACGTGAAAGAAGCCATTCACACCCCATGTGCTCCATTCATTCATCTCTGAAATGCCTGTCAATCAAAGTCAGGCAAATTGTGAGCAAATGAAACTGTATGTAGAAGTACTTCAAAAATAAAAGTGTTTTATGTGCACAGCGTTATTATTAGAAATAATCTTTGCTACCAGCTCATCATAAATGCTTGGCAGATTAATGAGGTGATTTGATATTTGTAATGTTTTGAGTTTCTTTGGAAGACGTGTGTAACATAAGTCACAGAGGATCTAACTACATTCTGAGTGCATCATGCTGAGTGTTACAGAAAAACCAAAAGAACTTTAAAACAAGGTTCTTGTCTTCTAAGAATGTAGTCTTCACAGGGAGATAAAATATACAGCTAGGATGATTCAATACGACATGTGATGGAGTGCTAGAATACATAATGCAGACAGAAAGTTCCAGAAGAAATTACAGAGGGGGAAGTTACAGAAAGTTCCAGAAGAAGTTATGGAGGTGGTAACTGCTTTTCTTTTCCTGAGGTAAATGTTTTCTGACGGCTTTGTCCATGCAAGATTTATTTCCTACTTCTATTTTCCCAGTGATTTCTAATATTCAGTGAGAGGTTACCAAATGGTTTATGATTATATATGTGAAACTTGACCACCACAATCCATTTCTTAGTCTAAACCAAAAAAAAAAAAAAAAAAGCTGGACGATGGATAAAAATACAACTTTAAATAAAATCAAGACCCAAATGCTCTCTCCTCAGGTCAGCATAGAAACATTCATAATGTTTTATTCTAGTTCTTCTTCCTGACTTTTTTATTTAAAGAGGAAAAAATTTAATTGGGTGTACTCAGAATTTCCGTAAATTTCTTTCACCATCCCAGGTCAAATAGCTGGGATTATTGCAGCTTTTTAAACAGGGGACTAGACCTTTAACGCTTGACAGTGATCAGAGTGCCACAGCCTAGATTATAATGGATCCTCTCAATTTTAGCCCAGCCTCTCCATTCTCTCAAAGTACGTGTAAGCTGCAACGCCAGAGCTGTTTCTAACTCCCTGTGGTTCTGTAGTCACTAGTTGTGCCCCTGACACTCTCCTCCTTCATTCCTATACTTTGCCAGTAAGATACCGGAAGCTGGAAGGGAGTTGGTACGGGGGTAGTGGTTACAAGAAAACCGTAATGGAATTGCCCTGGGACGGAGCGGAGACTTCAAGTTATGTCTTGGTTTTACCTGAATTCACCTAGGCCTCCCTAAATAAAGGACTTTCTCATTTGTTCTCTAGCTAGGTTTGGGAATATATTCTTGACCTTTATGCTTCAAATTAGCCTTGCAAATTGGCTCAAAAAATACCTTAGCGTTCAAAGATGTTCTTTTACTTTCAGAATTATGGATCATTCCCATGCTTACCCACGCCTGCAGCCCCTGTCGTTAGGCAGTGAGAACATGAGACACATACTTGGCATAATTTAATAGAAAGATCATGGAAATTGGGCAGAACTGATTGTATTTGGTGTTGGCTCAATATTTGATGTCAGAAGTACCTCCTCTAATGTCCCGCCACCCCCAAGGCCCTGAGAGTATGACACAGATTAATACGCATCGTGGTTTGAAATTGGGGGTTGTGGCATTTCAGTGCCGTTGTTTGCCATCAGAGCTGAAACACCAGATAGTCACTGTGGATCTGCAGTACCTAGGGCTTTCAAAGCATTGTTTTGAAAAAAGAAAGACCCAAGGTTTTGAGGGTTTTGTCTTCAAAAGTACAGAAGGGGAAGGGAGAGTACATAGCTAAAGAGAACACTGCCTTTCTCACTCGCTCACCCTTGCCTGGTCCGTGCTGCTTGTTGGGAGGTGTGCATGCTTGGCAGGAAGTCCTAGTCACCCTTCAGCTGGTGTGGCCCCTGAGCCTTTGTCCACAGTGGGAGCATCACCCTTTCCTTTCGCCCTGATGGAATGGAGGCATGGTCTAGCTGCTTCGCTAGACCATCTAGTGCTTCACCTTGATCCTGTTGTAAGGGTGTTTTATGTCTCTGTTTTTGCTCCCAACTTCTTTTGGGTGGCCTTTTCCTGTAGCGTGCCCTGGAGATGCGAGATTTTCCTTTGGCAGCAGGAGGCACGCCCCCGGAGAATGCTGGAGCTGCAAGGGGAAAGGACCCACTTCCACAGCAGAGAAAAACAAAGAGGAAAAAGACATACAGGCAGCCAGCACTAAGGGACACACCCAGCAAGCAGTGGGCCAGTGCCACTGCCCCGAGCAGCCCTTTCTGCTGCAGCCCGAGAGGAACTCGGTGAGCGTGTCCCGTCTGTGACTGCAAGCTCAGGATTTCAATCAATGCATTCCAGTAACCCTAAAGTGAGGAACTCTCCGTCAGGAAGCACACAGAGGTAAGGGAAAGGGCCTCTTCCTGCAGCCCCTTGGGGATACGACAGGCACACCGTGAACACTCATTGGTGAAACAGCATGTTGAATTAGAAGCAAATGAAACCCAAATAAGAAAGGAAGAGAAAATAGACCAGTAAATAGTAAGGGAAGAGTAAGCAGGATACAGTGTCGTCGAAGCTCGCCTTAGAGTTTGTCTTTGTCATTCTTTGTCCCTCATTCCCTGACCTCTACACCCACTTCCCTGCCAAAGCACAAACAACAGGACTCTGTAGAGACCAACCAGTCCAATCTGCCCAAGTTGGCAAATAAGGAAACTGAGGCCCGGAATGGTGAAGGAGGCCTCACGTCTTAGAACTAAAACATTCCCAGGACTCCCGCTGTGAGGCCTTCTCCTCGGTTTCGTAGTACGCAAACTGTTACTTTAACAGAATTTTATGCTCACTCCCTGAGGGCAGTGGTTGGTTTCTGGGCTTTGGTGTAATACTGCTTGTTGGGAGGGATTAGTATCCTGGAGGATTTCCCTAACCTGAGCGTCAGCAGCTCCCGTGCTCTTTGGGACCTGCTTATATTTTCCAGCTGGGAAGCGAGGCTCTCCTACAGCTGTTCCTTGTCGTCAGCCTGGGGGTGGGTGGTATTTTGATCTTAACGATGCCTGTTTGTTTACTCTGAGCTAGTCTTAGTATAAGAGTCACTTCTCTATGTACATAGAAACCGTTGTCCTTTATTGACAGAAGCCCTGGAGGTGGGTCCCCATGTATCCCGGGACCTGCTCTGCTGGATCCTCCTCTCTGTTGATAGCTCTGAGATAGGAGCAGGGGTGGCGGGAGCCGAGGCGAATCATGGGGTTGAATTTATACCTAAGGGTCTCCTTGACCCCCAGTAGAAACCGCCTCTCCCTGATTGGTGCTGACCAGCTGTATCTGGTGTCTGATCTTCCTTTGTTATTCGTTTCTTTTAGTAGCCCTAAGTCAAAGCAGGAGGTGATGGTCCGTCCCCCTACAGTGATGTCCCCATCTGGAAACCCCCAGCTGGATTCCAAATTCTCCAATCAGGGTAAACAGGGGGGCTCAGCCAGCCAATCCCAGCCATCCCCCTGTGACTCCAAGAGTGGGGGCCATACCCCTAAAGCACTCCCTGGCCCAGGTGGGAGCATGGGGCTGAAGAATGGGGCTGGAAATGGTGCCAAGGGCAAGGGGAAAAGGGAGCGAAGTATTTCCGCCGACTCCTTTGATCAGAGAGATCCTGGGACTCCAAACGATGACTCTGACATTAAAGGTATGTCTATAAGATCTTTGAGACTCAGAGGGAAGTAGGTATTCCTGAGGGGAGATCTCTGACATTTGACAGAGGCCAGAGAGCCTAATATCAGATGAATGAGGAGAGTAGGTGTCAAATTCCGGAGTTCTCACCATTTATGATGGAACTGTTTCTTCTCATTTTGCTAACTGAAGAACAGTTTGGAACCTCCTAGTTGAGGACTTCTTGCCCTCGAGGATGCAGTGGTTTAGGTTATGGTAGGATTATTTCACAGGCCTAACCCTGTTCTTGTGCATGTTTCTGACCTCCATGCTGTTTGTACTTTAGTTCCAAGCCAGTTGCTCTAGTTCGTCTGTGCCAGTGGCCCCCGCTGGGGTAGTGTTTCTGGTGTCCCCTTCTCTTCTCCATCAGAGTAATCCTGCAAGGCTTGGGTCTTGTGTTCTCCAGTTGCCATTTTGCCAGGCTTGGAGACACAAGAGGAAACCTTAATAGCTCTGGCAGTGGTGCAGATTTGTCACCACTGATTTTTGTGTAGCAGGAATGAGTGGCTACCGGATGTGTAGAGATTTGACAGACACCAAAATGGAGTGAGCCAGGAAGGGTATGGGACCAGCAGCTGGGGTTTTAGGCTTTTTTCCTCCTGGTATAAGACCAAAGTCTTCACCGTAGGCCAGAACGTGAAGTTAGTATTCAAGGAATAAAAGTATGATTTTCCAACCCAAATTAGAAATGAAAACCTGGGTGATTGTTCCTGCCCACTTCCTCCCCTCCTCCCTCAAGTGTTTTTGGCAGGCCTGCTATGAATGCCAGCACTGTGCTGGGGGGGGCATGGTCAGTAAGATCGATTTAGCTGTTGACCTCAAAGATTTGAATGCGCCTAGAAAGCTGATCATTAAACAGTTACAGTAAAATATGATGAATGCTGAACTGAGTGAAGTTATGGAGGCTGTGAGATCCATCCCCAGTTAAGTCTAGGAGGTTTCAAAACAGTTACCAGGAAGTAGGGACATTTATGCTAATATATGAAGGTGGTGTAATAGAGAGGTAAGGAAGTGGGGGAGGAGGCTTTATGATTAGTCATTTCAGAGAGAAGAGCGTTTGAAATTTTATGAGTAGAAGAGAAGATTTCTTCTTTTAGCAAGGTGGTGCTTCCTTGAAATTCTCAAGGTGGGTTTGTGTTGTGATGCTATAAATGCTGGCAGAAGAAAGGAAATTGTATTCTTTCTATGACGAGTCTTTTTATTCTTTCAGAATGTAATTCTGCTGACCACATAAAGTCCCAGGATTCCCAGCACACACCACACTCGATGACCCCATCAAATGCTACAGCCCCCAGGTCTTCCACACCCTCCCATGGCCAAACTACTGCCCCAGAGCCCACACCTGCTCAGAAGACTCCAGCCAAAGTGGTGTATGTGTTTTCTACTGAGATGGCCAATAAGTAAGTTGATGCTCATGTGTTGCTGTTGGGCAGGGCTTGTCTGGGGACCTAAGTTCTTATTCCCATTTCAGATTGATAATTTATTATCACCTAAAGTTAACAGTACAGAAAGAAATAAAACATAAAACCTCCCCAACCAAAACTCCCCCAGAGGCAACCACTGATAGTACATCCTTTGCTTCCCTTTCAGAAATTTTTTTGTGCTTATGCAAATATACATATATACCTCTTTTTTTTTTTTTGATGGTATTTCCCTCTGTCACACAGACTGGAGTGCAGTGGTGGGTCTCAGCTCACTGCAGCCTCCACCTCATGGGTTCAAGTGATTCTCCTGCCTCAGCCTCCTGAGTAGCTGGGATTACAGGCACCTGTCACCACGCCCAGCTAATTTTTTGTGTTTTTTAGTAGAGATGGCATTTCACCATGTTGGCCAGGCTGGTCTCAAATTCCTGGCCTCAAGTGATCTGCTTGCCTAGGCCTCTCAAAGTGCTGGGATTACAGGCATGAGCCACCGCACGCAGCCATATATACCTTTTTTAAACACAGAAGAAATTGATTGCACAATATACACTCTTCTGCAACCTACTTATTATTATTTTCTAAACAAGTAATATGTCCATTCTAGAATAATTAGAAAATACAACTAAAAATTAATATCTCTGGAATTGACAGAGATAACCACTGTAAACATTTTCGTATATAAATTTCTAGTGGATGGATGAACCAGTTGGTTTTTATTTGTCAAAATTGTGATTTTACCCTGCATAGGTTTTCTGACCTGTTGTACTTAAGATAAAAAGTAAATCTTGATAGCCTTTCACTAAGTGTCCTGTGATTTCATCTTCCCCTTCTTAGGTTGAGATTTTGAACTCAGATCTGTATAAAACACCTACCATCGTGGATTGGCTTAACAAGAAAATCTTGGTTTTTGTTTTTTAATGCCTCTTTTGGGATTTGCTGATGGCTATCTTTTAATTTTAGAAGTTTGATGGTAAATGGTAAATATACATAATGAAACATGTCTCTCTTCGTTTCTTCTTCAGCATTTCTGGTGGTTATTCATACTCCTTCCTCTTCCTTACAAGTTCAGTGTGGGGTTAAAGTGCTTTGGAATTAGAATTAGTGAAATAGAAGGAAGTTCTAGTGTGTGCCGTCTCTTCTGTCTTTGCAGAGCTGCAGAAGCTGTGTTGAAGGGCCAGGTTGAAACTATCGTCTCTTTCCACATCCAGAACATTTCTAACAGCAAGACAGAGAGAAGCACAGCCCCTCTGGTATTTCATTTCAGAAACTGAATAATGGTTTAATGATTCTACAGTGACTGCAAAGGAGAGGAGGTGGTGAATTTAATTGATAGGAAGGTGGTCTTGATGGTATGAGCTACGTTCTTGGCATTTAACCTAATTCTGGCCTTGTGGGGCATTAAGCATATCACACTATACTAGCCCTTTCTACGGAAAGCTAGTAGATTGGTGAATAACTAGGGAGAAGAAGATGCAAACTAAAAGAGGAGCTGTATAGATATCTTAGGGTTTCCTTCATGTAACTGTGTCTGGGAAAATCTAAATTTGGACCCTGTGTACAGAGCAGGTTTTTTAAAAAATAACACTCTTGGGCTAGTTGAATTACGAAGAAAGAACAGAGAACAAAAAACAACTAAAACTTCTGGAGTACACGATCATTATCGTAATTAGAGCCTCAGCGACTTTCAAAATGATTCATATTTATTTCAAAGTGATAAGACCATTGAATGCTTTTAATTGCTTGATATTTATAAAACTGTAATAATTGTTAGTCTGTGTTCTATCTGGATCATAAGCACCTGCCGTAAACTTAGGAAAAGTATACAGTAGGTGCATATAGTACATTTACTATACAGGAATAGTTATACAGTATAGGAAAAGTATACAGTAGATGCATATAGTACAAGCATTAAAAGCATGTCGTTTACCAAATTGATCCAAAAGGGATTTCTTCTGTCCAGCATTGTCGAGCCATTGCACCAGATGCCGGGCGGGGGGTACTAAAAGGTTCAAGACACAGTCCCTGCTTTCAGGGAACATAAATCTAATACTGGGATCAGTCTTAAACATGGGAAAAGTTAATTGACAATAAATGATCAAAGCGACAATTCAAGATAAAATAGGTGACGTCTTTCCTATTTTGTTTATCGGAAAAGTCTCCATCTTTGTAGACGTAAGGAGAGCTTAGGCCTTTCTAAACTTAGAAAAGGAATCTTTCATTCCCCACACATCTTGACCACCCAAGGGTAGAAGATACATACAATCATATTTAAAATGCTCATTGTCCTGGAATGCTTATTGTCCTGGTACAGTGCAACTGAAACCAACCTTTTATTGACTTAATGGCAGTTCTTCTTTTTTTTTTTTTGAGACGGAGTTTCGCTGTTGTTACCCAGGCTGGAGTGCAATGGCGCGATCTCGGCTCACCGTAACCTCCGCCTCCTGGGTTCAGGCAATTCTCCTACCTCAGCCTCCTGAGTAGCTGGGACTACAGGCACATGCCACCATGCCCAGCTAATTTTTTGTATTTTTAGTAGAGACGGGGTTTCACCTTGTTGAGCAGGATGGTCTCGATCTCTTGACCTTGTGATCCACCCACCGCGGCCTCCCAAGGTGCTGGGATTGCAGGCGTGACCACCGCGCCCGGCCTCCCAAGGTGCTGGGATTGCAGGCGTGACCACCGCGCCCAGCCTCCCAAGGTGCTGGGATTACAGGC
>CM052667.1:41120125-41142821 GCA_028533165.1 Leontopithecus rosalia | reverse complement strand
TTGGAAATACGGAGTAGATTAAGTGAACAGGAAGGAGCAGATGAACACCAAATAAAAGGTCTGGAGAAAGGTCTCTGGTGAAAGGTCTCTGAGACGGCGTTTGTAGACCAAGCCCTCTGTTCTTCAGCGCCCTCTTACATCTTAGCAGTGCTGCTGCTTTAGACGCAGAACACATGCATGCCTCTTGCAAACATTCAGGGTGTCCATGTCACCCATCGTAGGTGAGCGTGCTTCACCCTGGACTTAGTATAGCATTGGAGGCAATCATCCGGCGTCTTAAAAAAGGGCAGTCAGCTGTCTATTGCAAAGAGCAGATCAAGAGACCCCATGAGTTAGATAGCCTCAGATTTCGCCACAGAAGCTTCCTGCCTGCAGATTATCTCACTACAGTTAATATACAAATTCTTTCCAAACATGCAGTCGGTTATCACGAACCCAAAACAGAAAGCGGAGATGTCAGGCCCCCTGGAAACTCCAGGAGGGGAGCGCCTCAGTAGTCAGCCTGCCAGAGGAGACACTGACAGGAGCAGCCTTCTTCCTGCTTCCTTCACGGGTGGAGTACGGAGCCGCAAGTGACGTTCGCTTTCTCTTTCACATGGCAACGTCAGACCTTTTGATTGACAGTGAGAAGTCTGCATACCCAGTTGTACTTTCAGGGAAAAGAAGAAGGTGTTAGGTACAGCCTCCCACATACTGAGAAACTAATCTCCCTCTGAATCAGAAACACATAGTAGACATGTGATCTCAAACCTGTTCCTCAAAATAGATACTCAAATGTATTCCCTTTGGCAGAGTGGCTCTCCTCTGGCATACTTTTTAAGTTATTGAAACCTAATCTTCAGCAAGGGAAAGAGGATGCCATTTGACAGTGAGCTTAAAAAAAAAAAAATCAAAATGTCTTCATGTCCAAAAGGGGGTTGTACGTGAGCAATTTCTACAGCTAGTGTCAGTGTAGACCTGTGTGACTGGGGACAAGTTCGTCATAACGTATCTTGCTCTTTTAATTGCCCTTCTGTTCAGTTTACCAATGATTTTTAAATCTTTGTTTATCTTCAGAACACACAGATATCTGCCCTTCGGAATG
Source organism: Leontopithecus rosalia (assembly GCA_028533165.1). NCBI lineage: Eukaryota > Metazoa > Chordata > Mammalia > Primates > Cebidae > Leontopithecus > Leontopithecus rosalia. Next base: position 41,141,737 of record CM052667.1, on the reverse strand, counting down.
ATCCAAAACCTCTCCCACAGCAGCCCCCAGTTCCAGCCAACCAGGACCAGAATTCTTCCCAGAATGCCAGATTGCAGCCAACTCCACCCGTTCCGGCACCAGCACCCAAGCCTGCCGCAGCCCCGCGTTCCCTGGACCGGGAGAGTCCTGGGGTAGAAAACAAACTGATTCCTTCCGTAGGAAGTCCTGCCAGCTCCACTCCACTGCCCCCAGATGGTACCGGGCCCAACTCAACGCCCAACAATCGAGCAGTGACCCCTGTCTCCCAGGGAAGCAATAGCTCTTCAGCAGATCCCAAAGCCCCTCCGCCTCCACCAGTGTCCAGTGGCGAGCCTCCAACCCTGGGAGAGAATCCCGACGGCCTGTCTCAGGAGCAGCTGGAGCACCGGGAGCGCTCCTTACAAACTCTCAGAGATATCCAGCGCATGCTTTTTCCTGATGAGAAAGAATTCACAGGAGCACAAAGTGGGGGACCCCAGCAGAATCCTGGGGTATTAGATGGGCCTCAGAAAAAACCAGAAGGGCCGATACAGGCCATGATGGCTCAATCCCAAAGCCTAGGTAAGGGACCTGGGCCCCGGACAGATGTGGGAGCTCCATTCGGCCCTCAGGGACATAGAGATGTGCCCTTTTCTCCAGATGAAATGGTTCCACCTTCTATGAACTCCCAGTCTGGGACCATAGGACCCGACCACCTCGACCATATGACTCCCGAGCAGATAGCCTGGCTAAAACTGCAGCAGGAGTTTTATGAAGAGAAGAGGAGGAAGCAGGAACAAGTCGTTGTCCAGCAGTGTTCCCTCCAGGACATGATGGTCCATCAGCATGGGCCTCGGGGAGTGGTCCGAGGGCCCCCCCCTCCTTACCAGATGACCCCTAGTGAAGGCTGGGCACCTGGGGGTGCAGAGCCGTTTTCTGATGGTATCAACATGCCACATTCTCTGCCCCCGAGGGGCATGGCTCCCCACCCCAACATGCCAGGGAGCCAGATGCGCCTCCCTGGATTTGCAGGCATGATAAACTCAGAAATGGAAGGGCCGAATGTCCCCAACCCTGCATCTAGACCGGGTCTTTCTGGAGTCAGTTGGCCAGATGATGTGCCAAAAATCCCAGACGGTCGAAGTTTTCCTCCTGGCCAGGGCGTCTTCAGTGGTCCTGGCCGAGGGGAACGCTTCCCAAACCCCCAAGGATTGTCTGAGGAGATGTTTCAGCAGCAGCTGGCAGAGAAACAGCTGGGTCTCCCCCCAGGGATGACCATGGAAGGCATCAGGCCCAGCATGGAGATGAACAGGATGATCCCAGGCTCCCAGCGCCACATGGAGCCTGGGAATAACCCCATTTTCCCTCGAATACCCGTTGAGGGCCCTCTGAGTCCTTCCAGGGGAGACTTTCCAAAAGGAATGCCTCCACAGATGGGCCCTGGTCGGGAACTTGAGTTTGGGATGGTTCCTAGTGGGATGAAGGGAGATGTCAGTCTAACTGTCAACATGGGATCCAACTCTCAGATGATACCTCAGAAGATGAGAGAGGCCGGGGCGGGCCCGGAGGAGATACTGAAATTACGCCCAGGTAGCTCAGACATGCTGCCTGCTCAGCAGAAGATGGTGCCGCTGCCATTTGGTGAGCACCCCCAGCAGGAGTATGGCATGGGCCCCAGACCATTCCTCCCCATGTCTCAGGGTCCAGGCAGCAACAGTGGCTTGCGGAATCTCAGAGAACCAATTGGGCCCGACCAAAGGACTAACAGCCGGCTCAGTCATATGCCACCACTACCTCTCAACCCTCCCAGTAACCCCGCCAGCCTCAACACAGCTCCTTCAGTTCAGCGCGGCCTGGGGCGGAAGCCCTTGGATATATCTGTGGCAGGCAGCCAGGTGCATTCCCCAGGCATGAACCCTCTGAAGTCTCCCACGATGCACCAAGTCCAGTCACCAATGCTGGGCTCGCCCTCGGGGAACCTCAAGTCTCCCCAGACTCCATCGCAGCTGGCAGGCATGCTGGCGGGCCCAGCTGCCGCTGCTTCCATTAAGTCCCCCCCTGTTTTGGGGTCTGCTGCTGCTTCACCTGTCCACCTCAAGTCTCCATCACTTCCTGCCCCGTCACCTGGATGGACCTCTTCTCCAAAACCTCCCCTTCCAAGTCCCGGGATCCCTCCAAACCATAAAGCACCCCTCACTATGGCCTCCCCCGCCATGCTGGGGAGTGTAGAGTCAGGTCAGTATGCTCGTAACCTCACAGTTGCACCTTGCAGCTGGAGACCACTGGAGCCTGATGCAGTTACTTTAAGAAAACCGATGTTTTGAGTACGTAGCCAGAGGAGGCAGCCTTTGTTGAAATGGATGTATCTGTGGCAAGGTGCATAATTAGTGCTTCCACGGGGTTGTGCAGAAGTGTCCAATCTCAGCAAAAAATACCTCTGTCGGATGGAATTGTTAAAAGGGGAAATGGGGAATATGTGTTGGGTTCAACCCAGAATAATCTACATTTGCACAGTTAGTATAAATAAAATGCCTTGACAGTGGATGAATGTGGCTTCTTTAAATACTGGACCCACTGCAAGGGGCTTCCCTTGGATGGAGAGATTCTGGGTATAATCCTAAACAGAGAGAGAGGAAGCTGCTGTAAGACCTGTGTGGTTCTCGTAAATATCTGCCGACCACAGAAACAGTTACCACAATCTTCTCCTTGGTAGTGCGCTGTTCTCACAGAGCAGCTACAATTTAGTTCTTGCTTCCTGGGAGAGATTCTGATGATGATGGTTTTGTGAATGGGACTGGAGGTGGTCAGTGGCAGTAGCGCCGAGGTGTAAATACTAGGTTGGTGCTGTGTCCACCTGAGAAAGATTAGGGTCAGAGCAAGACAGAAGATTTATCCTGCCAAGCTAAAGTGTCTCCCTGCGGGGTAGCGGTTCACCGAAGCAGTACAGCGGAAAAGCCCCCTCGGACCTTTTTGGTTCAAACGTCTTGGTTGTGGAAATTAACAATGTGTGTAGTGTGATGTCATTAGTACCTGGGGTTAGATCACTAGTCTGGCTTCGTGGCACACTAACACCTCAGTCAGTTTCTAAATTGTGATTGGCAAGAGATCCACTTATTTCACATTTTGTTCAGTGAAATGGTCGTCTGCACACCGTATTTTCCCCAAGCTTGAACTAATATTTCTAACACATTCCTGGCGTGTTCGTCTTCACATCTGCTGATCTGTCGCCCCGTATCACGCCGCGGTCTCCCTCTGCACTCACACGGAGCTTGACTAGAAGATTGATGATTTGTGTCTGGGGTCTAATAACACTGTCCTGTTCATCTGTCTCATTCCTGGCCTTGCTAGTTCATAATCGGAGGGCCCAGTAGCCTTCGAAAGGAATCTAATTCCCTGCCCGTTTTATCTTGCTTCCTTCCAGGTGGCCCCCCGCCTCCTGCAGCCAGCCAGCCTGCCTCCGTGAATGTCCCTGGAAGTCTTCCCTCTAGTACACCTTACACCATGCCTCCAGAGCCCACCCTGTCCCAGAACCCACTCTCTATCATGATGTCTCGAATGTCCAAGTTTGCAATGCCCAGTTCCACCCCGTTATACCATGACGCCATCAAGACTGTGGCCAGCTCAGATGACGACTCCCCTCCAGCGCGTTCTCCCAACTTGCCATCAATGAATAATATGCCAGGTAAGAAATCAGAAAGGCAGGATGTGGAGTGAGTGCTCGACCCAAGAGAAACCTCTGGAAGCATTTTCTCAGTGGCTGTACACCTGAATAGGTGGAAGTTCAACAAGTAGAAAAAATGTCCTGTCTAAAGTAGTTTCAGCGGAACAGAAGTGTCTTGGCTAGAGGAAGATAATTTTTTATTAGCTTGGTTCCTTATTTGTTTGTAAGAAAGCAGGTTTCTTTATAGCTCTGATGCTTCTGTGTACCTGGGTGGTTTTGAGGGCTTGTTTTTGTTCGTTTTTCCTCCTCGGTCCTCCAGTAGCAATATTGAGAGCAGTTTCTTTTTAACAGGCTGATTGGAATGTCTTTAGTTCTCAAGTATTTTTCCTGGAAGAGTAGCCTCAAACCACAAGCAGGCACAGGATTTCAGACAGCGGAAAGCCCCCGTTTCCTAGAGCAGCCTTTTTTCGAGGACTCGGGAGATGATAAAACCCTTTCCTTCCCTATACATTCTGTTCACCTTCATTCCTGTACTCACCCCTCCCCTCGACCTCTGCCCCCTGACTAAGGAACAGACAGGCTCAGGGTGGTGAAAGTGATCAGCAGAGACCGTGACTTTTCAGCCATGAGTTTCTGGTTCCAGTTCTATTCTGATTGTTACAAATGCTATTGATTTATCAGGAACTCTAATTAACCCGGTTAGCACATGTTCCAGGGACAGTATAAGCCCTATACCACACTCAGTGCTAATTCCACAGGGAGGGACCAAGTACTTCGATGTCCCAGAGACTGTACAGAATGTGTTACTTTCCGTTTCTATTAAAAGTTATTTCTTGAACATTTTATGTAATCTCGAGTTTTAAATGCTTTCTCTTTAAGGCACCGTAAAATAATGCCAAATGCCAGTTGAAAAATGACCTGTTTAGTTTCTCTGTTATGATTTCTGATCGTTGGAATTGTAGAACTGACTGATCCTGGCTCCAGAAGGACGCACTTAAGTCATTCAGGCAGATTGTTTTCTCCTGTATGAAATGTCTCCGGTGAGGAAGATGAAGCTCATTTGTGTGCTAATTTATAACTTTCACACATGAGAGTTTCTCCCTTGCTGTCCTCTACACATTCCTGAATCACGGTTTAAGATGCAATAATGTATGTCTTGTAGAGCTCTTGGGTCGTATGTCCCCAGATGTATTATGATCTTACTCACGGCAGGGGTCGCGTGTGGTATGTTTCCCCCGCATTGTACTATGCACGTTGGATGCACAATGGTTTTTTTTTTTGTTAATCTATTACAGTTTTTCTGAGTTGATTTTTGGTTAAGTTGATTCCTTTGGTATCTTTATTTTTCTAGGAATGGGCATTAATACACAGAATCCTCGAATTTCAGGTCCAAACCCCGTGGTTCCGATGCCAACCCTCAGCCCAATGGGAATGACCCAGCCACTTTCTCACTCCAATCAGATGCCCTCTCCAAATGCCATGGGACCCAACATACCTCCTCATGGGGTCCCAATGGGGCCTGGCTTGATGTCACACAATCCTATCATGGGGCATGGGTCCCAGGAGCCACCGATGGTACCTCAAGGACGGATGGGCTTCCCCCAGGGCTTCCCTCCAGTACAGTCTCCCCCACAGCAGGTTCCGTTCCCTCACAATGGCCCCAGTGGGGGTCAGGGCAGCTTCCCAGGAGGGATGGGTTTCCCAGGCGAAGGCCCCCTGGGCCGCCCCAGCAACCTGCCCCAAAGCTCAGCAGATGCAGCACTTTGCAAGCCTGGAGGCCCCGGGGGTCCTGACTCCTTCACTGTCCTGGGGAACAGCATGCCTTCAGTGTTCACAGACCCAGATCTGCAGGAGGTCATCCGACCTGGAGCCACCGGGATACCTGAGTTCGATCTCTCCCGCATTATTCCATCTGAGAAGCCCAGCCAGACGCTGCAGTATTTCCCTCGAGGGGAAGTTCCAGGCCGTAAACAGCCCCAGGGTCCTGGACCTGGGTTTTCACACATGCAGGGGATGATGGGCGACCAAGCCCCCAGAATGGGACTAGCACTACCTGGCATGGGAGGTCCAGGGCCAGTGGGAACTCCGGACATCCCTCTTGGTACGGCTCCATCCATGCCAGGCCACAACCCCATGAGACCACCAGCCTTTCTCCAGCAAGGCATGATGGGACCTCACCATCGGATGATGTCACCAGCACAATCTACAATGCCCGGCCAGCCCACCCTGATGAGCAATCCAGCTGCTGCCGTGGGCATGATTCCTGGCAAGGATCGGGGGCCTGCTGGGCTCTACACCCACCCTGGGCCTGTGGGCTCTCCAGGGATGATGATGTCCATGCAGGGCATGATGGGACCCCAACAGAACATCATGATCCCCCCACAGATGAGGCCCCGGGGCATGGCTGCTGACGTGGGCATGGGTGGATTTAGCCAAGGACCGGGCAACCCAGGAAACATGATGTTTTAAGCTGCTAAGATTGGATGTGCCGATCCTTGTCAAGATGAGATTCCAGGTCCTGAGAGCTGCTTTGAGGGAGCTCCAGGAGTACTTAACAGTTGGTCATGCAATAGGAGAACAGAGACCGAGGGCTGCTGCGGGGGAGGGGGGAGCTCGAGAATGTATGGATTTACCTGAAAACAAATTCTTCATTTAATCAACAGGTGTGTTTTTTTTAAGATTTATTTTTTAAAAATTATTTTTGTGGACTTGGGTATCCCATGATGGCACCTACTTTTGCGAATCTGTAGCCGTGCTTTGAGAATTGCCATCGGTCATGTGTTGCACCGTTCCCCGTATGTTTACGTCCTTTGGACTGGCTTCTCCCAGGATTCTTTTCTGTTTTTGTTTTTTGATTTGGGCTTTATTTTTTTTTTGTGTACTGTACTATATTGTAAAAGGGATTTTAGCAGAGACTTTAGTCTTTGGGGCAACAGGAGAACAGGAATGCTGGGCTGTTTACTTTAGGTGGAGAATCCATCTTCAGACCTTTGGACTATTTTCTTTCAACGCCAGTGTATAGACAAACCAAACTATGACCTCAGAGCAGAGTATTAATGAAAAGCACAAAAAAAGGAACTAAGTTCAGCGAGGGGCGGGGGGAGGGGGGAGACTTTTCTTTTTAAAAATAATGACGCTTAGGACGTTTCTTTTTCAGTTCAAGTGCTCTTCAGCACGGCCTGTCTCCCCACATACCAACCCACTGGCACACTTCTCTGTTTTCTCTCCCATGTTGCTGTCTCCTCAGTTAAGTGTTTCCTTCCCTTGTGCCCCCCGCTGGTGACCCTCTGCTTCCCTCTGTCTTTCCCTTTGGCAGCTGCAATACACAGTGTTATTTTGGGGAAATAAATCTAGCAAAGCCTCGCCTTCTGTGCCGAGCGTCCTCCTGGCTGTGGGAGGGAAGGTCGGTCCTTGGGATGCTCTCTGATCTTTTTCTCCCCCTAGACTTCCTCTTCCCCGTCGTACCCTTCCCGGCCCCCCTTCTTTTCTGTTCTCCTTTGATTAGGAGTTCCCGAGTGAATTTTTATTAACGTGGGAGTGGAACAGATGCTAAAAGCTATCCAGGATTTTGTTTCTGTTCGTTTTAAATTTTGTGGTTCCTTGCCTTTCCTCCCCCTCCCATGCGTAAGACGTTCTGTGTAACCTCCATTCAATTTGGTACAAAACCACTCGCCAGAGCTGTGGTGTCAGAAAAATAAAATATATTGTTTCTTACAAAACTGAACTGTCTTTTCTGATCATTTGGATTCCTGGTAGTTTAGTGTTGGGCATACCGGTTACCATGTGACCCAGAAGCGTAGACTCTTTGTATTGGAGTTGATCAAGAAGGTGATGGTTAGGGAAAGCAAACCAAAGTACCTTCTCAAATAAAGCATATTCCATGCTGTTAAGGACTAACTCCTCATGTCGGTTTATCCTGTACTGTTCCTGCCTCAGACATGAAATCCTAGGTACAGCAGAAGAGCAACTGATCCCATTGCTGAACTTGACCTCTAGGGCAATTAATGGTCTTTATTAGGAAGGTTTGTGAGAACCAAGTTAGTGGTATGAAGTAATTAAAAGGCCAAAGGTTGTATGTTTAGTTATTTGAATAAGCTATGAGCTGTCCCTGGGTCTCGTTAAGGTAGAATATTATTACTATACCTGCAAATGATGGGTTTCCACAGTCTGGGGGTTTCTGTGGTCCTTTCTGCCTTCCCACCTCCGTCACCTCTGCTAACCCTGCTCAGTTTTTGTGCACTGTTCATTTCTCGCCACACACATCTTCAGCACATCAGTGTGTATCCTGCAAGGTATGTATCTAATGGACTCGCTGTTGTGCTCCTGTGCAGTTATTTCTGTTGTGGTGTGTGTATTTCTTGGAGTTGTTGTAGGTGTTTTTAGCTCAGTGAGTGGGCGTCTGTGTGCGTGTTTGTTCTTAGGTGAGAGAATCTAAGCGAGGAGCAGCAGGTGCACAGTCACTGCAGACAAACCTGTACAAATTGGGCTCCGCTGGAGTTTCACAGCCTGAGCTTTTCTCTCTGACAATGGTTTAGGAGAGCCGTTTTCTCTTTCTTGTCAGCAGCACTGTCTTCTCAGTAACACAGGTGCCCCAGACAGCAAAAACTGCGGAGATGAACATTTGAGTAGCTACTCCACCAGTCACCTCCGTGCACTTTTATCTCGCTGACTTTTAAGGGGCCCTATGAAATAAGTGGTGATCAGCTCATTTGCAGATGAGGAAACTGAGCTCCCGAGTTTAAGAATTCTGATTCAATCTGATCTATTCTGTTGGTGCTGGGTGGTGAAATTTTCATGTGGTAATCAGGATAGCAAAATGAAGATTTCGTTTCACAATCTTAGCCATGTTTCTGGGTTCTCTGGCTTTAAAGTATTTAGATGAGAACAGACTAACAGCCAAGCATGGGCAGCACAAGATGAGAACCTGAAGAAAGGGTCCCACCTGGCACTTGCCTACTGGTCTGGCTCTTGGGTAGCTCCCCTCCTTGCTGTACCCAATAGTGTTGGAGTCACTAATGGTGCGTGGTCCTGTTGTTACTCTCCCGCGCAAGGAGTCAAGGCATAAAGGTACCCACAGAGCAGAGTAGGTACCCACTTAAAGGGCTAGCAGGAAACCTGGCTGCTGCTGCTGCAGGCAGCTGGATGTGCGGCACTCCCCCGCAGCCCCCTGCTGGAGAACTTGCGGCAGTGCAGATCCATTTCCCCACCTGAGTTTCTAAAATACCCCATCATAAATCTTCACTTTATCAGCATATGCCAGCATTTCATAACGATAATCTCTGACAAGCCAGATTTACTTAGGGTCTACATATGATAATTTTCATTTACTAAGATTGTTACAAAATAAAATCACATTTTGAGAAGTTGGACTGTATGGAGAACTGATGCAAGATTTTTTTTTTTTAATTGTACTTTGGGCTCTGGGGTACATGTGCACACCCGGCATCCTGCAGGATTGTTGTGATGCAAGATTTTTTAAAAATCAGTGAAAGTGATGAAGCTGTTTCAGATTAACATAATCCTGTGAGAGCCCAGCCAATCTCCTCTCCTTCCTCTCCTGAATTTGGGGACTGAAGGGAAGGAATGCAGTAATGACTTGTTCGTTTCAGGGGTAACTGGTGGAGGGAGTGTGGGTCATAGCATTTTTTTTTCTTTTTAGACGAAGTTTCACTCTTGTTGCCCAGGCTGGAGTGCAATGGTGCGATCTCAGCTCACTGCAACCTCCACCTACCAGGTTGAAGTGATTCTCCTGTCTCGGCTTCCTGAGTAGCCGGGATTACAGGCACTTGCCACCATACCTGGCTAATTTTTTGTATTTTTAGTAGAGAAGGGATTTCACCATGTTGGCCAGGCTGGTCTGGATCTCCTGACCTCAAGTGATCCGGCTACCTCAGCCTCCTAAAGTGCTGGCTCACAGCTGTGAGCCACTGTGCCTAGCCCATAGCATTTTTTTTTTGGAGACAGAGTCTCACTCTGTTGCCAGGCACCAGGCTGGAGTGCAGTGGCACAATCTCGGCTCTCTGCAACCTCCAGCTCCTGGGTTCAAGCAGTTCTCCTGCCTCAGCCTCCTGAGTAGCTGGGACTACAGGCACGTGCCACCATGCCCAGCTAATTTTTGTATTTTTAGTAGAGACGGGGTTTCACCATGTTGACCAGGATGGTCTCGATCTCTTGACCTAGTGATCCGCCCACATCGGCCTCCCAAAGTGCTGGGATTACAGGCTTGAGCTACCGCGCCCGGCCACATTTTTTTTTTTAAAGGACTAACTAGGAGTATGTAGCATTTTCCCTAAAACAATGTAAGATAAAATACTTTTTAAAAGATTCTGCACGTATAAATAAAAACATAATTATAGGGATCTTATGAAGGATGTGGTGTGAAAAAATTAAAACAATTTACCATATTCTAAAGCTTCTCCTTAAAAAATGGATCCAACATTTCTCCCAGCCCGCCTACACTCCATACTTCTCGATATTATCATCACAACGCAACTGTGGCCATCAGGGCCAGCTTCATGGATGTGCCAGCTGTGCGGCGGGACAGGACCCCGGCTTGGTTTAATGCTCCACTGCCACTGTTAGGAGTTCTTCATTATTGTATAGTGACTCCACGTTTCCATGTTGCCCTGAGGCCCACGGATTGCTTAGCCAGGCTGTTGTAAACAGAAACCGCAGCGCCCCCGAGAGGTGCTGGGACCCAGTCTCCACATTTATTCTCACTTTCTCCTTAACTCGTGGCCAGGAGAACTCCAGGCAAGGTGCTTGCTTTGTTCTGCTTAAACTGTCTACACTTCAATCATTTCCTTTTCCTTTTCTGAGTAATTTCAAAGTGCTGAAAGGAGAGGGAAGCTGCCTTTTAACCCAAGGACTCGTTTATTTAGCAGATATTTACAGAGCACCTACTGTGTGTCAAGAACTGTGCAAAGGCTGGGATGTGGAAACAGGTGTGTAAACCAGTTACTGCCATAAAATATGATGATTGCTGCATGAAGGTGTGGACAGAGCGCAATGGGCCAAAAAGGAAAATTCAATGAATCTTCAAAGGTGATTTTTTGAACTGACTTTTTTTTTTTTTTTTTTGAGACGGAGTTTCGCTCGTTACCCAGGCTGGAGTGCAATGGCATGATCTCGGCTCACCGCAACCTCTGCCTCTTGGGTTCAGGGTTCAAGCAATTCTCCTGCCTCAGCCTCCCGAGTAGCTGGGACTACAGGCGCACACCACCATGCCCAGCTAATTTTTTGTATTTTTAGTAGAGATGGTGTTTCACCATGTTGACCAGGATGGTCTCGATCTCTTGACCTCGTGATCCACCCGCCTCGGCTTCCCAAAGTGCTGGGATTATAGGCGTGAGCCACTGCGCCCGGCCTGAACTGACTCTTAAAGGAGATAGCATTCTGGAGGATGGTGGTGAGCACTGAAGCAGAGGAAGTAGGAGCTGATGGGATGGCCTCTTTAAGGGAGGCAGCAGTGAGAAGTAAGCCCAGAGATAGGGTGGGTCACACAGAGCCCCGCCTGGCCCACTAAAGAGTTTGAACTTCCAAGTTTTAAGCAAAGGATCAGGTGATCTTATTGGCTGGGATGTGGAAGATAGGCTGGGGGTGGCGTGGGAGAACTACAGGAAGATCACTGGCAAAAATGTGCTTACTCTACAAAATCTTTAGACTCATCTCCTTTGCTTTCAATAACATCAAATGCTATCTTATTTCCCATGCTGTTCAGATAACTTGAGCCTCACTGCCACTATCTTTTCTCTAACTCAGACCTGAAAGTTTTTTCAAAGTCACAAACCCTTACATTTAAGAAACGTCATGGCATCCTAATTGGCTGGTAAGATTTTAATAGCGCATTTAAAGCAATAAGTTTATAAAGCACAAGACCAGTGTGTGGCCACACATTTCCTATTGGAGGGGCTAAAACATACAAGCTATCTTAAAAGGAAGGTGTGCTAAGAGGATTGCAGTAACCGTTTTCTCTGTTTAACATGGCTTCTTATCTGGGTTACTGTTAAACGGACCTGAATCTGTTTTCTGCCTATAGGTGACCTCACCTCAGCTGTTAACTTTCTGTTGCAGTGCTTAATCGTACTTGGTAACCAGCACTGCCAGAGGAAGACCTTGAGCGTATGTATAACCAAAGGAAGAGAACATACAGACATAAAGAGAAGAATCAGACATTCTTTCCTCATACATAGTTAAAGCATGGGAAAATTCAGTGATTTCACCGAACGTGAAATAAGACGTCTCTTGCAACATACCCCCTCAGTGTCCCCAAACGATTCTGCAGGTGCCCTGGGGTTCCAAAGAACAGATTAAAGAAACCCAGTGCTAGGAAGCTGCATGTCTTCACTGGAGCCGGCTGTGTGCGTTGCTGTCCGGATCTGGGAGCCTGGGTTTCTCACACCCTAACCACCTGCACCTGGACCAGCCACCCCCTCCCGTGAGGGTCTGACCCTCTGTGCTAGCCACACTCTTCCATTCTCCAGAGGCTGGAGCCAGGGCCAAGGGCAGAAACAGTTTACAAATCTCAGTGGTATCCAGTGTCCAATTAATTAGTGTTGAGGGTGTATTTACGTTTTCAATATATTTTTTTTCTACAGCCAAAGTTCCTTTTATTAAAGACCGCGGGAGCTCATGTTTGTTTCTCATCTTCGCCAGGCTTCCAGAAGCCTCCATTTTCCTCACTTCCCACACGGAAGCTCAGCAGCTACCCCGTGAGCTGTTCTCCCTGGAGACGCCTGTCCATCCCCATGAATCAATCTGTGATCGAGGCCACGCTTTCAGCAGTGCCTTAAGGGCTCTGGAGTACTGGCTTCTGGCTGCTCAGTTCTCCACGTCAAATGAAGACAAGGACTGGGCCTGGCACCTTGCTAGAAACTGAGTCATTGCCATTAGGTTCGGTCAGAATGTATTTGGTTACAGGGGATGGTGGATTACTGTGATGTATTCTGTTCTCCAAACTGCAGGCGGTCTCCTGGGGCTTTGGTAAAGTTCTCTAGGATAGCTTTGAGTAGTCGAGCTATTGAAAACCTTTATATACACATAGACATATATGGATTTACTCATATACATGTATATGTACCTTTAATATATGAAAGAGTGTAAATAATTAAATGCCAGGTTGTTTTATTTTGTTTTGTTTTTGAGATGGAGTCTCACTCTGTTACCAGGCTGGAGTGCAACGGCGCGATCTCAGCTCACTGCAACCTCTGCCTCCCGGGTTCAAGCCATTCTCCCACCTCAGCCTCCCAAGTAGCTGGGACTACACGTGCCCACCACCACACCCAGCTAATTGTTTGTATTTTTAGTAGAGACAGGGTTGCGCCATGTTGGCCAGGATGGTCTCGATAAATGCCAGTTTTGAAATGTCAACACAGCGATGAAGAGGAGTTTGCTTTTTCCTTGTAAATGAGGCTGGAGAAGCCCTGCAGTTTTCTTCATTCCTATTTTACTTGGTGCCTGCAAGCCCATTAGAATATAATCGTCATTATTTAAAAGTGTGATAATAGCAATGAGGAAATACAAGGCTCACATCCATACAAAGGCTGAACCAGGCACCACGTGGCCCAGGAGAGAAATTATCTAACAGGCACCTCAAAACTGACATGTCTTACACTTAACTTCTGAATTTCTCCCAAATCTTATCTCCATATGCAACTTCCCCATCGTGGTAAATGACATTATGTCTACTCCTGGTTTTCGGGTCAGACACCTGAAAGTCACTCCTAACTCCTTACTCCTTATATAAAACCATCAGCAAATCCTTTCCTGACAATTTCCAAAATATACCTCAAACCCCATCACTCTAGATGAAGTCACTATCATTCACCTTGTTTACCACATTAGTTTTTTTCTTTAACCAGTATTTTCACTCTAGCTCTTCAATCTATTCTCTACAATATAAACGAAGTAACCTTAAAAAGTATGAATCAGCCGGGCGCAGTGGCTCACGCCTGTAATTCCAGCACTTCAGGAGACTGAGGCGGGCAGATCACAAGGTCAGGAGATCGAGACTACTTTGGCCAACATGGTAAAACCCCGTCTCTACTAAAAATACAAACATTAGCCAGGCATGGTGGTGCGTGCCTGTAGTCCCAGCTACTCAGGAGGCTGAGGCAAGAGAATCACTTGAACCCGGGAGGCTGAGGCTGCAGTGAGCCAAGATCGCACCACTGCACTCCAGCCTGGCCACAGAGTGAGACTCTGCCTGTCTCAAAAACAAACAAACAACAAAAAAAGTTTGAATCACATACACCACTTTCTTCCTTAAGCCCCTTTCATGGCTTCCTAATGTAATTAGTATGAAACCCAAGATTTTTAGCAGGCCTGCCAGGCCCTGGTGGCTCCCCAGTTTTGCCTCATGCCCTTCTCCGCCTGCTCACTAAGCTGCAGCCGAGCCATGTTAGTTTCAGTGTCTCCAGCATGCCGAGGCCTTCTTGGAGGACCTTACCCACACCGGTTCCTTGGCCTGGCATACCTGACTCCAGCCTTTCCCAATGGCTGCTCCTCCACGCCCCTCAGGTCTCAGCTTATCTGTCATCTCCTCAGAGAGCCCTTCCCCGAGTACCCTGTCAAATACCTACCTGTCCCCAACACACACACACCATCATTCTGTATCACAACGCCCTGTTTCTATCCCTCGTAGCAATTATGTATTTTATCATGTCCACTCCGTGAAGTCAGGAGCCAGTTTTCTCCCCCATCACCTGTTTACCAGCATCTGGCATAGCGCCTGCACTCTATCAAGCATCAGTAAACAGCTGTTAAATAACTGAGAGGGAAGAAGGATTCGTCTGAGCTTGGGGGGCCAGCACAGATTTCATGCTGTTCATGCTGGTTGTGGTACATGAGGTGAACCCTATAATGAGCTGGGGGCGGAGGACACACGAGACAAGACAAATGAGGGAATAGCAGGGGGATGGACGGATAAAGACGAGCAGGGCAGATGACAGCGAAGGGAACAGCTTACACAAAACCCATCACGTGAGCAATAGAATGAAATTGAGAAGGGAGGGAAGAATGAATAGCCCCAAAGGCCAAGAGAAGGAATTTCATCTTGACATGGGAAGCAATTGGGACCCACTCTTTGGACTTAGTCAGAGGACTTACATGCTAAGTATTTTATAAGTGAGCCCGGCAGGGGCAAGCAGGATGGACTGAAGCAGGGGACAGGCTGGAAGAGCTGACTGGAAGCACGCACGTGTTCTGGGGTTGAGGAGGTGAGGCTCCTGGCGATGCAATGGAGACTGAAGGGTGAAGGGAAGAGAGCTGTGAAGGCAGAACCCCCAAGACTTCATTAGAGAGTGGGGGCAATAATGGAGACGCTGGAGAAGACGTAGGAATCAAACACGCTGTCGTGATTTTGAGACTGAGAAGCTGAAAGAAAGAGAATCGTGGTGCTGGAAGGGGCCACCTCCCACCCTGCAGTGTCCCTGACAGGTGGCCAGCACCTCCACCTCAGCCATCCGACAGGGAGGCCATTCTATTGAACGTCATTAGCTCTAATATTTAGACAATTCTGCCGCCTAATGAATCAGGCTTCTTTTAGCTTTTTGCCCGTTTGTCCCAATTCTGACTGTAGGAGTAAATAGAGTAAGAGCAGTCCTTCCTTGTCATCCCAGCCCTTCGGACAGTTGAAAACAGTCATTTACGTCCTTCTGCACTTTCCTTTTCCCGAGCTAAATGCCCTGGTCCATCAATCGAGGCCGGTGACATCAGGTTTTGAGTTTCCTAACTGCCTTCATAGTTTTCTCTCGTTTTATCACCATTTACACATACCTTCAAAGAAGAAATAAAGTGTTGGGTGCCCCAGTACTATCTGAACAGCAGAGAGCATGGTGAGACTATTTCCTTTATCTGAGCACAGTTTCACTAATAGGCAAAAGTTTCTTTCTTCTTTTTTTTTTTTAACTGCTATGGAGTTATAATGGAATTTTAGGAAATGAAAACCTCAACCTATTTTTCATGTAAAAACAGTAATCACTCCCAATCCTGTATATCACGTTGCCTATTGTTATCCTCTGTTCAGAATGCTACAATGATTCCTAGTTAATTTCAACATTCATTCTGATCTGTTCTTCCAGAATCTTAAAGTCCTTAGAAACATATCCTAACCATCTCTACATCGGTTCTAATTTTTCTATCAAAAGCAAAGCTGGGAATATTTTCATCAAAGTGATGTAAGGACCTAGGATAAAGGCCCAGAGCTCATAATTGAGATGCTTTTTTTGCCCATTTAAAAAAATTGCAGTAAAAAATACACAGCAAAACACTGAACATTTTAATCATTTTTAAGTGTACGTTAATGTGCTGTGGCATTAAGTACAATCACATTGTTGTGCGATCATCATCGCTATCCAACTCCACAACGTTGTCATCATGTAAAATTCTAAGGTTGTCCCCATTAAACAATAACTCCCCATTTCTCCCTCCCCCTAGACCTTGGCAACCACCTTTCTACTTTGTATTTCTTTTTTTTTTCTTAAGACGGAGTTTCGCTCTTGTTACCCAGGCTGGAGTGCAATGGCGCGATCTCGGCTCACCGCAACCTCCGCCTCCTGGGTTCAGGCAATTCTCCTGCCTCAGCCTCCTGAGTAGCTGGGATTACAGGCACGCGCCACCATGCCCAGCTAATTTTTTGTATTTTTAGTAGGGATGGGGTTTCACCATGTTGACCAGGATGGTCTCGATCTGTTGACCTCGTGATCCACCCGCCTCGGCCTCCCAAAGTGCTGGGAATACAGGCGTGAGCCACTGAGCCCAGCCTCTACTTTTTATTTCTAAGAATCTATGTACTTCCTATAAGTGGAATCATATGATATTTGTATTTTTATTACTGGCTTATTTCAGTTCGTATAATATCCTTAAGTTTCATCCATGGTATAACCTGAGCCAGAATTTTCTTTTTTCACACTAACAAAGCAAATGAAAAAGAATTTTCTGGCTTTTTAAGGCTGAAAAATATTCCACTGTAGGTCTCTACCACATTTCATTTTTTCTTTCATCCGCTGATAGACATTTGGGTCGCTTTCACGTTTTGGCTGTGGTGAATAACACTGCTGCGAACATCAGTGTACAAATACCTGTTTGAGTCCCTGCCTTGACTTCTTTGGGTAGATACCCGGAAGTGGACTTCAGGATTACATGGTGATTCTATGCTGAAATTTTTGAGGAACCGCCATACTGTTTTCCACAAGGGCTGCGCCATTTTACATTCTTGTCAACGTTTGTTTTTTTATTTGTTTGTTTTCTCGTTGTGGTTTTAACTTCCATTTCCGTGATGACTAGGGATGTTGAGCATCTTTTTCTGTGCTTATTGGCCTTTTGTATCTCTTCCACGGAGCAATGTGTATTCAAGTCCTTAGCCTGTTTTCTGATTAGGGCTTTTGGTTGCTGCTGTGTTGCAGGAGTTCTTTATATATTCTGGATATTAACTCCTCATCAGATAAATGACTTTAAAATATTTCTCCCATCCCGTGGGTTGCCTTTTCACGCTGATGACTCTGTTCTTTGCCGCACAAAAGGTTTTTCTTAATTTTGATAAAATCCATCTCATCTATATTTTCTTTCCTCGCCTGTGCTTTTGGTATCATATCCAAGAAATTATTGTGAAACCCACAGTTGTAAAGCTTTTCCCCTGTTTTCTTCTAAGACTTTATTGCTGGAGTTAATCTTCAGGTGACATCAATTCAGTAATTTCTAAATTTTTTAAAAACGTATTTGCGTATTCACTTACAATTCTACCTATTATCATCCAGCTCACATTCTCCATCTACCCACTGGGTAACTGGTTCTTTGATTGATTCATCAGTCTCTACAAGGCTAGGAACTGTGGATGCAGCAGTGAACTGGTCAGGGGTGGTCCCACCCTGCACTCATTAACCCAGAGTCTTTGAAGAAGTCAAACACTGAATACGTGATTACAAACACAGTCACGACATGAAAGAAAAGGAAGCTGCCCACACTGAAGACAGGGAAATGCAACCTAACCCAAACGATTTTGTCAGATTTCTTGAGACTGTTCTACGTATTGGCCTGTTAACCCAAACAAGAAAGGAAATATTTCAGCCAAGGACTGATTCCTGAAGATGATGACTGCTTTCTTTCATAAGTGCTCACAGACTTTTCCTTTTTTGAAGGTCCACTCTAGAACAAGGAGCTCTCCAGTCTTCAAATTCTGAAGTCTATCAATGGGATTTAAAAACTAGGGCCACGTTTGCCTTTGTATTTTGGTTCTTTGAGACGAGAAATCTGAGAGTATCTTCATTTCTCAGATTACTGTCTGAAGTGACATCTATAACTTCTTTATCTACCTCGGGGCAAGACCGAACAGGAAGATCTGAACTCACTGAAAGCCACCAGGTGCTGTCCTTACCGCTCTAAGGTTTCAATCCCTCCCAGCAATGTTGGGCCATTCGTGGCTGAAAGGTAGATTTCCTTGTTAGGAAAGACTTGTGAGGAAAGAGGAATTTGGATTTAACTGCTTTCATTTTCTCTCTCTCCTCTATTAAATGCTCTCCCCCAGACACCGAGCCTGTCTTTTACTTCTTTTTTCTCCGAATACAGCTTAAGGGCCCTTAGCTTCCCCTCCTTGTCCCAATCTTGCCCAAGCCTCTGGTATTATCATGAGTAAAAGTTGGGGAAGTTGGGGAGAAGTCCTTGTTTGGGGTTGGGGGAGGGGTGGGTCTCAAGTGACAAGGTGATGTCTGTGTGTGGACAGCTGGAACTCAGGGTCGGGGATGAGTGAGCGGCTGGACTAGCTATGGAGATATGAATTCCTCCACATGGAGATGAATATAGATTATTTCTCCATGGGAGTGAGAGAATAAGAGTCAAGTGGAGGGCCAAGAACCCAGTCATGAGGAATTGGCACAGGCTGCAGGCGGGAAGGGGTTCCAGCGAAAGAAACTGAAACTCACAGAACAGGAAGAAAACAGAAATGGTCTAGCCCATATCTCCCATCCAGCTGATGAGGAAATGGTTGTCCAGATAAATATGAATCAGTGACTAAGGCAGCTGTGAAACTATAGAGTTGCTGAAGTCCCGAGGGGCTGGGGGAGTGGCTTTCAAGAAATAGGAGGTGGTCCGCAGGGCCAAATATTGCTATCAGTCAAAAAGGGTGAGGGCACTAAGGATGGTTCTTGAAACTGACGTATCGGTCTCCTAGAGTGTAGCTGTGGTCAAGCAGAAGAAAGGGAAAGCTAAGCAGGCAGGGGGAGGGGTTTAAGTGTGAAACAGGCAAAGAGATACCGGGTTGTACATGTTTGTTAGGTTTGGTAGTACCAGCTAAGAGAAAGGGGATAGTGGGTAGAAGCAAAGTATAAATAAGCAAACTTTAAGACAGTAGAAATACTACTAATTTGAGACAGAAAGGAAGGAACCAATTGAGTGGGAAGGATTGAAGACACAAAAAAGGTCCTGCCATCCTTGGCAGAAAGATCACAAGAAGCAGGACAGGAACCAAAGCACACGTAGTGGTGAGTTTTGGGGAAAGAAAGATACCAGAAGTGCAAGGAGTACCAGAAGTACCATGTGTGGTGAAGCAGATAAAGCAAAGCAACAAAGGGATACATCTTGGAGGACAGGCCTGTAGATATGGAAAGAAAACCACACTGATCCCCAGGTCAAAGGTAGAAGTCTGAGTCCTGCTCTGCCTCTGCCTCTCCCTGGATATTGGACTTGGATCTCTGAGCTGGCTGCTTCATCATGCCAGCATGCCTAGTATGAGTTATCAAGCATTTTTGAGAGATGCCTCAGGCTACAATGCAAAAAGATCTGAAATGGCTGCTTTGGTCCGTAAATAGGAAAGCTCACAAGATACACCAGCTGGGAAGTAAGAGGGTTCTAGCTGGAACAGAAAATGGCAATGGCAGCAAGAGGGTCCTAGCTGGGGCCGAAAATCGCGACGGCAGCAAGAGGGTCCTAGCTGGGGCCGAAAATCGCGACGGCAGCAAGAGGGTCCTAGCTGGGGCCGAAAATCGCGACGGCAGCAAGAGGGTCCTAGCTGGGGCCGAAAATCGCGACGGAAGCAAGAGGGTCCTAGCTGGAGCAGAAAATCGCGACGGAAGTAAGAGGATCCTAGCTGGAACAGAAAATCGTGATGGCAGCAAGATGGTCCTAGCTGGAGCAGAAAATCGCGATGGAAGCAAGAGGGTCCTAGCTGGAACAGAAAATCATGATTCTTCTTTCAGAAAGGACACCCAGGGACCCCCTTGCTGCTCTCCTGGGCACCGAAAGACAGCAAAGAAAAGCCATAGAAAAAGAAACACCACAGTGGAAGTTCCACGATGGGATGGTGGTGGCCACAGCAGGAAGGTGTTTTCAAGAGCTGCTAATTCCTGGAGTTCCCAAGCACAGCCAGCCCAAGGTGGGACTAACAGCAACATTGTCATAGGGTTACACTGGGGTCACCAGATTCTCAAGCACTTCTCTCCTGCTTTTAAAGTTCAGAATCATCCAATTAGAGGACCAAATCCATCCCTGACCACATGAAAAGCAAAATGAGGCCGGACCCTTAGTCAAACCGTTCACAGGGAATGAAAGATGCCGTGGAATCCTCGAACCTCAGATTCTCATGGTAGGCAGGGACTGGCCCGTGTGTGACCCTCTACGATACTAAATGCCAGTGTAAGCTTATAATCGTCCAGTAAAAGAACCCTCCAAGGTAGCCCAATTCATCCATGGTCAGCTCTGATTATTTCAAAGATTTTCTTTATGTTGATTTCAAGTCTATACATCCCTGTAACTTACACAATACTGTTCTAGGCGTGGTCCTCAGCCCTCCATGAATCAAAGATTTGATACGCCCTCAGTCTCTTCAATCCCTCCCTCTTGAGGGCCTTTCTTTCTCCAGCTGACAAGCTTGTCTAGCTCTGCTATCGAGTCTGGCTCTCAGATCTGAGCACGGTTCCCTGGCTGTGCTCTGAGCTGTGCAGGGTGGAATGTCACTTCCTTCATTCCAGTACCAGGAGAGCCATTACACATTTAGAATTTCGAGGAACACAGCATACTATTGATTCACACTGAACAGATGCCTCACTAAAACCCTCTCCAGCTGTGGGCAATTGAATGTGAGGACCCAAGATCAGCCTTTTGCATTTGTCTCCATTAAGTTGAATCTTAAAATATTTGGCCTAGGATCCAAGAGAGGTATCAGTACAAACATATCTAAGACGTCTATCATTTATTCCTTCATTCAGTCATCCAGGAAGTGATTTGCTCCAGTTTTATGTCTTCAGTAAACGTGACCAGTCTCCACACCGTATCTTTACTCAGTTGTACTTAATGCAAATTTTTTTTTTTTTGAGACGGAGTTTCGCTCTTGTTACCCAGGCTGGAGTGCAATGGCGCGATCTCGGCTCACTGCAACCTCCGCCTCCTGGGTTCAGGCAATTCTCCTGCCTCAGCCTCCTGAGTAGCTGGGATTACAGGCGGGCGCCACCATGCCCAGCTAATTTTTTGTATTTTTATTAGAGACAGGGTGTCACCATGTTGACCAGGATGGTCTCGATCTCTTGACCTCGTGATCCACCCGCCTCGGCCTCCCAAAGTGCTGGGATTACAGGCGTGAGCCACCGCGCCCGGCCCTGCAAATTTTTTTTAAACAAGTCCAACAGGGCAAAGGCCTAACATGAAAACCTCCTTGAAGAGCAACTGACCGCTGAATTGGTTTCTTTATGAATTCAGCAAATTAATGCAATTAGTCCAAATTGAGCCCCCACTCCACGCCAGGTCATGGTCTACAGATAGCATACAGCATGTTCACCGCACACAGCAGTGAGCCAACCAGACAGGCTTCCTGCTTTCTGCACAGGAGGACACAGAGGACAATCAACCCTTACAAACAGGTGAGTGCTAATATGTTTTAGCTTGCCTCTGTGCCAGCCACTGTTCCGAATGCTTTATGTGCTTGCTCCTCACAGAGCCTTATGAGGTAAGAACTCTTCTAGTTCCTTTTTTTTTTTTTTTTTTTTTTT
>CM052667.1:41102510-41120025 GCA_028533165.1 Leontopithecus rosalia | reverse complement strand
GTTCCTATTTTACAAATTAAAAGGCAGAGAAGTTGTCACTTGCTTCCAGGTCATACGGACCCTAAAGGACAGAGCCTCGACCTGGGCAGTCTGTCTGCGGAGCCTGTGTGTGTCTCACCACTGGGCTCTACTGTGTCTCTGTAGAAATACACACTCAATTAAACATACACATATACATACAAGCTAACGTTCCCGTGTGAGAGAGGGTGATCGTTAAGCTGAGATCTTAATATCAAGAGGGCACCGACTCCTCAAGGTCTGGGAGGAGAGCAAAAGGGAGTGTGGCAGAGGATGAGGTAGCGAGGTGGGCGGGGCCTGTTCCACAAGCCAGGGATTGGGCTGCAGTAATTAACCAGTGGTGAGCCTGCCTAATTGCTTCAGTATCCTACCCATACACACCCATCCTGTCCACAGATATACTACAAAAGATTTCCTTTCCTGATCCCCATACATGATCAAAGGACACCCCCTTTATACTCCAAACCGTTCCCTTCCTGTCTTCAAAATCAGCGTGGCACATAAAAATACAGTTTTGTTTTTGCTTTTTTTTTTTTTTTTTTTTGAGACAGAGTCTCACTCAGTCACCAGGCACCAGGCTAGAGTGCAGCGGCGTGACCTCAGCTCACTGCAACCTCCGCCTCCCGCGTTCAAGCAATTCTCCTGCCTCAGTCTTCCGAGTAGCTGGGACTATAGGCACGCGCCACCACACCCAGCTAATTTTTTTAATATTTTAAGTAGAGACGGGGTTTCACCATGTTAGCCAGGATGGTATCGATCTCTTGACCTTGTGATCTGCATGCCTCGGCCTCCCAAAGTGCTGGGATTACAGGCGTGAGCCACCGCGCCTGGCCTGTTTTTTTTTTGACACAGAGTCTTGCTCTGTCACCTAGGGTAGAGTGCAGTACCATGAACACAGGCTACCACAGCCTTGATTTCCTGGACCAAGCCGTCCTCCCACCTCAGCCTCGTGAGTAGCTGAGACTGCAGGCACTTGCCACCACATCAAGCTAAATTTTAAATTTTTTGAGAGATGAGGTTTTGCCATGTTGCTCAGGCTAGCCTTGAACTCCTGTGCTCAAGTGACCCTCTGACCTCAGCCTCTCAGAGTGCTAGGATTACAGGTGTCAGCCACCCGGCCAAGATGCACTCCAGATGCACAATCGCAGTTCAGAATCCATTAAATCTCCACGGTGCTATATGACTTTGGCCAAGCTACAGCCTCTCTGATCTTGAGTTTCCAGGGATTTTTCCCCATTGCTCCATAATGGTATCTTACTCCTAGAACTGAACCCCTGAGGTATTCAGCATTTTGGAGCATTTGACCTAGAGAACAACCATTCCTTCAACCTTTCCCCTTCCTGATCTCTTCCATCCGTCTCTCTGCAAGGCTCAGGTAAGCCGTGCCTACCTTTATGCAGCTGGCTTCAGTTAGAACCAGCTCCAGGGACTGCTCTCTCATCTCCCAGAAGCCCTGCTGGTTTGACCCCATCAAGTTCTACTTACCCAAGTGTTATACAACCCTCCCCTTAATTACACACTCAATCAGTTCCTCCCAAGCTCAGCAATTTGTGGTCTCCGGGCATCCCCCAGCTGCTTTTCCGGAGGTAGCTCCCAGACTGGGTCTTGGCAAGCTTCTGAAGCACTGCTTGGGTTTTTAAGCCACGGTGCCCAAAGTTGAAAGCCTTGCTGTTATTTCACACTCTATTTCCTTCCAAATTAATTCTCTGATGAATACTGTCCCTTGCAGTGATTCAGCGCAGGCCATTTCCTTACATCTTTCCCTTACCTGTGAGACTTTTAACCTCTCTCAAATCCAGACTTTCCTTTGTGAGAGGCTTGCCTCAGAGAAAAATGCCCTGCTTTACCACCAAATATAAACAGCTCTATCACCACTGGCCCCCACCTCCCAGCACACTCCCTTCGCTGGTTTACCTTTGATTTCAAAGCACACACTGGCCTTCTCTAAAAATCTCTGTATGACACAGAGCGACTCAAACTTCTTGGCACATAGTAGGCTGCTGGACTCTAGTTTCCTGAAGCCCAAATACAAGAAGATACATGTTCAAAATATGTATTTGAGGCGCTAGCACCTTCCACACCCCTTTCATATGGTTATTTTGCTTACATCCCCCCACCACCACCCACAGATAGTATCACATCCTTCCATGTGGATAAACAGAAAGTCTGCAATGCTAAAGGAGCTGCCCCAAGGTCACGGGGCCCAGGAAAGTGGTCAATCTGGAATCCAATTCCCTGGCTCTTAAGCACCAAGGTAGGTGCTTCTTTCACTATCCCTCATGTGGCTTAAGCACATTGCAAACAGCCTAGGCTTCAGCCACCAAGATCGTACCTCCCAGGGGCAAGACGTCAAGGTCCAGGCATCCACTACCCACAGCCCTGAGGAACGTTCTAGAGAAGCCACAAAGAGGCTTCTGTGGCATAGCAGGAGCAATGCCTTCTATGTGCATAACACTTTTCATATTAGGAAGTGCTTGCCATACCTAATCTATGTGAGTCTGAGGGTGATCCCGTGAGGGAGATTGCTACGTTAGAGTCCCATTGCACAAATGAAGATACACAGTTCATCAGCAGAAGTTAAAGGACTTGCCCAGTCACACAGGTAATAGCTACAGAGCAGGACTTGAACTCAAAGCACATGACTCCAAGGTCAGTGGTCTCTTGAGTTCTCAGACATGGTGACTGTGGGCCACTGCCCCCCTCCCAATTTCCTCAGGAAAAGGTACATTTGATTTAAAGGCCACATGGAGAGCAGAATCCTGACATTCCTACTGGGGAAAGTGTTTTTCAGTTCTCTCCAGCCAGCCTTACACAGGGGCCAGGTTTCCAGAGGCTGGCAGGGTGGACTGGGAGGGACTGGACTGCGAGGTCCTCTTGACCACTAGAGGGCAGCGTCTGAAAAGAGCACACGGTCATCTCTGCGGGGGATTCCCCACCCAGCAGGCCTTCTCGCTGCCTAGCAGCCCCAGGGCATGCTCTAGCTCCCAAACTGAAGAATGATCCCCGCTACGCACAGTGGCTCATGCCTGTAATCCCAGCATGTTGGGAGCCTGAGGTGGGTGGATCACGAGGTCAGGAGATCGACCATCCTGGCCAACACGGTGAAACTCTGTCCCTAATACAAAAATTAGCTGGGTGTGACGGTGGGTACCTGTAGTCTCAGCTACCTGGGAGGCTGAAGCAAGTGAATTGCTTGAACCCGGGAAGTGGAGGTTACAGTGAGCCGAAATCCCGCCACTGCCCACCACAGCCTGCCCAGCCTCCTCTGCAGGTAAATGGCAGTGCCCTAGAGGTTTCCAGCTGAGGAAAAGGGGTGCCAGGTGCCACTGACAAAGACCTGAGTGAGTTTTCTACAATGAAAACAAACAGGTTGGCACGCCAAGTCCTGGTGCCCAAGCCTAGGGGAGGGTAGGACGGGAACTCTCTCCTCCCTCTTCAGTTGGGCCCTTCAGGATTTCTGTCCCCCTGCTATTGTTTTTAATGATCCATGTGAAACTGTTACAGGGGAATCGGCACGTGGCAATGAAGGGTCTTGTCTAGTGACAGTCCTTCATCCCAGGACCTGCCAGAGCCAGGATCTCTGTAAGATAAGCCACGAGACCCTCAGGAAGAGCTATCGGGGAGCCGCAGAGGAAGTCCCTGGCAAGCCCAGCTCTGTGGGTGAAGGGGAGTGACCACTCTCCTCCGGGGAAGCCTTTTACTTTGCCATACACGGGTGAGAGCCTCCCGTGGGAATTCTTTAACCTCCACGGCACCCTAAGGCCCCTCACAGAAGGGAGTCAAGGCAAGGAGAGGGTGGGAGTTTGGGAAGAGCTTTTCACGTTGCACTTTCTATCCTCAGGAGAAATAATCAGGTAGATAAACATTAACTTCCCTGCTTTTCAGCTGGGACAATCTAAGAGGAATTAAGTGGCACGCCCACAGTCACACAACTGCTGAGCAAGGGAACCAGGGATCTTTCCGTACAAATCTGCACACAGGAAGTGCCCCGGGAAGGGCCGGCGGAGACTGGGCGCTGCCTGCAAGGGGGGCATCCCCAAAGGCTCCCTTCTGCCTGGGAAACCTGCCACAGTCCAGAATCTCCTGGGAAGTGGGATGAAAGAGAAAAGGGAAAACAAGAACATTGAAGGCACTTATGCGTTTCCTCAATTAATCCTCACAACAACCCTAATTAGTTCGTACCATTATGCCCGTTTTTACATGAGAGGAAGAACAGGCTCAGAAACACCTGTCCAAGGGCTGCAAAGAAATAAATAACGCCGTCAAAATTTGAACCCGGTGAAAGCCTTAGTTTTCCTTTACTCCATGCTTCCCCCTAGTGGTGAGTGTAGGGAAAGTGCACAGAAGCCACCTGGGTGCCGACAGAAGCGTTAAGTCTTAAAGTTTTGATCTCATTTATTCATTCAGTGAATCTTTGCTGAGGTTCACTTTGTACAATCTCTGTACTTGGTTCTAGAAATACAGTAAAAGACAAGACAAACATCCTTTTATTGAAGGACAAAAGGGACAAACAGAAACACGGAAGGCCTAGAGATAATCAGGGATTAAACGGGAAAAGGGAATGTGTGTTGGGGTCAGGTGATGGGAAAATGCGCGCCAAGGTGAAGAGGACAGAGAAGTGGGACTTTTTAAAAACATACTGTGGGTCTGGCTAGGGAGGCATGTGAGGGGTGAAGCTGGAGAGGTAGGCAGGGGCCAGGTCTCAGGGGGTGATGGAAAGCACGGCGAATGTGGCCCTTTAGGAAGCCACTGTGGTACCTAGAAGGGTGGCCATGGGCCCCGGAGAGAAGTGCCAGAGGGAATGTGTCAATCACATGTCCAAATGCCTGAGCACTAGCATGCACTAGGCACTCTTCCTGGTGCTGAGGACACATCAGTGAACAGGAAGAAACCTGCCCTCATGGAGCTTCCATTTTACTCAGGGAAATAAGCATGTAGATATACAAATATGTAATATCCAGCACTGATAAATATCGCGGGGGTGGGGGCTGGAAAAAGACAGAACAAAGTGTATTCATTTGCTAGGGCCTGCTGTAACAAAGTACCACAGACTCGTGGCTTCGACAATGGAAATGTATTTCCTCACAGTGCTCCAGGCGCCAAGTCCCAGGTCACGTGTCAGCGGGGCGGGTTTCTTCTGAGGCGTCTCTCCTTGGCCTCTCTCCCTGGTCATCCTCCCTCTTGTGTCTGTGTCCTCGTTTCCTCTTCTTATAAGGATTCCAGTCATATTGGATTAGGGCCCACCCATATGACCTTAACTACCTCTTAAGAGGCCCTATCTCCAAATATAGTCACATCTGAGGTACATTCAGTCCTCATTGATAGGTTCTTGGAAACTGTAACTTAAAGTAAAACAACATATTAGAAAACCAACTTTTTTCTCATCAGTGTTACAGGACAACGATGTTGAACAAAGCAGTGTTATTAAAAGACCTGGATCTGTCCTTCCACTGAATGTCGACGTTTCCAAGACCCTACTGACAGCATTAAGTGAGGGCTTACTGCACTAGGGGTTAGGATCTCAGCATACGAATGTTGGGGGGACACAGTTCAGCCCAGGAGAGAAGGTGACAGAGTGTGCCTAAGGCAGGAGATGAAAGGAGGGCGTGTCTAAGATGATGATGAGCTGAGATCTGAATGAAGGGCGGGAGCTAGCCACACAAACGCCGGGGAGAGCATCCCAGGCAGAGCATCAACTGCGCTCACCGTGAGGTGCAGACGTGGCTCAGGGCTACTTGGCATACTCCATCTTCACGGATAGTAAGGAGGGGATGGGATGACAGGAAAAGGGAGATGTTCGTCAAAAGGTACGCAGTTTCAGTTAGACAGGAGAAATGGGTGTTTTTTTTTTGAGATGGAGTTTCGCTCTTGTTGCCCAGGCTGTAGTGCAATGGCGCGATCTCGGCTCACCGCAACCTCCGCCTCCTGGGTTCAGGCAATTCTCCTGCCTCAGCCTCCTGAGTAGCCAGGATTACAGGCACGCGCCACCATGCCCAGCTAATTTTTTGTATTTTTAGTAGAGACGGGGTTTCACCATGTTGACCAGGATGGTCTCGATTTCTTGACCTCGTGATCCACCCGCCTCAGCCTCCCAAAGTTCTGGGATTACAGGCTTCGGCCACTGCGCCTGGCCAAGAAATAAGTTTTTGTGATCTAGTGCACAGCATGGTGACCACAGTTCATAACAGTATACTGTTGTCTTAGTCCATTTCGTGATGCGATAACAGAATACCACAGATGGGGTAATTTATAATGAATAATTTCTTCTCTCACAGTTCTGGAAGCTGAGAAGTCCAAGATCAAGGCACCAGCAGGTTAGGGCCTGGTCTCTCTGCTTCCAAGATGGTGCCTATTGCTGTATCCTCCAGAGAGGAGAAACACTTTGTCATCATATGGCAGAAAAGCAAAAGAGAAGGAACCCATTCCTGCAAGCCCTTTTTACAATGGCATTAATCTGTTAAATATCTCCGTTAGGCTCCACCTCCCAGTAACATTGTACAGAGCACTAAGTGTCAACATAAAATCTGGAGAAGACAGACGCATTCAAACCACAGTGGCTGTATACCTGAAAACTACTAATCTTCAACATTCTCACCATGAGAAAGTAGTAAGGAGATGAAGTGACAGGTATGTGAATTAGCTTGATTTGATCATTCTCTCATGCCTACACTTGTCAAAACATCACGCTGTATTCCATAAATACATACAATTATACATACAATTACATACAACTACAAAGAAAATAAAAAGTTTCTATTACAAGCAAAGAAGAAGAAGGTAAGCTGGCTAGTATGGCTGGGGTGCGGTGAGATGTCACAGGGCCTTAAGGGCATTATGACTGACCTTTAGTTTGAGATGGGAAACCAATGGGGAATTTTGAGCAGAAGAGTGGCATGATCTGACTTTGTTCTAAAAGCAACACTGCGTTGAGAATAGACGGGCAGACGGGAAGGGCAGCAACAGGAAGACTAGCTACAAGGCCTTTACAATAATCCAGGTGAAAGAAGACAGTAGCAATGGAAGTGTTGGGACGTGGTCAATTTTGGATGTAGTCTGAAGAGAGCCACAACAGGAGTTACTCGTGTATAGAGGTAGAATACGAGAGAAAGAGAGGAGTCAAGGGCAATTCCAGTGTTCTTGGCCAAAGCCACAGGGTGAATGGTGGTGCCATTTACCCAGATGGGAAGGCCAGTGGAAGGTGTAGATTTGAACAGGCGCAGAAATTGCACGCCATTGCTGAAGTGCAATGGTGTGATTGCAACCTCTGCCTCTCCAGTTCAAGCAATTCTCCTGCCTCAGCCTCCCAGGTAGCTGGGATTGCAGGCACCTACCAACATGCTCGGCTAATTTTTGTATTTTTAGTAGAGACAGGGTTTTGCCATGTTGGCCAGGCTGGTCTTGAACTCCTGGCCTCAGGTGATCTGCCTGCCTCAGCCTCCCAAAGTGTTGGGATTAGAGGGGAGAGCCACCACACCCGGCCTAAAACTGGAAATTCTTGAGATCGCCTAGTGGGTGAGTGTACGGGAAAAGGTGGGAAAAAGGTCCAAGGAGGCCCTGGGACACCCCAACACTTACAGATTAGAAAAAAGTAGATTC
The DNA here is from genome assembly GCA_028533165.1 of Leontopithecus rosalia. Lineage (NCBI taxonomy): Eukaryota > Metazoa > Chordata > Mammalia > Primates > Cebidae > Leontopithecus > Leontopithecus rosalia. The sequence goes on along the minus strand of CM052667.1, from coordinate 41,112,411 downwards.
AACAGAAACGAAGTTGAGAAACTGGAGGAAAACCAAGAGAGTATTTGTCCTAGAGGCCAGAAGAAGGAAATAGTCCAGGAATACTGATGAGACGCTTAGTAAGAAGAATAAAAACTGGCTATTGGATTTACCACGCAGAGGCCACTGATGATTTTGACAAGAGCAGTTTCCATGCAGTGGTGGGGGTGAATACCTAATTGCAGTTGGTTCATGAGAGAACGTGAAGGGAAGAATCAGAGGTGGCAACTCTTTTGCGGAGTTCTGCTATAAAGAGGAGAAGGAAAAGAGCTCAGCAGTTCAAAGATGCGGAGAAAAAAATTGAAGACAGGAGACTCTGCAGCAGATTTGCATGCTAATGGAGTAACCGGTCAGGAGAAAAAGTCAACAATCCAGAAAAAACACAATAGCAGGAATCCATGCAAAGCCAGGGGTTGGGCTTGGACGGCGGAGGGTTGGCTCATTCTTAGTAGAGGAAGGAAGGAAAGCATCAGTGCAGCTGAGCAGAGTTAGTGGTTGGGGGTGGGGGGATTAGGAAGTTTTCTTCTGATCTCTTTTAGTTTCATAGTAAAATAAGAAATACAGCAACCAGCAGACTGAGGATGGAAAGGGATACTGAAGATTGAGGATAAAGATGTGTGGACTGATTAAAGAAATAAACAGGTAGTGTTGATAAAACGTAACTGATGAGACATAGGAAAATGTAAGGCAAAGAAAACAAAGACAGATTCCTGATGTGGCAACTGAGTGGATAGTGGAGTGTGTGGGAGCAGCAGGTCCAGAAGGAAAGGGGTTTGATTCTGACATGGAACGTTTTGTGCCAGTGAAATCCAAGTGAACAACAGTGTCTGAAGCTCAGAAGAGAAAGCTGAGCTTGAGATATGCGGCTCCCTGATCTGCAGTGGTCAGTATCAAGGGAGGAGGAAGTGGAGAGGCTTTCGTGTTTCAGTTTTCTCTGAGAGGTAAAGGGACTGGTGGTTTAAAATCAGAGACGGGGCCAGGCGCGGTGGCTCATGCCTGTAATCCCAGAACTTTGGGTGGCCGAGGCGGGTGGATCATGAGGTCAAGAGATCGAGACCATCCTGGTCAACATGGTGAAACCCCGTCTCTACTAAAGATACAAAAAATTAGCTGGGCATGGTGGTGCGTGCCTGTAATCCCAGCTACTCAGGAGGCTGAGGCAGAATTGCCTGAACCCAGGAGGCGGAGGTTGCAGTGAGCCGAGATCGCGCCATTGCACTCCAGCCTGGGTAACGAGCGAAACTCCGTCTCAAAAAAATAATAATAATAAATAAAATAAAATAAAATCAGAGAAGGGTTGAAATAGATCCTGGGGAAGAATGGGAACACTCACAAGGAGAGGAGGATCATCAGGCACTCTTAGGGGGCACAGTTAAGGTGGAGCTGTTATGTTGAGTGGTTCCAGTCCCACCACTGCAGAGTCCCGGGGCCCACAGTGCCATAGGACCTTGAGGGCATTATGACTGGCCCTTAGTTTGAGATAGGAACTACAACTGCCAGGGCCCAGTGTCCCTCCTGCTTCTCCCTGCTGGGCCTCCCCACCCAGGGTTCCCTCTCACCAGCCAGCCACATTCCCTGGCCTTGAAGCCTGTCCTTTCCCTACACACATCAGGCTTTCCTCCTTGCTTTCCTGGTGAACTCCTACCCACCTCCATCTACTCAGATCAGGGCAGGACTTTCTCAGATGCCTTCCTTCACTGTTCCCCACACCCCCTACCCTGTGAGCCAGAGGTTTCCTCTCTGTATCCAAAGAGCCCCTTGAATACCTATTACAGTATAAAACATACTGCACTGTATCACTGATTGACTTAGCTACCTCTCTCACTGGACTGCAACAACTTGAGGGCAGAATGTTTTCACCTTTATAATGACCACGACTTAGTAGGGAGCGCAATACATGTGAAATTGACTTAGGAGAAAATAACTAAAGTCCAAAACCAACAGTTCTACAGGGTCATGATGTCCCCGGCCCGTGTCACACACAGGTTGGCTTCTAACCTTAGAAACCAATTCACAAAATAGAGAAATACCTTTTGGTCTCAATATTATACCCCCTTTCCTTTCAGGAAGAAACCTTAGTATACCCACAGAAAGGAAACATACTTACCTTATATTAAAGTGCATCACCCCTTGCTCCCTCCTCTTCCCAAACACACAAAGCAGGAGGCGTTGTATAAAGGCGCTTTATTTTAAAACCAGCACATCCTGCTTGTATAAATCAGCTACTCTCCATTTCCAACTTCCATCACCTGAGCTTGAGAGCAGAGTGCGTGGTATTTTTCTGGGCTTAGGGTATAAACCGACATGGTGTTCAGGAACATGTCCAGCGGGCAGAGCCCATCAGGGCAACCTCTCGGCACCTGCTCCTGCAGAAGAGACGTAACTCAGCAGCTCCGCTGAGGAGACTGTCGTTCTATTTCCAGCTGAGCCCAGAGTTCTGCGAGGCTCTCACCCACGTGGTATAAGTGTGCACACATATTGTACAGACAGGAAGGCCCCACTACCTGGTCAGCTTCCAGAATAAAAGCACTATGCCATGCTTATAAAAGTCACTCAAAAAGTGTTTGTTGAATTGACTGGGAAGAGACAGTCAAGTTATATCCCTGAGCTGGGAGAACCAATAGGTTCATCCCTGGGGCATGTGCTGGCCTCTGCCCTGAATGCCGCCCTGATGAAGCGGCCGACACCGCAGGTGCCCACAGCACACATCACCTCCCAAGGACACCATCAACAATCTCCAAAACAGGCCTCACAGCCAGGAGGCCACATCCTGACAGGGACACTCAGAAGAGGAGGGGGACGCTGCTCCTCAGAGGAGTCTATAACAAAACTGGGATAAGGCCCAAGCCCCATCCTGCCCCCACCTGTCAGGTTCTGCCTGACCCCTGGGCCACAGCCAGGAGTCACCCTATGGGATTCAGAGAGTTGACTGTACCAAGGAAGAGTCCACAGGGCCTGAGGAGGGAGACTTGGTGCTAACTCAGGTGGGGTTTCTGGGAGAGGGGCCTCACCCCCAGCCAAGCCCACCTCAGGGGTCTTACCTTCCCATGGTAATAGAGCTGCACAAACCACTCCTTAGACTCCAGGTGCTGGTAGAGTTCCATAGTCAAGTCAACAGCGAACGGTGGCCATTTGTGGTCAAAAATCCCCAGGGTCATTAAGAGTGGTATGAGGGTCACATCATGAGCCGCGTAGAGGTACAGCTTTCTGCAAGAGGAAACAGCTCTCCACAATTCCCTATCTCAGGACTCTGAAGGTCAGGATGCGGCCCGCCTCCTTTAAGTTTGACACGCTTGCCTCAGAAACCAGGTGACATCTAGAAATCCGCTGAGCCTGGCTCAGCAAAGTCCTTTGTAGTAGATAGTGGGAAGAACCCTTGGTCTCGCTCCCCGTGTCTTCATGAAGAGGGTCCCCACCAGAGACTCTCCTGGCCTCCTCCTTGCCACCCACCCACTCCTCCCTGGTGAGTTTCAAAGAGACTGTGCATGTGTGGCTTGGGCCCTACCTCCCTTCTCTCTGTGGGTCCTGCAGCCTACGGGAGTGCTCTTCCTACTCTTAGCCACGGATGAGTTTAGCAGGGCAAGGTCTGCTCCTTCTTGGGGACGCCTGAAGTTTTGGGGAATTGAGTTTATTACAAAAGAATATTCATCAGCCCATTTGGCCCGCAACACATCCTCCAAATGGCTTTCATCAGTAATCAGAGTGCCATTTAATTTACATCTGCCTGACACCAGAAGCCATCTCTTAGGAAAGATCAAGGATTTTATTCATGGGCCCCCAGCCTAGAAGACTGGCATTGGATCCTGTGTATTCTAAAGATCCAAGGTGGAGGGCGACAAGGCGGCAAAGCCAGCAAAAATGTGCTGTCACTGCAGGTGCCACGGAGGACAGGAAACAGCGCAGCTGCCGCGGAGGACAGGAAACAGCGCAGGTGCCACGGAGGACAGCAAACAGCGCTCTGAAGATCTGCTATGGTAAATCTCAGCCCAGAGTTCCCGTTTCAACTCACTGTCCCTACACCTCTTACACCATCACAAGCTTCTAGCGATGTGTAATCCCACAACAGTGTTTCTCCAAAACTCAGCTGAATATCAATCACCTGAGGATCTTGTTGAATTGCAGATACTGATTCAGTAGATCAGTCTGGAGCCTGAGAATCCGACAAGTTCTTGGACAACAGCGAGGCTGTCTGTCTGCAGACCACACTTAGGAAGTGCCTAGGACATGTAATAGTCCACAGCCATAGTCCCAACCTCAGATTCAAGGCTACAGAGTGGCAATGGAGGCTCGTGAGCCACTTTCAACATTATTTCTTTCTTTTTATTTATTTATTTTTTTTGAGACGGAGTTTTGCTTTTGTTACCCAGGCTGAAGTGCAATGGCGCGATCTCAGCTCACCGCAACCTCCGCCTCCTAGGTTTAGGTATTTCTCCTGCCTCAGCCTCCCGAGTAGCTGGGATTACAGGCACGTGCCACCATGCCCAGCTAATTTTTTGTATTTTTAGTAGAGACGAGGTTTCACCATGTTGACCAGGATGGTCTTGATCTCTTGACCTCGTGATCCACCCGCCTCGGCCTCCCAAAGTGCTGGGATTATAGGCGTGAGCCACCGCGCCCGGCCAACATTATTATTATTATTATTAGAGACAGAGTCTTGCTCTGTCGCCAGGCTGGAGTGCAGTGGTGCAATCTCAGCCCACTGCAACCTCTGCCTCCTGGGTTCAAGCAATTCCCATGCCTCAGCCTTCCAAACAGCTGGGACTACAGGCGCACGCCACCAGGCCCAGCTAATTTTTTGTATTTTAGTAGAGACAGGGTTTCACCACGTTGACCAGGATGGTCCCAATCTCCTGACCTCATGATCCACCCACCTCGGCCTCCCAAAGCACACTTCCAACATTTTTTAATGCCTTATGGATATCATACCTTCTTTACATTCAATGAAAATGTTTCAAACTACACAATCCATTAAGCAATTATCTTTGTTTTGGACTAATATCAAATCAGTGTGACATCATAATTGCCTACTGTTTGACATATGTTCGATTAATTGAAAACAAAGAAGAGAGAAAGCAAAAATCAATTTGAGTTTCTTTTCACTAAAATAAAATGTTGAAAACATGATAGGAGGGGTACAGCAGGAGAAAAGGTCCAAAGGTTGTGAACTGCTTTGAGACTGGGGACCTGTTAAACATCTCCCTTCAGTCACTGACAACCTGGCTCTTGCCTCACTAAGATCTGGGCTCCCTGTCTGCAGCCAAAGTCCCCATGGCCCTCAGGTACACAAAGCAGAGCTGCTGTGCCAGTTACCTGATCTTGTCCGGTGCCGTGGTAGGGTCCACGGCTCTCAGCAGGTTGCTCTCCAGGATGTGGAGGAATGGGCCTACTGCCATCTGAAGACTTTCCCTGTGAAGAGTGAACAATGTTTAAGGGCACTCACTGATTCTGCCCCCAGGACCTCATAAGTTCAATCAGACAGAGCTGAGAAAAAGGCAAGTAATGCATAAGGGCTAGCAAGGGGCCAGAAGGAGAGAAACGGCAGTGCGTCCAGTCGGGGGTCCTCTGTGGACAAAGGCTTTCAACACAAGCACCAGCACAAAGACCTGTTGTGAACAACTGAGATGGGAGGGGCTCGGGAGCCGGGGAGGGGAGACCCGGATAGACCAACTAGGCCTTGAGGAATGAAAGAAGAAAGCCGACAAAGCTGGGAAGGGGAGGGGATAATTTCCGGGAACTCCTTAGAAAAATAATCAGAAGGAACAGGAGCATTCTAAATGTTGTTTCCTCTGTGCCAGCCTTCCTCCTTTTGGAGTTCAGACCGTAAGGACGTTTCTCATTTACATCTGATTTATTTAACAGAAGACGCTCAGCGGTCGTCCTCCCCGGGTTGGCTCTGTGGCTCCACCACTTTCATTCTCAGGCCTGTCACGTCACGACCACAGGTGACTACCGCAGGTGAAAGCACAGTCACTCACACAGTGAGCAAAGTCCACTTACTATAGAAGAAAGAAACGTTTCTCATCTATCTACTCATCAGAGCCGCTGATCAGCTTCCACGGAGCCTTCAGGGGCCTGTCTTCTCTTTGTTTTTGTGCTTCTTACTTTTTTATCAAAGAGAAAAAAAGACCCCTCCCAGAATTCCCAGAAGCCAGTCACTGACCAATGAAAAGGTTGCCATGATTGGCTTAGACAAATCCGTATTCGTGGTGACTGGGTAAACGGCCGTCTTTATAAGTCAAGGTATGTTTCAGCAATGGATGAAGAGCAGGCAACCAACACTATGCAACATACGCTTTTCAGGAGAACGTACACAGGCAAAGCCAAGCTGGATGGCATCATGAGGTTGTAACCATTTGACCCTGAAGATATGTTAGTTTTACAAAACCAGGGCTAATTGGAATAAGAAAGACAATAGACAAGGTCCTGTTTAAAATGATTTACACCAGAATAAACCAAACTACACCACGGGCCAACTCTGACCAACTTTGGTAAATAAATTTTATTGGCACACGGCCGTGTCTATTGGTTTGCATACCGTCTTTGGTTGCTTCATGTTACAAGGGCAGAGATGAGTTGTTGTAACAGAAACTGGATGATCTACACAGCTTAAAATATTTACTGAGAGAGAGAGAGACTGTGTGTGTGTGTGTGTGTGTGTGTGTGTGTGTGTGTGTGTGTGTGTTGTTGTTGATAAAGGAGAGAGCAGCAAGTAATAATTTAGGAATGGTGGAGCCCCTTCGCAAACAGAAAAGGGAAGCTGGCAAGTGCCAGGGAGTGGCAGGAAGCTATGTAGCTTGGCAGGAACCTTCTGGATGCCCTAGGCTTGCACGCAAGTGGACATACTGACTGAGTGGAAGGAATGCAGTCAGGGGCTCTTATCCTTAGGCAACCAGCAGATTCTTGAACTGTTAGATGCTTTCCCCCCCACTTTCCCAGGACTACTTCCTACCTCCCTCCTCTATCAAGTAACGTATCTTCAGTGCAAGCTGAACGCATTCAATCAATCAGAAAAAAAAGGTGTCTTCCGAAATTTGGTAAGAGAAAAACTTTCCATTCTGGTAGTCAGGAAACAGACCTTCTAGAAACAGAACCCTACTAAGTGCCAGTAATACAGCAAAAACACAGAACAGGCAGTCAGTGGATCTGGGACCAAGTTCTGGATCTGCCACTTGCTAGCTGGGCCTAGACCAGGTAGGCAGTATCTCCCAGCCTCAGTTTCTTTATCTACGAAGCCAGGGGAAAAGGTATCTCACTCGCCTCACAGTAAGAATGTGAAAATCATTTGTAAATTTTAACATGATGAATAAAGAGAGAAATAAATATTCTTTCTTCAGCTCCCCCCACCCAAATCCTTTAAACCTTAAAGCAAAAAGATAAGTGATAAAGTCAGGAGGCGGGTGACTCCTGGTTCCACATAACAGGAAACAGAAGCACTAGATCACCAGTCCCAGCTGCAGGAGGGCCAGGAAACAGAAGCACTAGATCACCAGCCCAGCTGCAGGAGGGCGAGGAAACAGAAGCACTAGATCACCAGTCCCAGCTGCAGGAGGGCAAGGACCTGGGGCCTAGTGGCAGGCAGACAGAGTGAGGTTCAGCCTCCTTACACACAGAGACATCATCTGCCAGGTGGGAGTGGGCCTGATGAACTCCCCTGTCCCGTACACTTGGATGTCTGACCAAGCCTGAGGTCACGCCAGCCATGAGAGGCCCCTCACCTGTCTTCCTTCTGCAGGATGTACAAGGATGTGTCCACAGCTCTCTGTTCAATTATCCGTGCAAATCTCTTCAGCATGGGGCAGCTTGGGAGGCTGTGTGCCTGAAAGGGCCACAGGTAGTTTCAGAAAAAAATGCTTCTCAGATACTGATTCTAGCAGCCGATCAACTTCCATGGTATCTGCAGGAGCCTATCTTCTCCTAGCTCAAGAAGCTATGTCTCTTTTTTTTTTTTTTTTTGAGACGGAGTTTCGCTCGTTACCCAGGCAGGAGTGCAATGGTGTGATCTCCGCTCACCACAACCTCCGCCTCCTGGGTTCAGGCAATTCTCCTGCCTCAGCCTCCTGAGTAGCTGGGATTACAGGCACGCGCCACCATGCCCAGCTAATTTTTTGCATTTTTAGTAGAGACGGGGTTTCACCATGTTGACCAGGATAGTCTCGATCTCTTGACCTCGTGATCCACCCGCCTCGGCCTCCCAAAGTGCTGTGATTACAGGCGTGAGCCACCGCGCCCAGCCCAAGAAGCTATGTCTCTAAAGCTCTTCCAAAGCTATTACTAGATATCTGATGACCAGGAAGAAAAAAGGGGGTGTGTTCCCTTTCTGATGGCTCCCCATCCACTCCAAAATGAGAAGCATTTGTAATTCTTTTTTTTTTTTTGAGACAGAGTCTCACTCTGTTGCCCAGGCTGGAATACAGTGGTGCAATCATGACTCACTACAACCTTCACCTCCCAGGTTCAAGTGATTCTTCTGCCTCAGCCTCCCAAGTAGCTGGGACCACCACAGGTACGCACCACCACACCCAGCTAATTTTTGTGTTTTTAGTAGAGATGGGTTTCGCACATTGGCAAGGCTGGTCTTGAACTCCTGACCAGCGTGATCTGCCTGCCTCAGTCTCCCAAAGTGCTGAGATTACAGGCGTGAGCCACTGCACCTGGCCTGTATTCTTTAACTTAAAAAAATGAATAAAATACAAAGCAAGAAATTCATAAATTCCTATTTGACCTTCATTTTCCCCAAAATGACTTCTAAAAACTAAGCCCTACAAATACATGATATGAACTCTTTTTTTTTTTTTTTTTTTTTTTTGAGACGGAGTTTCGCTCTTGTTACCCAGGCTGGAGTGCAATGGCCCGATCTCGGCTCACCACAACCTCCGCCTCCTGGGTTCAGGCAATTCTCCCGCCTCAGCCTCCCGAGTAGCGGGGATTACAGGCACGCGCCACCATGCCCAGCTAATTTTTTGTATCTTTAGTAGAGACGGGGTTTCACTATGTTGACCAGGATGGTCTCGATCTCTTGACCTCGCGATCCACCCACCTCGGCCTCCCAAAGTGCTGGGATTACAGGCTTGAGCCACCGCGCCCGGCCGATACGAACTCTTATCTTCTAACCTTAAACCTGTTTTACACATAAGAGTAAGGTGCATTTCTGCCTTCAGGGTACACTGTCATTTTATTTTCACAAGAGAAAGAGGAAGGATCCTATACATCTTTGGGTATCCAACTTTTGTATCTAGAGAAACATTTCCCATTGTTAGTCTTGTTTATGTATTTATTACAGAAAAAAGATTATATGGCTAAATAAGCTTGAGGAAAACAGATTAAAGATCAACCAGTTTTCTTTATTAAGGGCATGTCAGATTTTTAAAATATGCTGATGTACATATAGTACTCTCAAGAAGTGATAGGATAAAAAGGGATTCCAAAATTCCTAGACCCTATCCATCCCCCAACCCATTACCCCCACCTGCCCAAACACACTCCTGCATATCGGGAGTTTTGGGGAACACGCCTCAAGAAGTTCTGCTCCAGAGAGTTCAGCGTCTGTGTTCCTAACTGGGTGAGGAGTCTTCCTCCACTGCTCCTTATCCCTCGGTCCCCACATCCTTTCTAGCTACAGGTCCTATTACAGTTGCCTCCAAACCAGGCCTCTGCCCACTTCTCACCACCCAGTTCTTTTTTTTCTTTTTTTTTTTTTTGAGACGGAGTTTCACTCTTGTTACCCAGGCTGGAGTGCAATGGCCCGATCTCGGCTCACCGCAACCTCCGCCTCCTGGGTTCAGGCAATTCTCCTGCCTCAGCCTCCCAAGTAGCTGGGATTACAGGCACGCGCCACCGGGCCCAGCTAATTTTTTGTATCTTTAGTAGAGACGGGGTTTCACTA
>CM052667.1:41075487-41102410 GCA_028533165.1 Leontopithecus rosalia | reverse complement strand
GCCACCCAGTTCTAACTCAGGAGTTAGCCCACCAAGGGACAGATTATCGCCGGCTCCCAACCCCAGGTCTCACCTGCTCAGCAGCCACATTGTCCAAGAGGATGAGGAAGTCCACGTCATCACTGCTGTCAACGCCCATCCCTTCCTTCACCTTTTTCAAATCCTCTGAGATTCCTGGCTGTAAAGAGGCAGCCTCCCTCCGGCCTCTGACAAAAAAAAAAAAAAAAAAGAGTAATGCTTTCTATTCTATAGTGATTAACAGTTTACAAAATGTGCTTCACACTTAGGATACCACTGAATCCCTGTAACAACCCACTGGGGTTAGCCAGTACTATCCCAGTGTTATGAAGGAATAAACCAAGGCTCTATAAGGTCAAATGACTTGTAAACATAAGTTAGCAACTACCATGGTGAGCATACAAGGATGAATTTTCCAGATCTCACTCTAGCATTTGCATCATATCCAAAAGGATGCAGGCAAGGCCCTTCTGTCTGAAAACAGCATTCTCTCTTCTTTATGGAATAAATACCATATAGTCTTAGTGTAGCCTAGAGATACCTGATAACTGAAAATGTCATCAGCCCAAACTGATCTATCCTACACAGAAACGTGTTGGTGAGAAAAGGGCAGTCTGTGCCTTCCTGGGCTTGTGCACCCGGTTTGCCGGTCAAAGACAGTCTCAGTCACCCTTCATTTAATCTGCTGGTTTCCTCACCTGCCCCACCTGAGAGGGGTTGTCAGGAGGATAATACTTTGTAAATGGCAAAGCCCCACTTATGGCTGTATGTATCATCTCTCTAGCCCAGCGTGCAGCTCTTCCCAGAATACCTGACCTTCACCACGCATCTGTCACTGTGAACAAGACTTCTTCACTTCCAAGACAGCTGATGTCACACCTAAGTGCAATTTAAACCTTCCCGTCCATGTCCATTATCTACCAGTAGGGTTAGCCTGGGCAGGCCCTCAGTACAGAGTTCTGCCAGCAACAGTGGTAAAAGGCTGTCCCCTGCTGGTGAGCGAGAACCCAGAGGCAGTTACCTGGTTCTCTGCCTCAGGCTCCAGCAGTTTTGGTAGTTGGGATACAAGACTTCCGAGTGTGCTTCGTCGGTGTGGATGATGATGGGTCCTGGAAGAAATGCAGGGAACACAGGCAGGCAGAGGCTTCAGCTTGTTCTTTCCAGCATCTCCACCCCCTTCTTCTCTCGCTTTGTCTACAGAGATGGAGCACAGATCTGCTCCAAGAGGCAGTATCATCAGGGTTCCTCCTTAAGGATAGTGAATGCCTTCAACACGGCCTGGCCCTGCCATAGGGGGTCTCCTATAATCTGAGCAATGGAAAAAGTAAGTCGCAGCAGCTTTGTTCTGCCTAGCACAAGCTCTTCTATTGGACCACAAACAGACCAGCGCAGGTGATAGACCTGAATCAGACTGGCAACTCCCTGACCCCTTCCAAACAATCCCTGCTGTAAAGCACTGCCAGCACTTGGGGGCTCTAATAAAGAAAAACTTTATCGGAACTAAAATACTTTCTTGCTTCCTGAAGCCTGATCTTAGAGGTCAGTATGGTGACTTATCCCATAACAAACTGAGACAAGTGGACACAAGACCACAGATCCTCCCAGACCCGATAGCCTTGCCCAAAATAAAACGCCAGGTTTCTAGATGAATTGCTGGTCTAACCAAAGATCTAACCAAATAAACTTCAAACAATGTTTCTTCTGTACTTCATGGCAGCTCACTGCTGCTCAGAGCTCCTCAGTACCCTTGTCTCCTCCCATCGATGCCAAAAGAAGGTGTGCTAACACCTTCCCATGCTTTGCTCTGTGCCAGAGATGGCAAGTGCCTGCGGTAGGTTCTTTTTCCACACCTCTCAAGCCTGATGGCAAAAGAAATAGCTTCCCATCCCAGCACTTTGGGAGGCCGAGGCGGGTCAATCACGAGGTCAAGAAATCGAGACCATCCTGGTCAACACGCTGAAACCCCATCTCTATTAAAAATACAAACAATTAGCTGGGCATGGTGGTGCGCGCCTGTAATCCCAGCTACTCAGGAGGCTGAGGCAGGAGAATTGCCTGAACCCAGGAGGCGGAGGTTGCGGCGAGCCGAGATCGCGCCATTGCACTCCAGCCTGGGTAACAAGAGCGAAACTCCATCTCAAAAAAGAAAGAAAGAAAGAAAGAAAGAAATAGCTTCCCAGCAGCAATTTGAGATTCACTGAGCCACTCTACAAGTGTGATCAGCTGAATCGAAGTCCCAAAGAGATATTTATTCCCAAATTATTGATAGTCAGAACCAAGGTCTTTAAAAGTAGCCTATAACTTTACTAGAATATCGGAATTCACACACACATCATTGGTCTGGACAGAAGACACCAGCCTGAAAGTCATGAGTTTAGCCTTCAGTTTACAACGAACCAGCTGAGTTGCCCAGGGAAGTCACTACCATTCTCTGGGGTTCATCTCTAAATGGAAGGGGTGGAAATACATAAGCAACAGAACCTCCCCACCCTGCAACTATCATGTAAAGTCTGATGATAAAAGGAGAGAGGCTGCAAGGTGGAGATCCAAGGCAATCCATTGCGTGTCCCATCCCCTCCTTTTCTGTACTTCCTGAGACCCCTCTGAAGAATCCTGGCAGTTCTGCAACATGCGCTGTGAAAAAGACAAATCAAATGCTGCCTCCAGATATACATGTCCTCAAAGAAACAGCTGAGCATAAAAGGAAAAAGCAGGATTCGGAACAAAAACTGCCAGAGTTCGAATCCCAATTCCACTATTTACCAGTCTTGTGTCCCTGGGCAAGTCATTCAGCCTCTCTGTGCCTTGGTTCTCTTATCTGTTAAAGGGGATAACGATACCTAACTCATAGGGTTATGACAAGAATTAAACCAGTTAATATACGTGAAGTTCTTAGAACAGTTTGCTGCAGACAACTGGTCCTTCATGTCCTTGGGGTCCACATCCATGGATTCAAGATACCATGGATTAACAATATTTGAGAAACAAAAAGAACAATACAAAATAACACAATAGAAATAATATAAATTAGAACACAGTACAGGATAATGCACAGCATTTATACTCTATTGGGTATTATAAGTAATCTAGAGATTATTTGAAGTACATGGGAGGAAGGGCGTAGGTTATATGCAAAGCTAGGCCATTTTACGTAAGCTACTTGAGCATCTGTAGATTTTGGTAACTGCCAGAGTCAGGGTTGTCCTGGAACCAATCCCTTTTGCATACTGTGGAATGACTGTACTAAGTCCTTTATTGATAGAATAACTATGACTTAAACTTGTAATATAACACTAATAATATTATAAACCTCTACTGTCTGGAGTCTGATACTGGTGTCTGGATTTTGGACCCACAGCTTACGATAAATAAGGCACACTTGAGTAGACAAATGTACAGAGAGCAAATGACTGGCCGAGTGGGCAGACCAACAATCTCCAGCTCTCCCCATAGCCTGATTCGCTCTAGCTCATATGTAACTTCTGGGATTTTTCTAGGATTTTACCCCTAAAGCAATATCCCATAGCTGCACCACTTCCATTAACAGCAGCACCTTCTGGGATTCCTTATTCAAGTTCCTTCCTATAGGAAAGGCATGGAAGTCGCTAGGAATGAAGCCAAACTGGAGTCCCAACAGCTGTGGGTGCAGTACAGGGAGTTGACACCCAGACAGCCACGCCTGGCAGAGATTTCCTTCCCTGCCAGAAGCCGGGGGCATTCTCAGTCTGGGACCTACTAAAGAGAATGTTGCCACCAAGAAACATCTTTCCTTCTCAGCAGTGCTTCCGATGTGCCTGAAAGATCTTGTCTTTTAGAAGCTGAGCAATTGAGAGCTTTCAGAAGATCGGGTGCTGTGGATCATTTAAGGCTTCCCAAGAATTAAGGGGGAAGCCATCCTGCTTTATGTTACCTAGACACATACTGTCTGTGTGCAGCAGCCAACTGCAGCCACAATTAGCAGCAGCATCCCACCCAGCTGGGGCGAAATCAGACTCCTCTTGCCTGAAGGTTCTATTATTCTACAGATTTCTTAAAAAGCGTGATGGAAATTTTGTTTCTATTTGAGATACTGCCAAAAAGCTAAACAAAGTAACAAGAACCTTGCTTTATGGCACCTTTTTAGTGAGGACATGATGATCTGAAATTCAGACCAGCGATTAAATGCAAATTTGAACCAATTACAAATGACAAAATGCAGCTTCACGTGATGACCAAAGGCTCTCAACACAGGAGATCCAAAGGGGAAATAATCAACGCAGTCCCTGGGGATGAAAAGGTTGGGAACACTGACTGCAACCATTCAGGGGCTGAATGTATCAAAACCCAAACTGGATGGACTTTTAGACGGAATGCCGTTTATGTTATGCATGATCACCAAGATTAGGGCAGTAGTAGCAGTATTGGGTCCCAGCTAAGTGTCCTTCCTTTTCAGCAGTGTCTCACCTAAACAAAAAGCCCCCTCGATTGTTCATAAAACATGGTTAGGACTGCCTTGTGCAGCTTGTGTAGAAGCTTGATGGGAGAAGCCAGGAGCCAGAGGCAGATCAGAACAGCTGGTGCGTTGCTGCTGCTGTTGAGGGCAGGCTAGCAGGGGGAGCGTAAGGCCAGACAGGGAAGGACCCACTGGACTAGGCACACACTGGAAGTCACACACGCAGGAGAAAAAGAGAATCAATGGAACAGGAACCAAGAAAGAGACAGGGGCTTTGAAAATGAGAAGCAAGAGCCCCTCAGGACAGAGACTGAGTTTGGGACCTCAGATACGAACCTTCTTTCTGACACTGGAAAAGCCCAGCTAGCAAACAACGCGTGGACTCCAGATTCCGAAATATGTTAGTGGAACGAATACTGAAAAAAATTAAAAGATAGTGACGCTCATAAAAGGAATATTTAAATATATACACTTTATTCCACAGAGGCTCCAGGGGTCTTTCAAGAGTACATAGGAGAGCTATGGGGCTAGGAAGAATGCTTTACTTCTCTGTGGGATGTCTGCCCCTAAGAGACTCGAAGGCCAATGAATGTGACCTCCAGGAACCACCCATTCACAGGATCCTGTGATATAAGGGTAACTGTATCATGACAAGTTGTCCCCCAGACTACCTTGGGTGAGAGTGGGAACCATCTTGGGGTGTCAGGACAGGTACCCTCATGCTCAAGACCTTAAATCAAGTGCAACATCACTCACAAGACCTCCTGTGGGTTGAAGGTCGGTGAAAGAAAGGGAATGTCTTCTACATAGTTCTTCCTCAGTCTCTCTCCCAAGGTAAACATCTGCTGCATGCCCACCTTGGTCAGCTGCCCAGCAAACATGCCCCCCTGAAGTAGGGAAGAAAGAGAAGGAAGAATGAAAACACCTGACAGCCTGCTGAACTCAGCCCAGAGAAAACCACCCACGCTTTGCAGTGGGGCTCCCCAGAGCAAGGAAGCACTGCTCACCTTCAGGATGGTCTCATGGTATTGAGAGTCGTAAGGAGAAGGTGGTTTCGGACCGCCAATTAGATTGGTGACTGTGTAATCAAAATGAGTTTGGGGTGGGACCTCTAATAGCTGGGGCTTCCACTCTACCTGTTATGACCACAAAAAACCAACAACAAACACATTGTTTAAAAACGGTTCTTGAAACTCACAGCATTAACATCTAGCAGCACTTAGCAAACATGGCTGGAATCACTGACAACTAGGCCTACAACCTTCCCATGGGAAGGAAGGCAAGAAACATTAGCTAAAATTAAGGGAAGAAAAGACGGTGACTTATTATTCCAGGTGTCCTTAGCCCAAGGCCTGTTATTGCTACCCTGGTAATGACTGCTAAGGGGCTCCTCCGGCACTTAGCCCACACTGAAGCAAAGGGGAAAAGTGGCCAGAATGCCTGGCATGCAGATACGTGGTGAATGAACGAAGAGACGGATGAAAGAAATATGGTATCGGTGACCATATGCAGGTAAGAATTTATAAGGAGTTAATCTGGAGGTTTCTATGCCCTATCCCAGCTTAAGGATTCTACTTAATATCCCTGTAACTACTACAGATTTCTCCTCCTTCATGCAATTCATGGAAAAAGCTACCATCTAAGAAGATGTGGCTTTTTCATCATCTTCCATTATTCCTTGCAATCTGGCTCCTGCCCCAACTATGCTGTACTGATTTCAAAACCTCACTAGTGGCCACAGGTCTCATAGCTCCAACTGTCCATAAAGCTCTGACACTCATGGCGTCAGATGCGATGATTTCACTTAAAAAAAAAAGTCTTCTCTTCTAATCCCATAGACCAGCTTCTCTTCCCAATCTACTATGTCTCTCAATGTTACCACAGTTCTCCTGGGCCCCAAACCTCAATCAAACCTGTGGCTCCACCATCCCCACACCCAGCCCTGTTGATCACTGGCTAGAAGAAAAGTCCCTCCCAATGGTCCTTCCATGATCTTATTGTAGAGCATAAACCTTATTACTGCAGGCAAAAGCCTGACAGATTGTTCCCTTGTATCTGCACAATCCATCCATCCATAGCCACCTAATTAACCTTTTTCGAAAAATTTACTTCTTTTTTATTACATTTAAATATTTTATTTTTAACTGACAAATAATTGTGTATTTTATGTATTTATGGAGTACAATGTGATGTTTTGATATGTTTCCATTTGATATATGATTAACTAATGTAAACAAAATCCATCAGCTCACATACTTCCTTTTTTTTTTTTTTTTTTGACACAGAGTCTTGCTTTATCGCCAGGCGCCAGGCTGGAGTACAGTGGCACAATCTCGGCTCACTGCAACCTCTGCCTCCCGGGTTCAAGCAATTCTCCTGCCTCAGCCTCCCAGGTAGCTGGGACCATAGGTGCGTGCCACCATGCCAAGCTAACTTTTGTATTTTTAGTAGAGACGGGGTTTCACCATGTTGGCCAGGATGGTGTCGATCTCTTGACCTCGTGATCCACCCGCCTCAGCCTCCCAAAGTGCTGGGATTATAGGCGTGAGCCACCGCGCCTGGCCCATACTTTCATTTTTATGTAGCAAAAATATGTAAAGTCAACCTTTTAGCAACAGAGGCACACATTTTATTGCTCTTTATAGATACTGCATTTTTTACAAATTGAAGGTTTATAGTAACTGCACAGAGCAAGGTCTATCAGTGCCATTCTCCCAACAGCATGTGCTCATTCATATTTCTGTGTAAAATTCTCATCATATTTCAAACTTTTCCATTATTAAATCTGTCAAGGTGATCTATGATTTGTGATTTTTTTTTTCTTTTTGAGATGCGGTCTGGCTCTGTCGCCCAAGCTGGAGTACCATGGCATGATCTCGGCTCATCCTCCCACTTCAGCCTCCCAAGTAGTGCTGAGTACAGGCACACACACCAACACGCCCAGCTAATTTGTGTGTTTTTTTGTAGAGACATGTTTTGCTATGTTGCTCAGGCTGATCCCGAACTCTGTGATCTCTGACGTTACTATTTTATTGTTTTGGAGTGCCACAAGCCACATCCATATAAGATAGCAAACTTGATCAATAAATGTTGTATATTTTCTGACTGCTCTGCTGACTGGCTTTCCCCCATCTCTCTCCCTCTCCTCGGGCCTCCTTATTTCCTAAGACACAACAATATTAAAATTACGCCAGTTAATAACCCTAGGATGGCCTCTAAGTGTTCAAGTGAAAGGAAGAGTCGTAAGTTTCTCACTTCAAATCAAAAGCTAGAAATGACTAAGCTTAGTGAGGAAGGCATGTAGAAAGCTAAGATAAGCCAAAACCTATGCCTCTTGCACCAATTAGCCAAGTTATGAATGCAAAGTTACGGAGGAAATTAAAAGTACTACACTGGTGAACACACAAACAATAAGTGAAACAAATTTATTGATAACATGGAGACATTCAATGCAGAAGAAACAGCCTATATCCAAAGAAGATCCCAGCTAGGACTTTCACAGCTAGAGAGGAAAAGTCAACTCCTGTCTTCAAAGCTTCAAAGGACAGGCTGACTCTCATTAGGAATTAATGGGGCTGGTTTCTTTAAGTTGAAGCTAAAGCTTATTTACTATTCTGCAAATCCTACAGCCTTTAAAAATTATGCTGAATGTACCCTGACTGTGCTCTATAAATGGAACAACAAAGCCTGTATGGCAGCACATCTATTTACAGCATGGTTTACTGAATATTTTAAGCCCACTGTTGAGACCTACTGCTCAAAAAAAAAATTGATTCCAAAATATTACTGCTCATTGACAATGCACCTAGTCACCCAAGGGCTCCAATGGAGATGTACAAGATTAATGTTGTTTTCATGCTGCTAACGCAATGTCCATTCTGCAGCCCATGGCCCTAGGAGTAATTCTGACATTCAAGTCTTTATTATTTAAGAAATACATTTTATAAGGCTATTATTGCCTAGATCGTGATTCCTCTGATGAATCAGGGCAAAGTAAATTGAAAGCCTTATGGAAAGAATTCACCATTCTTTTTGCCATTAAGAACACTTATGAGGAGGTCAAATTAGCAACATTAAGAAAAATTTGGAAGATTTGATTCCAACCCTCATGGATGACTTTGAAGGATTCAAGACTTCAGTGGAAGAATAACTGCAGATGTTATGTAAATAGCAACAGAACTAGAATTAGAACCTAGTGGAACCTTAAGTTTTGACTGAATTGTTACAATCTCATGATAAAACATGAATGCATGAGAAGTTACTTCAAAGAAGTGGTTTCTTGAGAGGGAATCTAGTCCTGGTGAAGATGCTGTGAACACTGCTGAAATTACAATGGATTTAGTACATAAACTTAATTGATAAAACAGTGGCAGAGTTTGAGAAGATTGACTCCCATTTCAAAAGATGTTCTGCTATGGGCAAAATGCTATGAAACTGCATCACAAGCTACAGAGAAATCACAGGAAGAGTCTATCAATGTGGCAAACTTCACTTTCTTTTTTAAATTTATTTTTATAAAATAAAATGTTTATTTTATTTAAAAAACTTTATAAAGTAAAATTTTTATAAAATAATTTTATAAAATAAAATCAGTTTATTTTTAAAAATTGCCACAGCCACACCAACATTTAGCAGCCATACCCTGATCAGTCAGCAGCCAGCATCATCAAGGCAAGACCCTCCATTGGAAAAAAGATCATGACTCACCAAAAGCTCAGGTGATCACTAGCACTTTTTAGCAATAAAGCATTTTTAAATTAAGGTATACACATTTTTAGACATGCTATTGCATAATTAATAGGCTACAGAATAGTGTAAACAACTTTTATGTGCACTGGGAAACAAAACAAATTGTGGGATTCATTTTATTATGATATTTGCTTTATTGCAGTGGTCTAGACCTGAACCTGCAATATCTTCCAAGTATGCTTACCTATGTTAAATCTAAAAAAGTCAAACTCACAGAATTCGAAAGTAGAATGGTGGTTATCAGAGGCCGGGGAAGGGGATGAATGGGGAAAGGAGAGATTTTTATCAAAGGGTACAAAATTTCAGTTAGACAGGAGGAATAAGCTTTAGTGATCTATTGCACAGGATGACTACAATAAATAATAATGCATTTTATCTTTCAAAATCACCTAATCTTGCTGCGTTACTTTCATTATATCAATAGTTTTTTCCTAATGTCTCAGAGGTAAGCTTCTGTCCTTCAAGGACTTCTACATTGTGGCTGGGTGCAGTGGCTCATGCCTGTAATCCGACAACTTTGGGAGGCTAAGGTGGGAGGATCACTTGAGGCCCGGAGTTCAAGATCAGCCTGGGCAATATAGCAAGACCCCATCTCTTAAAAAAATAAATCTAATCAAAGGACTTCTACTCTTTTGCCCAGACCCTGTACTCAGCTTCACTGCCTCTCTCCTCCCCTCCAACCCAGACCCTGCCCACTGCTTCTGCATCTTCTTCCAGCTTGCTTCCCTTGCTTGGAGGGACTCCTGTTACCATCTGCCCATCTGTGTCGTCTTCAATGTTCAAGGATATAGCTCAAGTCTTACCTCCCCATCACTGACCACTCTAGCTTTCAATGGTCATCTTCAAAATCTGAATTCCTACAACACTTACAATAAAAAAAATATTTAACACAATTTCGTACTACTTTGTTTAGTTTTAAAACTAACATTTGGAAATCTACTATGTCACATATCATCGTATTTATCTTCATCTCTCCCAGAACTAGCTCAGGAGAATGCTGCAGACAGCCTTGGAGATTCTTTTTGCAACAGAGCGAGCCCTCCATTCTTCCCAGAGGCATGTGGCAGTCCCATTGGCACCTGATCTCCAACACTTGAGCCTCCTTCTGACACATCAGAGGACCGGGTGCTCAGAGAGAGGCCTTCTTCCTTCTTTCACAGTGAATCACTGCTCCCTCTTTCTGACCCTGTAACTCCTCTGGATAAAAAACCCTTCAGTGGTTCATGACTCATGTGACCCCACCTCCTCTCACAGCCCAGCCCCTTTACCACTTCTTCCCTATTCTATACACTTACTCTCTAGTCACACAACTCTGTCTCGTTTAACACCATTCTCATATTTCATGGCCTTTCAGCATCATGTTTCTTAACGACTGGAATTTTCTTTCCTCATTCATCTAAGACTTTTGTTCATTCCATACGACTCAACTTAAATGTTCCCAGAAATCTTGATCACGGCCTTATGCTTTCACAGCAGCTTCAGTGGCTCTCTTTAGTCGCCTTTACCAAAGTGTATTAAACGAGCTCCTTTACTGGTCTGTAAAGGATGACCAGAGACTGGGTCATCTAGGGACCTCTGAGCAAAGGGGCCTCACACACAGTAGGTACAATTAACAGCTCCGACAATTTGCCAGCTCCTGTGGAAGATACTCATCTTGAGAAAACTTGACCCCGCCTTTCCTGGGTTTTCAAGTTACTAAAGAAAAACGGGAAGAGAATGTAAATGACAGCAATACCGTCACAGAAGCTGACATGTGCTGCAAGAAAGTATATGAAGGTCATAGCAGTTCAAAGGCAATACAGACCTTCTCTTCTGGCTGGGGATTCAGGAGAAGTTTCATTGAGGGAATGGCATTTCAAATGAATAGTATTTAGACAAGCAAATCCCTATACTTATAAAGGGTGGCATTCAGAATTCCAAAAATAACTAGAAAGCTTGAGCAAAGCAGAGACGGGGAAGAATGTGTATGGCAAGTAAGTGGTTTCGTTTGCCTCAACCTGGGAGTGGTTATCCAATTTTTAAATCAGAAAATGCCTAGTAAAGTTTAACTTTAGATGTGTATATATAAAGGCAAAAACTAGAATTCCTCTAGTTGAAGTAGGAGTGAGAACCCACAGCCCCGGCCACTCAGCATCCTCTTACTTAGTCTAGGAGCTCCACAGAATGAATTTGAAAGCCGGCAGCATATACCACAATTGGAATGCGAAGACTAGATGCAGAAAAGCCCATTTCGAGACGTTATCAATGGTCTACATGAGAGCCTAAGGCCTCATCTAAGGCAGTGGGAATAGAGGAGGTAGATGTAAGACATTTGAGTTAGACTTGGCAAGTGAGTAGGTAAAAGCTTTACTGGGGGGGTGTCTGTAGGTAAACACAGAACAACAACAAAAAAGACTACTTTGATTTTTGAGCCTAGTAATGGAGATACTCCTTGACTAAAACTAAAACCAAGACAGAAAAACAAGTGGAAAGCTGATTTCCGCTTTGGACATTTGGAGACACCTTTATGCTCCCAGTGCGCCCAGCATATTCTCTTAATTGATATCTGTTGCCTCTCTCCTTTATCACACTGAAAATTCCTTTAAAGGCAACATTGAATTATCCATCCTCGTAGTTCCAGTGTCCAGCACAGGGCCCAACACAAAGGTCCGCAGGGCCATTCAGCCTCACCGAGAAACCTGTCAGGCACATTCACCAAGAGAGGACCTTGGCTGTTTCCTAGGAGGCTGGAGTCGAGGTTACATCAAGTCTAGAGTGCAAGCTTTCAGATTTTCAAGAATGGACGACACGCCTGGTTCATACAATAGTGTCCACCCCAAATACACACTCTCATTCTCATTCCTGCTCTTCAGCTTCCAGTTAGTAGCAAAAACTAACTTGATAATTTTACTTATTTTATGTATACGGCATCTTCAAGAGGTAACAAAGTAGACACAGCAAAAATTAAAATATACTAAAACAATCAATTCAAAGTAGGTAAGAAACACAAAAGCAAACAAATATAGGGACAAAAAAAAATGGAGGCCGGGCGCGGTGGCTCACGCCTATAATCCCAGCACTTTGGGAGGCCGAGGTGGGTGGATCACGAGGTCAAGAGATCGAGACCATCCTGGTCAACATGGTGAAACCCCGTCTCTACTAAAGATACAAAAAATTAGCTGGGCATGGTGGCGCGTGCCTGTAATGCCAGCTACTCAGGAGGCTGAGGCAGGAGAATTGCCTGAACCCAGGAGGCCGAGGTTGCGGTGAGCCGAGATCGCGCCATTGCACTACAGCCTGGTAACAAGAGCGAAAACTCCATCTCAAAAAAAAAAAATGAAAGCAGTAACAGTTACTAAACTGTGTATATCATGAAGATCTTTAGGCTTACTATAGGTGGGCCACAGATTTGGTACCCAGCTTCCTTTTAAGTAAAGAAAGAAACTTGATCAGCTAGACTAGTTTAAAGACAAAAGCAAGCCAATTGTTCAGGAGAAGCAAACCATTTTTTTTAAGTTGAAAATGCATTTAATCATCCCAATGAACTCATTGCAAAGCTGAAAACTTGTACGTCAAACTACTGTAATCATGGACTGTCTGTGCTTTGAATTAGTATTTCACCACATCTTATACATAGCGTAAGATGTCTAAAAACCTTACGATAATGTCTTGGACCTTTTGTGTTGCCATGAACACCTGAGGCTGGGTAATTTATAAAGAAAAGAGGTTATTTGGCTCACAGTTCTGCAGGCTCTCCAAGAAGCGTGGAGCCAGCATTTGCTTCTGATGAGGACCTCAGTCTGTTTCCACACACTTTACCAGTGCTCACCATTTCTAATGCTAACAAATTGCTCCCAAGGGTCCTCATAGGGAGCATAAAGTGATATAATGAACATCTTTTCCGGAGTCACAGAAATGAGTTCTATGTAATTGTTTCTCCTAGTTCTCTCAATACAGAATGATAGTGTCTTACCAACGCACATTTCAGCGAAGGCAATTCTCTACTGGGATTCATATACTAAATTTCAGATAAAAGAAAAAAAATCTACATAAAGGTAAACAAAAACCTACCAGGTATAGAATTTTTTTTTAAAGCAATAGTATTAAACCTTGTCTGTACACTGGTATGACTAGGACATTTTTTTTTTTTGAGATGGAGTTTTGCTCTTGTTACCCAGGCTGGAGTGCAATGGCGCGATCTCGGCTCACCGCAACCTCCGCCTCCTGGGTTCAGGCAATTCTCCCGCCTCAGCCTCCTGAGTAGCTGGGATTGCAGGCACGCGCCACCATGCCCAGCTAAATTTTTTTTTGTATTTTTAGTAGAGACGGGGTTTTCACCATGTTGACCAGGATGGTCTCGATCTCTTGACCTCGTGATCCACCTGCCTCGGCCTCCCAAAGTGCTGGGATTACAGGCTTGAGCCACCGCACCCGGCCTAGGACATTTTTTAAAAGTTCCCAATGCCTGAGTCCTACCCTGGGATAATCACATTTAGATTATCCCCCAAAAAAGCAGGGTCTCCACTTTTTTTTAATGCTCTTCAGTCCAGCTAATTCTCAAGTTTCACCAGACAGTCTTTTACATTGTCTGGATGCCGTAGGCCAATTAAATTAGAATTCTTGGGAGAGAGGCCCTGGCATACGTGTTTCTTAAAGCTTCCCAGTTGACTTCAGCGTACCATCAAAGTTAAGAACCACTGACCCAGAAGAATGGGGAGACTGACCTGCACATCCCTCATGCGATGCTTCTTGAATACCACTTCTTTTAGCTGAGGTTTGGAAAGGTACTAAGCCATGAAAGATACTGACATTATGTTTCCCAGCTCATCTATTGTACCAAATAAATAATGACCCAAATGTCCTAATCAACAGTGAAGCTAGGTAGGTTGGACTTTATAAAAACAGAAAAACCTCCCTGGGTGGAGGCCATCTTGCCGCCCAGGGGAGTTGAGGGAAGCCTGAAAGCAGTACCAAATCTTTTCTTTTGATAATGCATTTTGACCCAGTCTAATGATCAGATAAAAAAATGGCCAATCAAGTTCCATATTTTTATTTCCAAAGCACAATCTTTTAACAAAACAGGTTAAACCAAAAGCCATTCAAGCCATAAGAAAACAACCCAATAAAACATCTAATTTTTTGGTTTTTTTCAGATGGAGTCTCGTGCAATGGTGCTATCTCGCTTTGGCTCACTGCAACCTCTGCCTCCTGGGTTCAAGGGATTGATTCTCCTGCCTCAGCCTCCTGAGTAGTTGGGATTACAGGCACCCACCACCGCACCCAGCTAATTTTTGGAGAGACAGGGTTTCACCATCTTGGTCAGGCTGGTCTCGAACTCCTGACCTCATGATCCATCTGCCTTGGCCTCTCAAAGTGCTGGGATTACAGGTATGAGCCACTGCACCTGGCCAAAACATCTAGTTTTAAACCATGCTACTTTCTGAGAATTTGTGAGATAACTCGAGTGACTTGTCACATATATTAATCTATAAACCAGTCAGAAATCAGGAAACATGTACCAAAGACAAAAATATTGTTACCAGGCAGTCCCTTCTGACTATAATTAATGGCAGAACCAAGAAGATTAAAAAATCCCAATAATGGCTGGATGCAGTGGCTCACACCTGTAATCCCAGCACTTTAGGAGGCTGAGGCAGGTGGATCACAAGATCGAGAGATTGAAACCATCCTGGCCAACATGGTGAAACCCTGTCTCTACTAAAAATACAAAAATTAGCTGGGCATGGTGGCGCGGGCCTGTAGTCCTAGGGGAGGCTAAGGCAGGAGAATTGCTTGAACCCAGGAGGGAGAGGTTGCAGTGAGCAAAGATCGCGCCATTGCACTCCAGCCTGGAAACAGAGCGAGACTCTGTAAAACAAACAAACAAAAAAATCCCAATAACAACCTCTGTCAGATTGAATCTTGAAATGAACACCTGACAGAATATCCAGACACAAGTTTTAAGAGGCTAATATTTGTTCACAGCCCAAACTGAAAGAGAGTTGGTCACCCCTGACTTTCATGCACAAGACTTTATACTAGATAACCAAAGATGTTTAAAGCATCTGCCTAAAGTCTGGAGAATATGAGCAGAGAGGAGAGATAATATGCCTTCTCCAATTGCAAAGTCAGGCCATGGATTCGGATGCTATTTTGTGGCTACACAGATTGAAAATGAATGAAGCTGGGATTCTAAGCTATAATGGCCCCTTCAACCATAAAGGCAGAAGATACCCACCACAGCACCCACTCTCCTTTAGGAATAAACCTCTAAAATAATCTAAATCTTTTCCTGGGGCCTTCAGGGTGTATACATATGGTACATACTAGGTGTAGGCCTATACATGCAAAGTTTTACTCTCCAATACTACTGATAACTTTGTCTTCTATGTGAATATAGTATATATACCTATATATGATTCCCCAGCCCTTCTGTTTCAAGACTAAATAGAGAAGAATTGGGGGGAGGGGGGCATCAAGGATGGGCTGTGTACAAAATTATAAGGAATTTTTAGTGATCTAATATAAAAAGGTAAAGTAAGAGACTGAAAAAGATCAAAGAATCAGAATGAAACAAGAAATCCCAGTACCAGAGAGCAAGTGGGATAGCCAGAGAAAGGCTAATGAGAAACCTCGTAATAGAATTAAGTGCCTTCCAAATGTATTTATTAATGTGGAAAATGCTTTAGAAGTTTAATTTCATTGCAGCCAACTTAGAAAAATGGGTTTCCAGTTGTACAATGTAAAGACACAATCCTGAAGGGTTCAAGAAAGCAACTGTGATTATGAAGAGTATACCTAACCTCAATTTTGGACAATCTGTTTGACCTGCTCTAACATCAACCTGGAAGACCAACGACATCAAAGCACTCCACAGGTGTGACACCTGGGGTCTGGGGATTTCAGGTTGCCTATTGCTCTTCACTAGGCTTTTCTGTTATGAAAAGCCACATCCAGGAAAGATAATCATTAAAAAAAAATAAAAAACTATTCGCGCCTGTCATAATTATCCTGACACAACCAGACAGATTTTAAGACATTACAGCCACAAACTAGACCATTTTTAATTTTTTCCGACCTCAAATCCCTTCCACTGTAACGTGAAATAGAAAAGGAGAACTCTAGAGAATACATTTCTCTCTCTCTCACACACACACACACACACACACACACACACACCTCAGAAGATCTCAAATGGCCTCGAGCAAACCCTGAGAAAAGCTGTTTTAAAGTTTGTTTCCAAAGGCATCAACCTCTTAACCACTGTGATCTCAGTTAAGAGTGGTTCCTGGCCAGGCTCGGTGGCTCACGCCTGTAATCCCAGCACTTTGGGAGGCCGAGGCGGGTGGATCACGAGGTCAACAGATCGAGACCATCCTGGTCAACATGGTGAAACCCCGTCTCTACTAAAAATACAAAAAAATTAGCTGGGCATGGTGGCGCGTGCCTGTAATGCCAGCTACTCAGGAGGCTGAGGCAGGAGAATTGCCTGAACCCAGGAGGCAGAGGTTGCGGTGAGCCGAGATCGCGCCATTGCACTCCAGCCTGGGTAACGAGAGCGAAACTCCGTCTCAAAAAAAAAAAAAGAGTGGTTCCTGTCACTAAAGTCCCTTCAGCTCTGAGAAACCACCTTCAAAATGGTCACACAGAAGCGCACTGCCTCTCAGACTACAGTGCAATCAAATTAGAACTCAGGACTAAGAAAAATAAAATTAAAAGAAAATAAAGAAGCGCACTGCACCGTGGTACTAAAGTTCACCCACTTAATAGAAATGCTGACCTCAGGCACTACTCCACACCTACTGAATCAGAATCTGCAACAAGATCCCCAGGCGACTCCCATGCGACTTAAGAAGCGCTTACTCAGCTACTCGGGAGGCTGAGGCGGGAGAATTGCCTGAACCCAGGAGGCGGAGGTTGCGGTGAGCCGAGATCGCGCCATTGCACTCCAGCCTGGGTAACAAGAGCGAAACTCCGTCTCAAAAAAAAAAAAAAGAAGAAGCGCTTACTACTGGCTGCGCCATAAGGGCAAAACTGGAAGTTCCGGGCTGTCCTACCCACAGCAGGTCCTTTGCTCCAGAGCCCGGGGAGGCACTGGCTACTGTTTTCCCTTCGTCTGGACCCAACCCTTGTCCCACTCCGCGCCGAGTAAAGCTCTGAAGATGTGTGTTCGGGCGAGACCGCTGACCAGGACACAGTCCTCGCCCCACTAGCCCCGGCTATGGCCGACCTCTCACCTGCTCCTCCAGCGGGAGCGGCTTGAGAGGACTCCGCGCCCCGTGTCGAAACACGACCTGCACCATTTTCAACTTCAGCAGGCTGCGGTCGACGGGACGCTGGCCGTCGGCCCCCTGCAGTTCGGCCAGGGCCACCCGCCGCTGGTGCAGGCAGTAGGCCAGCGAGGCCAGGACGCCCACCGGGGTCCACACGCGCACGCTGAAGACACCGGTGATCATGGCGGCAGCTCGCCCCTCGCCGCCCTCCCGGGATGAGGCTGCAGGAGGCGAACGCAAGACCTCCGCGGGCGCCTGGGCTCAGCGGGAACCTGCGGGTGCGTACATCCGGCCCCTCCACAAGCGGGGACTACTGTGACTCCCAGCCCTGAAGGAGACCCCGAGTGGGAACGTGGGGAGAGAACACGAGGTGGCGGCAGCGAAGGTTCCCTGCCTTCCCGGGTCGGGGTTGGTCGCTCCTGCTGCACACCGGGCCGGGGGTGATCTGAATCTTATCTGTCGCCCGATGGGGAACCTTAAACTTGGATTTCAAGTTTGGCCTCCAGCACTCTTCAACGGACCGGAGCCGGCCCTGAGTTCCTCGGCGGCAGCGGCTCCACTAACAGAGGACTCGATTCCACTTTTCTATAAGCAAGCTCCTACCCACCTCCTTACCTACCCAGGGACCTGTCCCATGTGGACCCGCGCACAGGAGCACGGGAAAACGAGTCCTGCGGTGACGCCTCGCCTGGAGACTCAGAGTTACGAGAACTACAGTTCCCACAAGGCTGCGCCGCACCGCGGCTCCCAGGCAGTGGCTTGTACCCGCCCCCTCGGCAGCAGGCCTCGCCCCTCCGGCCAGCCCGCTGGTTTCCAGGCGTGGGTGGCCCACGGACGTGCCTGGTCAGACGGTGGAGTGGGAGTGAATCTGTGAGGCCATAGAGTTTGCCAGGCAGGGGTAGGGAGAAATGCGAGCACAGGAGTAGAATTGGGTGGTGGACGGAAGTCGTTTTGAATGTAGACTTCTTTCAAGTCCTGGAAGCCTGCTTGCTGAAGCTAGGAGCCGAGACACCTGCCGAGTGATTACCATTTGCGAAACACAGCACTGGGTACTTTATATTTAGCCATATACTACTCCCTTCTCTGTTTTAAAAACATTCTCAAGCTTAAGTCTTTGTAAGCCTGTAGAATTTTAAGCTCACTGCTGTGTTTACTTCCATCCAGAATATTTCTTGTGGAAAAAGCGAGGCCTTGCCTGTGGGTGTTGTCCCAGTGACTAAGAACTTAAAAACACAGACAAATGCCAGCCTTACCACCTGCTAGACTGATTTCTGTTGAATATACAGGTACCCCAAGCCTGTGTTCCAAGATCTTTGCAAGAGGACGCAATCTGGAACCCGTTATCTGTCTATTTCAAGGTGAAGGCCAAACTGAGAGGAGACACGTTCGTGAGGAGAGTCCATGCATGCCATCTAACTATTCCTTTAATCATTCTAACTCCCATCCTCGGATCAAGCTGGCCCAGTCGTAAAGACAACATACTTACAGAGCATGGCTCCTGACCTGAGAGCAAATTCTGTTCACCAAGCTGGAAGGTTCTGAGTGCTCCCTGGTGCGGGGAGGATCATTTTGGAACACTGCATATTGTCACAATTTTCTCCCTAGCACAGCCAATGGACTCACTTTTCAGAGTCTTATTGGGTGTCCTGATGTGATGAAAAATTGAATACTATTTGCTATGGACTCAGCTGTGTCTCCCCCAAATTCATACTCACTAAATGACTGTATTTGGACATAGGACTTTTAGAAGGTGATTTTGTCAGCGGCATTTGAACCAGAGTGACTCCATCTTGAATAGGGGCTGGGTAAGATGAGGCTGGGACCTACTAGGCTACATTCCCAGGAGGTTAGGCGTTCTTAGCCACAGGTTGAGGTCAGAGATCAGCAGGACTGCTATCACAAAATACCGGTCAAAAAGACCCTGCTGATTAAACAGGACGTGATAAAGAAGCTGACCAAAACCCATCAAATGCAAGATTTTATGAAAGTGACCTGTGGTCAAACTCACTGCTAATAGTATGTTCATTGTAATGCATTAGCATACCAAAGGACACTTTAAGAATGCCAGTCAGCAGTTACCCTATGTGGTCTAAAGTGGGGAGGAACCCTCAGTTCCAGGAAATCCATTCCTTTCCCAGAAAATTCATGAATAATCCACCCCTTGTTAGGCATATAATTAAGAAATAATCATAAGTATATTCAGTCGAGCAGCCCATGCTCCTGCTCTATCTGTGGAGTAGCCATTCTTGTGTTTCTCTCTCTAATAAACTTCACTTTAGTCTATGGACTCACCTAGAATTCTTTCTTGCCTGAGGTCCAAGAACCCTCTCTTGGAGTCTGGATCAGGACCCCTTTCCAGTAACAATTTTGGTTAAGTCAAGACATAAGTGTGAGGTCCTAATCCAGTAGGATTGGTGGCTTTATAAGAATAGAAAGAAGGATCTCTCTCTCCACACCCATGCACCGAGGAAAGGCCATGTGAGCACAGTGAGAAGACGGGCAACTTATCGCAAATCAGGAGCCTCTCTAGATCCTGACAACGCTGGCACCCTGACCTTGGGCTTCTAGCTTCCAGCAATGTGAGTAATAAATTTCTGTTGTTTTTGGCAGGCAGTCTGTAGTATTTTGTAATGGCAGCCCGAGCAGACCAAGACACTGTTTTACTTTAGTCTCAATAGGGCGTCAGGGAGAACCAGACAGCACTGCTTTGGAAACGATAATGAAATGTAACCCTAGTGGTTGAGGAGAACTGTTCTCGAACGTTCAGCAAAAACATAGTACAGTTGTAGTGTCTGAGGGCCCTCCAGCAGCCTTGGTAGTTTTAGTCCATCAGAGCAACCTCAGGGCAATGTAATATTGGCATCTGGGGGCCAATACCTTCTGCAGTCATGGACGAAGCAGCCTGAGTCCCTATCCTCCACTCTGGCAGCCTCAGCACAGACTGGGCAGTCATCACAAGCAATACCTTTAGCCTGCATGAACAACAGCAATGGATATGGTTTGGCTGTGTGTCTCCACCCAAATTTCATCTGGAATTACAATCCCCACATATTGAGGGAGGGACCTGTAATCCCCGTGTGTCAAGGGAGGAAGGTGATCGAATCATGGGGACAGTTTCCCCCACACTGTTCTCATGACTGAATGAGTTCACACGAGATCTGATGGTTTTATAAATGTTTGGAAAGCCTTCCTTCTTCTCTCTCTTCTGCCACCTTGTGAAAAAGGTGCCTGCTTCCCCTTCCACCATGACTGTAAGTTCCCTGAGGCCTCCCCGCTCCCCAGCCATGTGTAACTGTGAGTAAATTTACTCTTTTGTTTATAAATTGTACTATCTTTATAGCAGTATGAAAATGGACTAATACAGCAGTGGTCCTGTTGGGGCTCACTTGTTGTGTTGGAAGGGGAGTGTGGGGAACGACTCAGCAGCAGATCTCCAGAATAAAGCAGAGTAAGTAAGGGTGGAAAACAGCAGATTTCATGTGGTCTGCACAATGGGAGTGCAGACATATTTTGTGTGTGATCGTAGCGGTAGTGAGCTACAATTTAAAAGAGGCTGAGCTGGGCACAGTGGCTCATGCCTGAAGTCCCAGCACTTTGGGAGGCTGAGGCAGGCACATCACCTGAGGTCAGGAGTTTGAAACCAGCCTGGACAACATGGTGAAACCCCATCTCTACCAAAAATACAAAAATTAGCTGGGTATGGTGGCACACATTTGTAATCCCAGCTACTGAGGCAGGAGAATCACTTGAACCCAAGGGGCAAAGGTTGCCGTGAGTTGAGATTGTACCACTGCACCCTAGCCTGGGTGACAGAGTGAGAGACGGGGTGGGGGAGGGGCCGGGGGAGCTGGAAGTTTTGACCTAGGGCAGGACCATGTGGAATGGGGGATGGGGGTTAGGGGGTTGGAGGAAGTGGGGGAACACTGAGTGGCTGTTACTTTGACCCTGGTTTTGGGAAATAAGCCATTTCCCAGCCAAATTGTCTTCAGATGATTGCATTTAATATTATGCAAAAACGTGGTTTTAATAATGAGATTAGATAAGAAACAAGCACATTCACTATTTGATCCCCAGTGGTAAGCACAGTGCCTGGCTTGGAGGAAGTACTCCATAAATACTTGCCAATAAAATTACAGGATATATCATAGGAACGTCGTTGAGGCACTGTTCATTACATCGTTCATTGCTTCCTTTATAAATCTCCTTCTGAGAAATTTGGTTTAGAGTGTTCGAATTAGAACAAGCTCTAAGTATGAGGATTGCTTTCCCTTCAATTCTGCCTTGGTCGTCAGGAAGCTTGGTGCCTAATTTCAAACTTACCTATAGCAAATATTTAGAATCTAGTGGCCAGTATAACTGTGATCTTTCCCTCCAGAGTACTGCTCTGGACTGGACGAGAGCAAAACTGGAGAAAGGGCAGGAAGTAGGAGGCTGTTGCAGCAATCCAGCTATGAAACATTTAGGAGGTAGTTAACAAGTGAGAAGGAGCACAGAATCAAAGATAACTCTTCTACGTTTCTGGCTTGGGCAACTTGCAGATGATGCCATTCACCTGGGAAGAAGACTAAGCAGAAATTAGCAAGTTAATTTTGAATACGTAGGTTCTAAGGTACAGAGGTATCAAGAAAGACAAGAGAAAAAAGGTTTTGTTTTTTTTTTTTAAAGAATGGACAATTAAAAAGAATGGATAATAGTGTCAATTGGAACTGAGAAGTCAAGTAATGTAAGGTCCAGTGTCCCCCAAATTTAACAACGAAGTAATCTTCTGTTACTTAAGTGAGAGCAGTCTCAGTGAAATAGTGGGTTCCTAATCCAATAGTTGGGCAGAAATGCAATGCAAGCGGGAAGTAAGTGTAAACGTCTTTAAGAAGTGTAGCTGAGAAAAGGGAATGAAAAAATGCAGTGGCTGGAGGTGTTTGGTTCATGAAATTACGGAAGAATTCTTTTGAAGATGAGAGACGCCTGTATATATGTTTAAATGTTGATAGAAATAAGTCTGCAGATAAGGAGAGACATGATAATAGAGCCGATGAAGTGGTTAGAAGGGCAGGAGAAGATGAGAAAGAAGCTTAAATGGCATAATTAGCCTTAGAAAGAAAAAGTGTGTATTTTCCATGTTTGTAGCAGGGAAAGGAGAAAAAATAGGCATGAGTAAAATACATTTATGGCATGGAGATTCATGGGGCTTTTTTCTTTGATTTTTTTTTTCTGCAAAATCAGAGTATGACTTAGAGGGATTGTGATTGGTACTCTTGTCAATTTGAAGAGTGTGAGAAAGTAAAAACCCACAGTATTCACAAGAGAAAGGGTCTAGCTAGGTAGCCAGAGGATTGCCAGGTACTGCGGAGAGCCCAATAGAGAACAGTTTTCTCCAGCTTTATGGTACATCAAATCACTTGGCTTATTTGTTAGAATGTAGGTACGAGAGTACCAATATGTCTTACTATAGCTGGGTGGAGCCTGGAACTCTGCATGTTAAACAAGCACCCAGGTGATTCTGATACAGAAGCTCTTCAGATCACACATTGAGAACTATGGATAGACAGTCAAAGAGGGGATAGTTTTAGTACGGAGATGCTTTTTATGGAATGGGTGCTATAGTTTGGATGTTTGTCCCCTCTAAACCTCATGTTGAAATATGATCCAATGTTAGCTCTAATGGGAGGTGTTGGATCACGGCAGTAGATTCCTCATGAGTGATAGACTGATACCTGTGACATGGTAAAAGCCCCATAAAACTGCTTACCTCAACCATACCTCAGCTTTCTGTTGAAACTGCTCTCTGTAACCCTAATGTTTCTATTTTCTTTTTTCTTTTTTTTTTTTTTTTGAGATGGAGTTTCGCTCTTATTACCCAGGCTGGAGTGCAATGGCACGATCTCAGCTCACAGCAACCTCCACCTCCTGGGTTCAGGCAATTCTCCTGCCTCAGCCTCCTGAGTAGCTGGGACTACAGGCATGCACCACCATGCCCAGCTAATTTTTTGTATTCTTAGTAGAGACGGGGTTTCACCATGTTGACCAGGATGGTCTCGATCTCTTGACCTCGTGATCCACCCACCTCGTTACAGGCAAGCAGTCCAAACCCATGCCATCTCGGCCCCTGTGACTTGTAATAAGTAACTAAGGTCTGTAACTTACGCCACTACCCAGACAATGTGTAAACTAACTCTTATCTTGACTTATGTAAACCACTTAAGTATCAATCGGAGTGACAGAAGTCCCCTGGCCCTCGGAATGTACAAAGCCCCTCACCCTCATCTCTGCCCAGGGAGTGATTTACAGAATCCACTGGCCCTCAGAATGTCTGAAGCCCCTCACCCCTACCCCCGCCCCTCACCCTCACCCCCGAGGTGGTTTTCGGGCATAACAGGTCTTAACACCCTCCTTTCAGGGCCACGGATTGGAGAGATGCAAGTCCTCCGTGGCTGCCTGCAATAAAGACCCTGCAATTTGGCGTACTTTTGTCTTGGTGTTGACTTTCTATGCTCGCTCCAGTACAATAGTGCCCTCCCTCAGAAGTGAATAAATTCTCACTCTACAAGAGCTGGTCGTTAAAAAGGACCTGGCACCTCCTTATCTCCTTGCTTCATTTCTCATCGCATTATCTCTGCACACACTAGCTCCCCTTCATCTTCCACCATGAGTGGAAGCAGCCTGTAGCCTTCACCTAATGCATATGCCCAACTTCGAATTTTCCAGCCATCCCGAATTATGAGCCAAATAAACCCTGTTTCTTTATAAATTATTCAGCTTCGGATATTCTCTTATAGTAACACAAAATGAACTAAGACAATGGGGACAATTCCCAGTGGAGGGGAAACAAGAAGACAAATAATCAGTAGAGAACATTTCCTAAGAAGTTGAGAGGAGGTGTGATAAAGAAGAAAGAAGGAAGGGTCTCTCTTGAACAGGAGAGAAGGGACACATCTTTCTTTTTTTTTTGAGACAGAGTTTTGCTCTTGTTACCCAGGCTGGAGTGCAATGGCTCGATCTCGGCTCACCGCAACCTCCGCCTCCTGGGTTCAGGCAATTCTCCTGCCTCAGCCTCTTGAGTAGCTGGGATTACAGGCACGCGCCACCGTACCCAGCTAATTTTTGTATTTTGAGTAGAGACAGGATTTCACCACGTTGACCAGGATGATCTCGATCTCTTGACCTCGTGATCCACCTGCCTCGGCCTCCCAAAGTGCTGGGATTACAGGCGTGAGCCGCCGCGCCCGGCCTCACATCTTTCATTAAGGGTCATCTCTTCTATTAAAATGAAGAGGAGGAGGTAAAGGTAGATGGTGAACCAGGTAAGACTGGTAGTTTCACCTCCAACAAATTATTTTCCCAAATGATATCTCTAATAAGCTTGGAAAAAGAAAAATCATCAATAATAGTAATTGAATTAAGTGCTTACCATATTCATGGCATTATGTAATGTGACATTTAATCCTTACAATAACGCAAGTTGTAGGTACTGTCACCATTTTGTAAAGGAAGAAATTGAAATTAGAGTACAGAGAAGTAACTTGCCCAAGAAGGTGCAGATCTTAAGTGGCAGAGACTGAGTAAACTGAGTTTGAACCCATGTTTGTCTGGCATCTAGGCCCACACTATGAGCCACAGATATTACAGATATTATAATGCTTAATTACCTTAGGGAGGAGGTGGTAATCTGTGTGATATTTAGCATGGATAATGCCCCTCTAAGATGAGAGACTGAAACTTTCCTTTGTGACTTTTCTCCAGTAAGTCTCTTTCCTCCTACCATTTCCTCAGTCCTGATGAATGGCTTCCTGTTTTTTCCTTAATATCACTTAGGACTCTCTGTTGCAAGTAGCAGAAAAACTGATTCAAGCTGGTTTAACAGGAAAAAAGACGAAAGAATTGATTAGCCCACACAATTGAAAATTTCAGGAGAACTGCCTTCAGGCTTAGCTGGATAGAAGCTCAGATAATATTGGTTTTTGATCTCTTTTGCAGCCTGCAGCTCCATCTCCCCCTCAAACTGGTGACTCAGAGTTCACCCCTTCATTACACAATGACTCAAGCAGTCTAACTGGAAATAAAGAGCTCTTTTCCCCATACAAGCAGAAATTCTGGGCCTCAGAATTTTTTGCCAGATTTGAGATATTTGCTCAATTCTTGAACCAGTCATTTCCTATGGTCCCTGGAGTTGAAGGAGAAGTCAAACACACCCAAACTGAATGAGTTACTAGGGAGTTCAGGCAATTCTTCAAAGGAAGTTCAGATAACTGTTTTTACTTTTAAAAGAGAGCGAATGAATGATGAGGGGGAGAATAATAGATGTCTTCCAGGCCATTCTCCAATCTCTCCTGTCCTCATTAATCAACGTCCTGTGTGCATTGTTGGTGACTCATGCTCAAGTTGCTGACCTTTAGACAGAGGGAGGTGGGCTTAATACTCTTTACACTCCTACAGCTCTAACAGAGTACGTCTGTGTCTATATATCTTTGTACTTTTCTTGTTTAAACATCTTTAATGGCTCCCGTTGCCCACAGAAGAGTGACTTACAATACCAGTTTTCAGTGTTCCACCACTGTGATATTCCATGCTGTTTTAAAGGCTACTATGCTGGTATTTCTGTTGGTATGATACTATTATTTTGAAGTTAAAAAAAATCTGAAATCTGAAACATTTATATCCTGAGACATACCAGAGACATGCATTATTAAAATTTGGGAATCAAGTATAGGCGAATGTGTTTAGAAAATTGTCTTCTATGCCTTTATAATCCTCAGGAAAAAAAGAAAACAAAGCAAAGCTTTTGATACAAGAATAATTCTTACCTATCACAAAGACTTTCCAACAAGTAGACATGAACGGAACACTATTGGTATTAATAAGGTGTGTCGGTATTAGAATCTTCATTTATGGAAGATGATATGGAAAATTAAAGACAAACCAAAAATACTTTCTTTGAAGCAAAAAAAAAAAAAATTGTTGCCATCTTAGTCCATTCAGGATGCTGTAACAAAATATCTAAGACTAGATAATTTATAAATAATATAGATTTTTTTTTGGGGGGGGAGGAAGGGAGGAAGGCAGGAAGGGAGGGAGGAAAGAAAGGATGAAGGAAGGAAGGGAGGAAGGGAGGGAGGGAAGGGAAGGAAGGAAATCAAGCAATGAGAGAGACATTGCCGACCTGGATCTAGAGGTTTACAAGTTGATTTCTTTCTTTTTTTGAGAGAAGGAAAGAAAAAAAAATGAGTAAAGGAGAGGAAGAGAAAGAGAGACGGTGAACAGAAATATTGCTTTATTCTGAAAAAAAATGGGTATTAATAATGACCAATCAATGTTTCATTTAAACCTATGAGTAGGTGTGATGTGGTATTGACAAGAATGTATATTTTGTGTATTTGAAGTGGAGAGCTCTATAAATATTTATTAAGTTTACTTGTTCTGGATCTGAGTTTGAGTCCTTGATATCCTTATTAATTTTCTGTCTCATTGAATCTAAGTC
>CM052667.1:41048178-41074987 GCA_028533165.1 Leontopithecus rosalia | reverse complement strand
AGGGGCAGAGACCCCTGCCCATATTTTCCCCAGGAGCTAAGCCTTTGTTCTACCTCCTGATGGAAAACAGGATTAACAAGCCACCTTAAGGGCACCATTGTTTGCTTGCACTGTGTATCTTTGAAAAACATAAACTGCTTTGTAAGCTATTATCACAAGCCCCTGATAACTATTTTTATGAAGTTTCTATTCCCTTTCTATTTACCCCTTTTCTGCTAAGATAAAGTAAATGTAACAAGAAAAAAGGTATAAAAACTGTAACTTGCTTACCTTGGGACTTAAGTATTTACAATTGTTAAGTACTTACTGGGCGTTACTTACTTACTGGGCGTAACTTAGTGGGTGTAACTTGCTTACTGTAACTTAAGTATGTTGATCTGGCATAAACAACATTAACGTCAGGAAAGTATATAATGGAACGTATTGAAAAATAAAATTGCTGCTTGGACATAGCCCAAGCCAGCCCTCCAGACTCCGCTTTCCTTTTTTCTTTTACTTCCGCGCACTCTCTCCCTCAGGTTGAACGAGACATCTACGTTGGTGGTCTCGGGGACTCCCACAGGTCGGTAGCCCCCCGGCAGACGTGCCGGACCCCGACATCATAGCAGGGGATGGGGGGACTGGGAAGGTATAACATTAAGAGAAATACATAATGTAGATGACGGGTGTGGATGCACCAAACCACTATGGCATGCTATACCTATGTAACAATCCTGCATGATCTCCACATGTACCCCAGAACTTAAAATACAATTAGAATAAATAAATAAAAAGCTCCTTAGCAAACAAAAAACAATATTCCATGCAAATGGAAACCAAAAGAGAGCAGGGGTAGCTATACTTACATTGGATAAAATAGACTATAAGTCAAAAGCTGTAAAAAGAGATGAAGGAAGTCAATATGCAATAATAAAGGGATCACATCATCAAAAAGTATAACAATTGTAAATATATATATTCCAACATTGGAGCACCTAAATATGTAAGGCAAAGATATTAGTAAATCTGAAGAGAGAGATGGATTGCAGTATAGTAATAGCAACAGCAGGGGACTTAAATACCCTACTTTCAACAATGGATAGATCATCCAGACAGAAAATCAATAGGGAAACATTGAACTTGAACTACACTTTAGACCAAACGGACCTAATAGACCTTTACAGAATATTCCATACAATAGCAGCAGAACATACATTCTTCTCAAGTCCATTGGAATATTCTGCAGGATAGATAATATGTTTGGCTATAAAACACGCTTGGGAGGCCGAGGCGGGTGGATCACAAGGTCAAGAAATCGAGACCATCCTGATCAACATGGTGAAACCCCGTCTCTACTAAAAATACAAAAAATTAGCTGGGCGTGGTGGCACGTGCCTGTAATCCCAGCTACTCGGGAGGCTGAGGCAGGAGAATTGCCTGAACCCAGGAGGCAGAGGTTGTGGTGAGCTGAGATCGCACCATTGCACTCCAGCCTGGGTAACCAGCAAAACTCCGTCTCAAAAAAAAAAACAAAAAACAGGTCTTAGCCAATTTAAGAGTATAGAAGCATATTAAATACCTTTCTCCAATGACAGTGGTATGAAACTAGAAATCAATAAGGGACGAAATCTCAGAAAATTCACATATATGTGGAAATTAAGCAACATGCTCCTCAACAACCAATGGGTCAAAGAAGAAATTAAAATAAAAGTCAAAACTATCTTGAGACAAACAAAAATGGACTTGCAATATACCAAAATTTATGCAAGCAGCAAAAGCAGTTCAAAGAGGGGCTTTTATGGCAATAAATGCCTACATCAAAAAAGAAGAAATACATAACTTAATGTTACACCTCAAGGAACTACAAAAGGAAGAATACATGAATCCCCAAATTAGTAAAAGGAAGGAAATGATCAGATCAGAAATAAATGAAATAGAGACTAAAAAACAATAGAAAAGATAAACAAACTAAGCAGGTTTTTTTGCAAAGAGGAACAAAACTAACAAGCCATTAACTAGACTAGCTAAGATAAAAACAGTCAAATAAATAAAATCAGAAATGAAATAGGAGAGAATTGATATTATACCATCAAAATACAAAGGATTATAGGACTGCTAGGTACAGTTATATGCCTACAAATTGTATAACATAGAAAAAATTGATAATTATTATACATATATAATCTATTAAGACTAAATCTTGAAGAAATAGAAAATCTGAACAGAATAATAATAAGGAGATTGAATCAGTAGTAAAAAGTCCTCCATCAGAGAAAAGCCCAAAACCAGATGGCTTCACTGCTGAATTTTACTAAACATTTAAAGAAGAACTAATACCAATCCTTCTCAAACTCTACCAAAAAATTAAATAGAAGGGTGCTATGGTCTGAATGTTGGCTTTCCCATAAAACTTACACATTTAAACGTAATCCCCAAAGTGATAGTATTTAAAGGTAGGGCCTTTGGGAATGTGATTAAGTCATGAGGGCTGTGCCCTTGTGAATGGAATTAGTGCCCTTATAAAAGAGATTGGAGGGATCATGTTTGCCCCTTCTACCATGTGAGAATGCAGCAAAAGGCACCATCTTTGAAGCAGAGCAAGTTCTTACCAGACATCAAATCTGCTGGCATCATGATTTTGGACTTCCTAGCATCCAGAACTATAAGCAATACATTTCTACTGTTTAGTAATCACCCACTCTAAGGTATTTTGCTATAGGAGCCTGAACAGACTATGACAGAGGGACAACTTCCAGAATCATTTTACAAGGCCAGCAATACCCTGATACCAAAGTCAGACAAGGGCACTATGAGAAAAAAGTTACAAGCCAATGTCCCTGCTGAGCATAGATATAAAAGTTCTTAACAAAATACTGGCAAACTGAATTTAGCAGCACATTAAAATGATCATTGATCACTTTGGGAGGCCGAGATGGGTGGATCACCTGAGGTCAGGCATTCAAGACCAGCCTGGCCAACTAGGCTGAGTCTCACTAAAAATACAAAAAATTAGCTTGGTGTGGTGGTACATGTCTGTAGTCCCAGCTACTTGGGAGGCTGAGGCAGGAGAATCACTTGAACCCAGGAGAGGGAGGTTGCAGTGAGCCAAGATCGTGCCACTGCACTCCAGCCTGGGTGACACAGCAACACTCCATCTCAAAACAATAATATAAATAAATAAATAAATAAATAAAATGTATCATTCACCATAATCAAGTGGGATTTATCCCTGGGATACAGGAAGGCTTCAACATGTATGAATCAATAACAGGTGAAGGACAAACACCATATGATTATCTCAATAGATGCAGAAAAAGCATTTGAAAAAACTCAATAAGACTTTATGATACAAATTAGAAATAGAAGGAATGTACCTCAATACAGTAAAGATCATATACAATAAGCCCATAGATAACATAGTCAATGGTGAAAAGTTGAAAGCTTTTTCTCGAAGATTAGGACTAAGACAGGGATGCCCACTCTTACCACTTTTATTCAATATGGTACTAGAAGTCCTGGCCAGAGCAATTAGGCAAGAAAAAGAAATAAAGTATACCCTAATTGAGAAAAAAGAAGTTAAATTGTCTCTGTTTACAGATGATATGATCTTATATAAAGAAAACCTTAAAGACTACCAAAAACTGTTAGAACTAGTAAACAAATTCAGTAAAGTTGCAGGATACAAAATCAACATACAAAAATTAGCAGGTTTCTACACACTAATAACAAACCATTCAAAAAAAGAAATCAAGAAAACAATCCCATTTACAATAACTAGAAAAAACTTAAGTATTTGGAATAAATTTAACTAAGGAGGTAAAATACCTGTAGACTGAAAATTATAAAACACAGATGAAAGAAAGAGAAGAAAACACAAATAAATGAAAAGATATCCTATGTTCATGGACTGGAAGAATTAATATTATTAATTCTATACTGCCTCCTAGGGTTTGGATATTTGCCTCCTCCAAAACTCATGTTGAAATTTGATCCCCAAAGATGGAGATGGGGCCTAATGGGAGGTGTTTGGGTCATGAGGGTGAATTCCTCAGGAATAGAGTCATGCCCTTGCTATGGGGAAATAAGATTATGTCATAGGCAAACAGTGAATGCATTCTCACTCTACTAGTTGCCATGAGAGCTTATTGTGAAAAAGAGGCATTTACCCCATCTCTCTTCCTCTTGCTTTCTCTCTTGCCATGTGATCTTCGCACACACTGGCTCCTTCAACCATGATTGAAAGCATCCTGATGCCCTCATCAGAAGCAGATGTTGTCACTTTGCTTCTCGTACAGCCTGCAGAGCTATGAGCCAAATAAACCTCTTTTCTTCATAAATTATCAGCCTCAGGTATTCCTTTATAACAACATTTAGAGTAAGACAAAACCTAAAGCAATCCACAGATTCAATGCAATCTCTATCAAAATTTTAATGACATTTTTTACAGAAACAGAAAAAAACCCTAAAATGTATATGGAACCATAAAACACCCCAAGACCCCAAACAGCCAAATCAATTTTGAGCAAAAAGAACAAAGCTAGAGGCATCACACTACTTGCTTTGAAAATGTACTACAAAACTTGAAAGATCCCTTTCTGTCCCCTCCTCTAGTTTCCCCTCCCCTCCCCTCCTCTCCTCTTTTCCCCCAATAATCAGAAAGATAGAATTCTTGGAACCCAATACTTCTCTCTAAAGAAATCCTTTTCAAAAGTCTTCCTGCTCATGCCATCAGTGTGGGTGACCATTTAAGAGTTACTGACCCCTCCACCCCTTTTTACCACCTACTATAAAAGTGTTTGCATTTTGGTCCAACACATAGCTCTTGAATGTGCCTTAGCTGAAGCTTTCATTTTAACGTCTTGTACATCCTTAAAGCTCACTTTCATACAACCATCTCTAAAAAAATCTTCCCTATCATGCTCAAGGTAGTAATTTTTACTTCTTTGAACTATTAGATATGGATCATTATGCTGTTCACATAGCAATTATTTTCTGCCTTGTTATGTAGGTATTTCCATCTACTTATTTTTATCAAAAAGGTTTAAGTTCCTCAAAGGTAGAGACCATACCTCTTGCATTTTTATATCACAAAAGACTTACACACAGTTTCCATGTACTACTTATTATATTATAAATGGATTGGTTATATTACTGCAGATTTTTTAAATCTTGGAAAATAATCTCTTTAATTTAACATATATATGTGCTGAATTTCAAGCACTGTGCCCAGTTGAGGATACAGACATAGACAAGACACAATTCTGCTTCCAAAGAGCTTACTATTTTCATAGGAGGCTGGCATATATGAAAAATTGCATATGTCCACGATAAAAGTGTGATCTAAAGGTTGGTCACGGGAGGGAGTGGTTAGTTCTAATCATGAGGCTCAGGGACATTTTCATGAAGTTGGATCTATCTGAATCATTTTGTATTTTAAATGAGCTATAATTTATGTACCATAAAATTCACCCTTTGAAAAATACAATTCACTGGTTTTATTACGTTCACAAAATTATGCAGTCATCACCACTATCTAATTCCAGAACACATTTATTACCCGAAGCCCATTTGCAGTCACTCTTCATTCTTCCCTCTCCTAAACCCCTACAACCAGTAACCTGCTTTCTGTCACTATGGATTTCCTAATTCTAGACATTTCATATAAATGGAATCATACAATATGTGACATTTTGTATCTGGCTCTTTTCACTTGGCATAATGTTTTTAAGCTTTATTTGTGTTGCGGCATGAATTAATACTTCATTTTTATGACTGAATAATATTCCACAGTATAATATACATTTTGTTTATCCATTTATCTGTTGACAGATATTGTGAATAGCATTATTTACATAGCACATTAGTCTATGCTATTCACATAGCATTCACATGGCATTATCTAATGTTTATATAATAGCATACACGTTTTCACTTCTCTTGGGTATGCACCTAGGAGTAGAATTGCTAGGTCATATGGTACTGAGTTGGTTTTTGAGGGATCCATAGTTTGCTGGTAACCAGATTAATAAGAGAAAATGGCAGCCTAGATCATTATTATATCAAGACACTCAGACTCTCATTCCAGTGTCTCTAAGTTCAGGAGCCCTCTCTACCTTCCTGTGAGATAATGTCATTTTAGTATCTCTGGTTTGAAATCCATGAACTCACTCTACCTCTTTGGTAGGAATTATGGTTTTTTCTTTCATGAAATACTCTTTCTGCAGCTATGGCTCATTTGAGGTGAGATGTGATATTAAAGATCCAATTCATTGTTATTCATCTAACCCCACAGACACTGCTTCATGGACGAGCCCAGAGCTTTTGGCAGAATAAACCAATGG
Source organism: Leontopithecus rosalia (assembly GCA_028533165.1). Taxonomy (NCBI): domain Eukaryota; kingdom Metazoa; phylum Chordata; class Mammalia; order Primates; family Cebidae; genus Leontopithecus; species Leontopithecus rosalia. The sequence goes on along the minus strand of CM052667.1, from coordinate 41,068,667 downwards.
GATGTTGGCCTTGGAAAGACGAGTTCTCCGTGAGCCCTAGAAACAGCTGTGTTATAGTTATGTGCTCGGGATCCCTTAAATTACCTGGAAAGGAATCCCTATCCCTCCTCCAACTGCAGTGCTTAGTTGATTAAACTCTTTTTCAAATAATTATAAGCATCATACTTTGATATGATGATTTTCAAACTAACATTATATTGTTTGCCATAAAGGAAGATTTTTTTTTTTCCCAAAGGAGGAAGTGGGTAGAATTGGTGGGAAAAAAAACTAAAACAAACTAATGCCTAATTGAGATTTCTCAAGCCCCTTCCAGAGGCTAATTTACATAGGAGTGCTAAATGGGCCCACTCTCCTGAAATCCCAAAACAGGACAGGCTATATCTGCTCATAGGTATTCTTTTCCTGGGCAATATTAGTGTGCCTGCAGACTCACTTTTGAGACCCAGCTCAAATATCACCCTCCCTGAGAAATGGCTTCCCTGGTTCTACAGGCAGAGTGACAGACTTCCATTTACTACACTTCAATCTTTTTGGTGCTGTCTTAGTCTGTTTTAGGTTGGTATTACAGAATGCCACATACTGGTTAACTTATACAAAAAGGAAATTTATTTTTTCACAGTCTTGTAGGCTTGGAAGTCCAGTATCAAGAAACTGGCATCTAGGAAGAGTCTGTTCTTCATCATCCCCTTGTAGAAGGCTGAAGGTCAAGAGAGTATGCAAAAGAGAGCAGGAGAGGAAGGTTCCTTTACATCAGAAACCTACTCCGAATCTGTCCATGAGAGCAAAGCTGTCATGACTTAATCACCTCTTAAAGATCTCATCTCTCAACATAGGTCAACTGGAGATTAGGTTTGCAACACATCAACTTTGGGAGAGACATTCAAACCATGGCAGGTGATCCTCTCTTATAAACCTTATTGTGTTTGATTGCATTTGTCTGCTTCTGTTCTCCACTGTTGTTTTCACCAGTGCTTTGCTCATAGTAAGCTCTGAATAAGTATTCAATTTAATTATTCTGAAGTGATGACCCTATACTTGTAGAGTGTTAGTCTGCCAGCACATCATGCCAGTTGCAACTTCATGAAAGAGGGAACTCATTCCCCAGGGAAGCACAATGTTACCTATTTCACAATTTTAACTACTCTGATGAAACGGTCTTACTGAAGAGTGGTGAAAGCAAATGTCATTAAAAATCTGTACAGTACTTTAAAAACTATCCTTCAGACACCTTGGTTCAGTACTCTGTATTAGGGAAGCATGCCATGTGTGAAAGCATTATAAAAGTCTACGTAAGATTATCTTATTATTGCTAATGTGTTTGTTCAGCACATAAGCATCTGAAATTGGAGCACGAGAACACAGACCTAGGAGGGAGGTAACAGACATGGAAAGGCCCCACTCAGATCTCCTCTCCGGGAAAAACTTACAGCCCCAGCTGCCAGGAGTGCAATTCGCAGACATCCTCTAGCTGTAGCTCCTTCAGATTTGGTCTCAGCACAGAAAGCCCCTCACCTCTGGTCACACCCCTTTGGGTGCACTTGGTGTCTAAATGAGGCGAGAATATAAAAGCCAGGCCATTTTGGCCCATTGTAGGCAGTGTTTGTTCTAAAGCTCTCGGGTCTGTACTACAGTTTAATTTCTTCTGCTGCTTAATCCTCCTTCTGCCTTCTCACTTTCCCAGGTGTTGATCCTGAATGAGCATCTTACACCCAAACTTCAACTCAGCATCTGCCTCCAAAGAACCCAAACAGTGACAAGTGATTTTATTTTATTTTTTGTTTTTGAGACAGAGTTTTGCTCTTGTTACCGAAGCTGGAATGCAATGGCGCGATCTCGGCTCACCGCAACCTCTGCCTCCTGGGTTCAGGCAATTCTCCTGCCTCAGCCTCCTGAGTAGCTGGGATTACAGGCATGCACCACCATGCCCAGCTAATTTTTGTATTTTTAGTAGAGACGGGGGTTTCACCATTTTGACCAAGATGGTCTTGATCTCTTGACCTCGTGATCCACCCACCTCGGCCTCCCAAAGTGCTGGGATTACAGGCTTGAGCCACCACGCCCGGCCGACAAGTGATTTTAGAAATTACCTAACACAAACTCTATCCTTTTGAAATAATAAAATTTCTTTTTTCCAAATTCAAAATTATTCTTATTTCTTATAGAATGAGATGAATATTCAAGTAGAAAGAAAAATATCATTCACAATGTTGGCAGCCATCTTTGGAGACAATTTGCCATAATTGTAAGTAACTGTTTTATCCTTTGGGTATATCATAATATACTTATCCCTTGAACAATGCGTACTTATTCTAGTATTTTTTTCTAGTGTTTTTTACTAGTTTAAGTAATGCTACAGTAAATATCTTTGTGCAATAAAGGTTTTTATGTATTCTAAATTACTTTCTTAGGATAGACACCCAGGTGTAGAATTACTGGTTTAGAGAGTATGATTTTTGCTGTTATTGTTTTAGTAGAAACAGGGTCTCACTCTGGCACCCAAGCTGGGGTACAGTAGCGTGATCATAGCTCACTGCAGCTCATATTCCTGGGCTTAACCAGTCCTCTCACCTGAGCCTCCCAAGTAGCGGGGACTACAGGTGCATCCCACCATGTCTAGCTAATTTTTTTTTTCTATGTTGTCCAGACTGGTCTCAAACTCCTGGGCTCAAGCAGTTCTCCTGCTTCAGCCTCCCAAAGTGTTGGGATTATAGGCAGGAGTAACTGTGCCCAGCTAGTTATGCCATTTTCAGTGCTCTTGATGGTTAGTTTTCCAAAGGGTTGAATTCGTTTTTTGCTCTCAACAGAGTACAACAGGGCATCAGGAAGCCCATTTCAATGCATTTTCCTATCATTTTATAGAAGAGATAATTACTGTTTAAATATTAATTTGTGACAGTGTTGTGTCTTTAGCTTCTTAGGTGAGATTAATTCCCCTTTGTCCACATGTGTATACAACCTGAAACTGTAAAGTCTAAAGCTCTTCTCATCAGCTCACCAGTATTCCTTACTCTCAGGCATGAAATGCCAACCCCCAGAGGAAAAAAGCAAGCAGGTGGTAAAAGATACAGAGATTCCTCCCTGGAGAGCCATAGAGATAAGGAAGGAATGGTCTCAACAAAAACAAGCAGAAGTGAATAGGGACCCGTGTACTAGGTGGACCCACGCATTTCCAACATGGTGCAATGTGTGTGTGGTAGCAGTGGACCCAAACACCACAGAAAACTTGGGGCAGCCACACGATGGTGTTATTTCAGTCTATAGCAATGTTCCATAACTACCTTTTTCTTTTCACTTAATATATCATGCATTTTCCATGTTATTAAGTGTCTATGTGTGATTTAAATAGTTTATATTGTTAAATAAAATACATAGGTTCTGAGTTAAGTACTAATATTTTCATTTTAAAGATGAGCGAACTGATGTGCAGACAGTTTTGAAAACATCTGCCAGTCCCACAACCAGTAAGTGAGGGGCTCACACTTAGATCCAGTCGGGTCTGACTCCGAAAGTCAGGATTTTCCCACTACAATGTGTTCTCCTCAGGGCCTAAAAAACCAGGCCCAGCACAGACCCTCTTCTTCTGATATCTGGCAGAAGGCCTGGGGAGCAAGGGGTCTGTATGAGAGAGCAGAGTGGTCAAAATACGGCCCCACCCACCATCTTCCTAAAATTGTTCTATTATTGTGCAGTTAAGCTGATGGCAATTTAAATTCAGTTCAGGTACTTAAATATTAGACACTGGGAGCACAAAGATAAACAGGGATGCCAGTTTCAACAGCTGTATCTGCTCCAACACATTTCAGAAGCAGAAGCAACAGGGAGAGCAAATTAAGGCCTGGCACCTTGTGTGCTAGAGGCAGATTCCTGGAGTAAGCCCATGGAGCCCACCACACGCACACCCCACTGCTGGTTCCTCCCGTGCGCACCGCGTCTGCCACAGAAATGCAGCCTAATTAGAATGGTAGTCTGTTAGACTCCTCCTGATATCAAAGGAAGCCTTCTCTCTGTCTTTTAGTGATGAAGACATCAGTTGCCCTGCTTTTCTTTTCTTTCCTTCCCTCCCCCCGCCACCACCACCAACCCCTTGGCATCATTTGCTAAGCCCCTCTAAGTACCCAATTCAGACAGGACATCAGTTTCCTTCTCAGACAGGGTGCATCTGACTCCCTCTACAGGGCACTTGCTGCCAGTTCTGGGCTAAGTGCCATTTCTGGGAGGATTCTATGATCAGTGCTGTCGGATTCACAGAAAGCTCCTGGCGCTTGTTGGTTGGTTTGTTCTAGAGAAACAGTTGAAGAGTGTTTCCTTGGGCAGCTGGGAGAGGTGGGGGGACTCCTTGCCCACCTCACTCTCCTCAACGGCCCCCATCCCTCCCCTCCCTTCCCTCCCTGACTGGGCCTTCACTCAGCAGACCCTTCCAGAGGGCGGAGGCCGAAGGCTGTCACCCGCCTTCATGAGCAATAACTGTGTGCAGTGCTGCCTGGAGCCTGTGGTGTCTGGAGGAGTAGATTTCACCACGGAGGGTTTGTGGGAACTCCTAGTTCAGGACACAAAGGAGGAGAGAACAGAACATCGAGACGCAAAAATTTATGAGGGAGAAAGACTCACGTAAAAAAAGGAAATTAGAAAGCAAGCAAGCAGAATATTCCAAAGACAGCCACATACCGTGCATAATAATGAAGTTTCCATGACTCCCTTTGGCTCAGATCGGTGTCCTTAATAATTAACATGACACCACTCCCTCTCTCAGTAAACAGGTGGGTGTAGAGGGCTTGGCAAATATTTCCTTATTGCTCCCTTTACTTTCCCTGAGAGGAAGGTTGGGTGGTCCAGAGGATTTCCCTTGGGCACCCAGATGGAGCAACAGGCTCCCCATGCCTGCCATTTGCGTAAGGTAACAGATTGAGCCAATGGCAGCTCTGGGACTGGCAGGCAGACTTCCTTACCGGTGCCACGTGGACAGTGGCGAGATCCTCAGGCACCTCAGGAGAGTGGGATCAAGGCTGACGGGTAGGTGAATCAGTCAGTAGAATGGAGGCAGCACGTGGACTGTGCTAGGTTCCCTTGGAAAACAATGCTGCAGAGATCCCGTCTCTGGTTGGGTCTTGTCCAGCTGCTTTGTGGACACGGCATGCTCTCCTTTGTGCCACCACCCTAGTCAGGTCTGTTCCTCTCCATCCCTGGACTTGTTGCTAGTCTTCCCTGGCTTCACCCTCTCCTCTCCAGTCTAGACCGGGCATACTGCTGCCAGAATCATCTTCCTGAAACATTGCCTCTCCCACATCCTTCCCCAGATAGAGACCCTATGGAGGAAGTCACAATCAAGTCGTACCAGTCCTAGAGATAGGCTTTGTTTCAACTATCTGACGTTTTAAGAAATATTTTAGCCAGGCACGGCAGCTCACACCTTTAATCCCAGCACTTTGGGAGGCTGAGGTGGGCGGATCACCTGAGGTCAGGAGTTCAAGACCAGCCTGACCAATATGGTGAAACCCCATCTTTAAAAAAATAAAAAGACTCACGCCTGTAATCCCAGCACTTTGGGAGGCCGAGGCAGGTGGATCACAAGGTCAAGAGATCGAGACCATCATGGTCAACATGGTGAAACCCCGTCTCTACCAAAAATACAAAAAATTAGCTGGGCATGGCGGCACGTGCCTGTAATCCCAGCTACTCAGGAGGCTGAGGCAGGAGAATTGCCTGAACCCAGGAGGCAGAGGTTGTGGTGGGCTGAGATAGCACCATTGCACTCCAGCCTGGGTAACAAGAGCAAAACTCCGTCTCAAAAATAAATAAATAAAAAGAAAAAAAGAAATATTTTGAATTTGCTTCCAACATGGAAAAAAAGGAAAATCTTAGATCAAAATCTGAATTTCTAGCTTCTTTGGGGGGAATTCGGTGATCTGGCAATTCTATACCTGTATTTCCACATTACAGTTGACTGAACGGAAGCAGCCGGTGCTGCCTTCAGACAGGGCACTGATGACCTTTTCATGCACTTATTAGTCATTCCTAAATCTTTGGTGAAACATTTTAGCCAGGCACGGCAGCTCACGCCTTTAATCCCAGCACTTTGGGAGGCTGAGGTGGGCGGATCACCTGAGGTCAGGAGTTCAAGACCAGCCTGACCAATATGGTGAAACAGACTAGCTGTTCAAATCCTTTGTCTATTTTTTTTAAAAAAATGAATTGTCTTCTTATCATTGAGTTATCGGTGTTCACCTTCACTTTTTCCTAGATAATTCTTCCTCACTCTAATTCTCTGTTATGGTAAATAATTCTTTATATTACACTTTCTCTGCTTATGTTATTATGTGGCACCTCTCTTTAATGGATTCCGATTTATACAGATGGCTGCTAATATTTATTCTCTGATAAGCCAGCAAGAAATGCTCAGAACATGAGTAAGAAAGCAAGTGTTGGAGCTAGACAGATTTGCGTTTGGATCCCAGTTTTGCCACCTCTGTGTGGCTGTAGACAAGGCATTCGATCTTCCTGAACTGGCCTCAGGAGTTATCTTTGAACTCCTGACCTCAGCCTCCCAAAGTGCTAGGATTACAGGTGTGAGCCACCACGCCCAGCCCATGTTATCTTTAAAATATGAAAATAATGTCCACCTCACAGGATTTTCTTAAAGATTACAGATAATATACAAAAACAGCTTATAACAGAGATTAGCACTTAGTAACAACTCAAAAAAATGGTAGCCAGAAACAGCAGCAACAAGTAATCAAGAGCTGAAAATAGTCTTAGGGTTTCTACAGGTGAGAGTGCTATTATTCAAGCTACATTGATAACAGGATCCTTGTTACTTGGCAAAAAGTATCTCTTACCTGGCACCTATGTGCTGCTGTAGCTAAAGACGTGTCAAAGAGAGGCTGGATGAAGGTTGCCCAGGAAGGTCTTCGTGTCATGGCCACATTTTGGGAGCTCATCGTAAATATAGAGTCTGGTCTTCAGCTTCATGGTATCTGTTTTGTTAGTATCCTAGGAGTGTCCAAGCTTTAGAAGGCTGATGTATTTTAGTCTTAAGATCAACTAAACCCACGTATTTTAGTGTTAGGATAACTGGAGTGATACCGTTGTCAGGACTGATTCATTATTCAGTTGCTACCTATCATGAAAGTTAAAAAAGCGACAACTTATTCTCTATTCAACCCAACTATATACAGAGACACAGCTTCAAACTAAAATGATCAAGGTGTTATTGAAAAAAACATTAATGACAAGATATCACAGGCACTGTGATATCACTGTAGTGCAATGACAATAATTATTTAGCTTACCAGCTGATTTGGACATTTTCATATATTTAAGTTTTGTGCATAAGACTTTGCTACCTTTAAGGATATTAGAACCAGAATCGGGAATAGACACAGCGAAGGCGTCATAGAGGGGTAATTAATAGGTTTTCAAGCAGAGGGTCAATGTTAGCATGAATGGAGCTGGAAAACTGCCAACTAGAGGCCCCTAAGCAGTATTTGCCCTCAGGTGGGGATGCTGGAGTATGTTAAGAAGATCCTTCTTTTGCTCTGAAACCCTTTTGTTCTGAGAGAATCTTGTAAGTGATCTGTTTGGCCGGGCAGACATGAGGTAAGCATTAATTTGTCCTTGGGGAAATCTGCTAAGTATTCTATATGGATCTATTATCGGAGTGTGACCCGCAGATTTAGGACATTTGTTTCTACCCATGGATTTGAGCTGTGGTATTCTGAGCATTCTGTGTATGTGAAATGCATAGGGGTTTTGCTCAAGCATTTGCACACTAGGAGCAGGAGGCCAGGTTATGGCAGGTGTGACACACAGGCCTGGTTATCTCTTTACTGCATGCCAGATAACAGACAGGAGAGGGTATGGACTGTTCGTTGTGCCGCAAGGTTTTATTTAGTACAGAAGACAGTAGATGCTCTACAGAGACAGAGAAATGAGGTGGGGTTTGAACTGATAAAGAGGGAGATCTTTGGATCTGGTGCAGATTGGGTCTAGATTCTGGGCATGGAGATATAATGGCATTTGTCAGCTACTCGCTGTTGTATGTCTTTGTTCCAAGGATATTTATTACACACCCAAATCAGGTTCAGATCAGCCACATTTGGGGAGCGAAGGAACACGGCTATATGCATATTTAAGGCACTGCATGTGGAGGGAGGTGCTATTCCACAAGTTACAAGATAGCAAGAGGTGAAAGCAGGAGCATGGTACCTCAATATTATGCGGGGGCAAGGGCTTGGGTTGAGATGACATGTGACAAACAGAGAGGGTTTATGGAACTGGGGAGCTTTTCTCAGTGACCACTGGAGGTACTTGAGAAGGAGAACCTGATAAAAGGATTTTCTGCAGCCCTAGAGGATAGGGGCTCAGCTATTGTTATTTGTGTATTAAAAGGCCGGAGAATTTGAGTACTTCTGGACTCCATAAATAGACAGGTTTTAAAACCACATGTGTAACGAGATCACTGACACTATTAGAAGCAGAAGCTCAGTCCGAGGATAATATTATGAACCACCATTTCCAAACATTCCTGATAATGAGTAGCAACACAGAGAAGACATTTTTCTCCTCTATTTTCCTTCCTTTTCTGTCGTTAAGCTTGAAAATATGGGTGGGGATCAAACAGTCCCTGCTTATGGTTCCTACAGGGGCCTGCTCTCTGGAGCTCCTCCCTAACAGCACATGATGCTTCATGACTCCCGCGACCAACTAGCTCTGATGCTCTGATCTGAACAGGTTTCCGTTCTTGACGTTTGTTTTGCTGCGCATTATTCATTACCGTATGCTTATAAAGAATTGGTCATTCTATCTGACTTAGGCCTTCATGGGTTCCTTGGACTTTTAGTAGTCTCTGACCTTCTTTACCTTCTCCTTCCTTTCTTTTTTCCTCCTTCTCCTCCTTATTCTAGAAAAGATTTTCCTTCCTGTAGGAGGTAGCTTAAAAAAAGATTTAAGGTGCTTATGCAGATATAGTTCAGATTAAATTAAAAGTAGATGAATTAAAGAAAGGGAAAACAAGGGTGAGGAACAAGGGGGATACAAAAATGTATCCCTAATGATTCCAACTCTTGGCTATTTATTGGTGGGCCACCGACTGATACCAAGCTTCCTCTCCAGGAATTCCTCTCCAGCTTATTACATGCCCTAGCCACAGGGGTCATGAGGTTGAAAACCAGCATAACAACTTATTCCTAACCCTAAAACCAGGAACAAAATGTTCTTAAGGCATGCCATAAAGAAGATGTTGTGTAATACCATGAAAAGCGTCTTCAGCAGCAATTCTTGTGGTAGGCGCTGGGATGGAACTCATTACACCAAAGCTCAAGGAAAGCAATTCTTGGCTAGGTGCAGTGGCTCACACCTGTAATCGCAGCACTTTGGGAGGCCAAGGTGGGCAGATCACTTGAAGTCAGGAGTTTGAGACAAGCCTGACCAAAGTGGTGAAACCCTGTCTCTGCCAAAAAATACAAAAAAAAAAAAAAAAAAAAAAAAAGCAAACCAGGCGTGGTTGTGTGCGCCTGTAATCCCAGCTACTAGGAAAGCTGAGGTGGGAGAATTGTTTGAACCCGGGAGGTGGAGGTTGTAATTAGTGGAGATCACGGCACTGTACTCCAGCCTGGGCAACAGAGCAAGACCCTGTCTCAAAAAGGAAAAAAAAAATTTTAATTAAAAGGGTCGGGGGGAAGGAAGAAAAGCAGCTCTCCAGGGAGCCAGTTCACTGTGGACTACTGATATCAATTTTAATTGATATTGGATAGCAGTGAGTTTAAGACTCTTCTCCCTAACAAGTCCTAAATCTAGGTGTTTTTTTCCCCAGTAAGTGCAGGACCCTACCCCACAATTGGCCATTGCACTGTGGGTAGGGTGACTTGAGTTTGTTCCCTAAGCCCTGCCAACCCAGTCTTTAATTCTGACCTGGCTCCAGGGATTTCTGCCCTTAGCCTGGAGTGTTCTCTCCTCTCCTGTCAATCTTGTAGTTGCTGTTTTTTTAAACATGGAGTTTCACTCTTGTTGCCCAGGCTGGCGTGCAATGGCGCAATCTTGGCTCACTGCAACCTCTGCCTCCCGGATTCAAGTGATTCTTCTGCCTCAGCCTCCCAGGTAGCTGGAATTACAAGCACCCACCACGTAGCTGGAATTACAAGCACCCACCACGATGCCCAGCCAATTTTTGTATTTTTAGTAGAGATAGCGTTTAGCCATGTTGGCCAGGCTGGTCTCAAACTCCTGACCTCAGGTGATCCACACACCTTGGCCTCCCAAAGTGCTGGGATTATAGGCTTGAGCCACAGCACCCGGCCCCTGTCAATCTTTAAAATTCTATCATCTGGGTCAGGCACAGTGGCTCATGCCTATAATCCTTGAGTCCAGAAGTTCAAGACCAGCCTGGGAAACATAGTGAGACCTCACCTCTATGAAAAACAATTTTTAAAAAACTGGCCAGGTGTGGCAACACACCTGAAGTCCTAGCTAATTGGGAGTCTGAGGCAGGAGGATTGCTTCAGCCCAGGAGTTCAAGGCTCCAGTGAGCCAAGATTGCACCACTGTACTCAAGCCTGGGCAACAGGCAGTCTCTAAAGAAAGGGGTGGGGTCTGTATCTGTGTCATATTTTGGAGAGTACGTGAGAGATCATATGTGAATCCTCTAGCACAGTGTGCCTGGCAAAGAAGAGGCAACTTATAAATCTTAGTCTCCTCTATCCCTCTCTCCTCCCCTCTCCCTTAACATGATGTGGTGTTTTATAAAGACTTGTTAAATTTGGTGCTCTACTGATTTCACATAGAACGACAGGATGAAGGACAAATCCCACTCCCCATCTGAGGGTCCTCATGGCCATCACTGAAAGTCATGGCAGGACCCTGTTCCCAAGGGCCCCTCCCACCATTCTCCAAAAGCTATTTCCCCTGTCAGAGTAGGACTGAGAGAGAGAGGGAGAGAGTGAAAGTGACAGCAAGAGAGAGGGGGAGGAGAAGGAAGCAAGGTAGTGAGCAGGAGGTGGAAGAAGGCTGAAACAGCCTTTTTTTCTCCTCACTCAACTTCAGTAAATAACTCAAATATTTTAATAGCCCAATTTTCTCAGTTCTCTTATAATTTAACTTGAGGGCTTTGGAAACGAACAGTGTCAGTACGATGAAGATTCTTTCTTAAATAAAGAGAAGCTTTGTGTTTGAATAAAAGTCACATGCAAAAGGAATCTAACTTTTTTAAAAATCTCTTTATTGTAGTACAATTCTCAAACATAAACACTCCCTCTGCCACTTTCTCCACCAGCCTCCTCCAGTGCCACCTAAAGAGACTTGAAAATAACTCAGGATGGTTAGGGAAAATCAGCAGGCTATTTAACTTTTCCTAGATGGGTCTTAAAAAAAAAAAGAATTATTCTCCCCTCAGTTAACAAAACAGAGAGAGCCTAGGGAGGGTGGAGGAGCTAAGCCAGGCTTCCTGTTTAGGGAGTTCAGGCCTATTGAAGCATGTCAGAGTATGCGGGACACCCTGCCACTGGTTCTGTTGGAATGGGGGCTTCACAGGAGCAATTGGAGCTAATGATTGCCCAGTGTAATAATTGTAGACAGAGCGATGCCTTTTAAAGTTCCACACTGAAACACTTTACCTGGAGGAAAGGGACAGACAAGGGTACCAATTTAGTTCAGGGACACTGTTTGGGTGTAAAGGGAGGGATGATTTTGAATATAACATTGAGTGATTATATACAATACGGTATGCCCTCCTGGAAAAACCTCAAGGAATTGTCTGTCTTTGCTGGTTCTGATCACTCCGGATACCTCTGAACCACTTTGAAAGGTGGGTAAGGTCCATCCAATCCAGTCCCCTCTCTATAGAAAAAGTATCTTTTTACCTTGGGACCTTATGAAGATGACTGACTTAATTAAGAATAACTGAGCCCAGCCGGGCGCGGTGGCTCATGCCTGTAATCCCAGCACTTTGGGAGGCTGAGGCGGGTAGATCACGAGGTCAAGAGATCGAGACCATCCTGGTCAACATGGTGAAACCCCGTCTCTACTAAAAACACAAAAAATTAGCTGGGCATGGTGGCGCGTGCCTGTAATCCCAGCTACTTGGGAGGCTGAGGCAGGAGAATTGCCTGAACCCAGGAGGCGGAGGTTGCGGTGAGCCGAGATCGCGCCATTGCACTCCAGCCTGGGTAACAAGAGTGAAACTCCGTCTCAAAAAAAAAAGAATAACTGAGCCCATATTCTAAAGTTAGAACTTTATTCCTTTACCATATGGCTAAGTCACACATAAATTCATGCACACATTATAAAGGATACAAAGTAGACATGCTAAAGAACTGATAAAAACTCAGGTCTGGCAAGGGGCTTACCAGGGTTCTGTTCTAATTCACAATTCTGATTCTACTTCTGTAGATTCTCTTCTGTGTGCCATGCCATTTTTTCTAAACGACAGGTTATGTTAAGGTATGTTTTCCCTGTCTTTATTACTTACTGGCTAGAGGTTCATTTTACTCATAGTTTTTATTAGTATATTGCCAAGAAAATCTTTGACTTCCTCCAGTAAGCAAAGAGAATTAGACGAGAACTGCCAACGACTTCTAGCTCTGCAGCCACTCCCACAATATCTGTTCCTTAGACTCTGCCTTTCTGCTTCCAACACAGGTGAACCCTGTGCCTCCTCTGTAAGTCTGACTCTTCTGCCTGTGTCTTCGATCCCAGCCCTTTCACCTACTCAAGGAGACTGCTTAGCAACTTTCCTTATCTTTGTCTCTTTATCATCTGTCATCACTCCATCATTCCCATTAGCGCGCCCACATGCGATTATTTCTCCAACCTAAGAAATAAATCTTTGCTTGACCCCACTTCTTCCGTAGCTGCATCTGATTTCTCTTTTCTTCCTTATAGCAAAACTCCTTGAAAGAGTTGCTGTCTTCAATTCCTTTCTTCCATTATGTTGTAAATCCACTTCACGCAGGCGTTCATCTCCACGACTTCCCTGAAACTGACTTTGTCAAGGTCAACAATGACGTCTATGGAGCTCAAGCCAATAGCCATTTTTTATGATCAGCCACTGCCCTTCCCCTCAAGACCTCTTAAGACTTATCTCTGACTTCTCTCCCTGTATTCTTCACTCCAGCACGCTGTCCTTACTGTTCCTCAAATCTAGGCAGACTCGCTCCTCAAGCATTTTGCACTGGCTTTTTCCTTTGTCTGGGATCCTTTTCTCCAGAGGCGCGCAGGCCTAGCTCCCAGACCTCTTTTACATCTCTGCTAATGGTCTCACCCTTTAAGTGAGGACCACTCTGATCATCCTATTTTAAATTTCACACCCCACCCCACCTTGTCTTCACTCCTGGTTCCCTTTTGTAATCATTAACTATTGCTGTGTAACATATTACCCTCAAACTTAATAGCTTAAAACAACAGATGTTTAGGATCTTGCACAGTTTCTGGGGGTTAGGAATTAGGGAGTGCTTTAGCTGAATGGTTCTGGCTTGGGATCTCTTACCAGGTTATAGTCACATGTCAGCCAAGATGGAGGATTGGCTTCCAAGATGGCTTATTCACATGGCTGTTGGCAGAAGGCCTCAGTTCTTCCCTCCATGGACCTCTCACTCAGGCATGTTTGAGTGTGCTTCAAGACCTGGCAGCTGGCTTCCCCCAGAACAAGCAATCTAAGACAGCTAGGCAGAAGCTGCTGTATCTTTTATAATCTAGCCTTGGAAGTCATACACCGTTGCTTTTTCCCTGACATACTGGTCTCGCAGGCCGGCTCCTTTCAATGTGGCAAGAAATACAAGGTGTGTTTCCAGGAGGTGAGGAACTGGGAGACATCTTAGAGGTTGGATGCCACATCTTTACTTGATTTTCTCCATGGTATTTATCACCTTCTAATACATTATACAAGCTACTTTTTTAAGATTGTAAACCAAAAATATCTGAGACAAGTCTCAGTCAATTCAGAAAGTTTTTTCTCTGCCAAGGTTAAGGCTGTGTGCCTGGGAGGCAGCTCTATGCCTTTCTCCAAAGATGATTTTGAGGGCATCAGTATTTAAAGGGGAAAGGGTGGCTATCGGGGAAAGAAGAAAATTCTTAAAGGTGTGGGCAGATAAGAGACAAACGGTTGTATTCTTTTTATTTTTTGAGCAGTCTTTCACTGAATATAAAATTTACACTTGACCAGTGGGGTAGAGGAAGAGTCTAGCTCAGTGAATCTGCATTTTTACATCAGAGGAAGCATTCACATAGGCATTTGTCTCAGGTGATCACAGGGATGACTCTGCATTCTGTCCTTTGCCCTGCACCTGTGACGATAAGCTATCAATTTACATGGTCAGGGTAAAACTCAACAGAACCCTTATAGTGTAAAGACCTTGGGGCTCACAAGGAATTTCCTATTGGCCAAATCATGAAGGAGGTACACAGCTTTCTTATCTTTGTAACTGTCTTATTTAGGAATAAAATGGGAGGCAGGCTTGCCCGATGTAGCACCCAGCTTCACTTTTCTTTTTGGCTTCGTGATCTTGGGGTCCTGAGATTTATTTTTCTTTCACAATATGTTTATTTTTAATCTCCTTGTTACAGAAAAAGGGTCCTGATAGAGACCCCAAGAGAAGGTTCCTGGATCTCACTCAAAAAAGAATTTGAGGCAAATCCATACAGTAAAATGAAAGTAAGTTTGTTAAGAAAGCAAAGAAATGAAGAATGGGTGTGCCATAGAGCAGCCCCAAGGCTGCCGGTTGCCCATTTTTATGGTTATTTCTTCATTATATGCTAAATAAGGGGTGGATTATTCGTGAATTTTCTGGGAAAGGGGTGGGCAATTCCAGGATCTGAGGGTTCCTCCCCTTTTTAGACCAGATAGGGTTACTTCCTGACGTTGCCATGGCATCTGTAAACTGTCCTGGGGCTGGTGGAAGTGTAGCAGAGACAATCAGAAGTCACTCTCGTCACTCTTTTGATTTTGGTAGGTTTAGGCTGGCTTCTCAACTGCAACCTGCCTTATCAGCAAGGTCCTCATGACCTACATCTTGTGCCGACTTCCTGTCTCATCCCGTGAATTGGAATGTCTTACCCTCCTGGGAACACAGCCCTGTAGGTCTCAGCCTTATTTTACCCAGAGCCTATTCAAGATGGAGTTGCTGTAGTTCAAACACCTCTGACACCCCCACACTAGGGGGCAGCTCCTTGAGGGCAGTGATTTTGTCTGTTTTATTGACCGTTCTGTCTTTAGTGTCCAGCACAGTGTCTGGCATATAGCAAGACTCATGTATTTGTTAAATGAATAACTGAGTATAAAGCTCTGCAAAATTCTGCCTACCTTCCCTGATTATTACACTGGAGCAGCTTCTCCTTCTTAAATTGTAAGGAGCTGCAGCTCCAGCCAGCTATTTCCACCTCTCTGAGCATTAGTGACCCATATTTGTTTTCATTTTTCTTTTTTTTTTGAGACGGAGTTTCGCCACCGCGCCCGGCCCCATATTTGTTTTCTGACCCAACATACATAGTGCCTTTCCTGATTGACACCTAATCTTGTAAGGTACATGGATGTGCTTTGGTCAACAGCAGGCAGAGGCAGACATCTGGGACAGAGTGACTCAGAAAGTTTAGGGTACAGGCGCATACTCCACTTGTTCTATAACCTGTTTGTGTAAGCTTATGCCTGGTTTGGAGCCACTACCGTTTGAAAAGGTATAACTGCCCTGCTGATGTTGTGCACAGGGCTTGGCTTGGCTCTTGGGCCTGGCTTGACATGGCTCAGCATGCTGGCATCCAGAGAAAGAGAGAGCCAAAGTGGTCTGTCTTGCAGGCATGCAGGGGGGAGCCAGGAACCAGCTTTTGCCCAGAGAGAGTTAGGCTGCTGACCCTGAAAGCAGGAGAGAGGGAGCCATGCAGCTGTGCATGGGAGCAGCTGGCTCAAGCACCGGCAACAGAGCAAACAGTGCGAGACACCTGCTGGTGAGAGACCTGCTGAGTAAAACCCTGTTTCACCTACCTATGCCCCCCCCTCCAAGTGTTCTTTCAGCTACCCATCCACTCCCCTCAGACCTAAGCATGGGCTGGACCCTGACCCTGGACTAACAATTGGTGACGTCAGCCCCTTAGGGCTCCCAGGTCAGCTATGTGGCCACAGCATGGGCTTTGGTACCCAGTGGCAGTGGTGCTGCTTGGATGGGTCCCAGTGGGAACGTGGGAGGCAATGGACAGGTCTCCTGAAAGTATAGAGAAGGAGCTGGAGTACCTGGAGGGGCACAGTGCCCAGGAGGAACGTGCCTTTGCCAGCAGAGTCAGATGGGCGTTTGTGACCGTGCTGCAGGACACAGTGTGGGGAGGAGGAAGAGCCTCTGTTGCAGGCTTGCCCGGTGATCCATCAGAAGGGACAGCTGTTGGGCCCCAAGAGTGAGCCCAGGGACCCTCTCCCGTTATGGTGGAATACATTTCCTATGGTCCCTGTGCCCTCACTGAGTTGCAGGAGTTAAGCAGGTAACGTCACATACAGACTTTGTGCAAGGCATTCGGGAGGAGGATGCTGCTGCACAACCCGGTCCCACCGAAGTGTTCAGTTCAAAAAGTACCTGCTGCAGTCAGGCCAAAGCGTAAAGCCTTTTCCATCGGATGAGAGAACTGGCCAAAGAGCCCAGCTTGTGGGGAGCACTGGACAACCAGAGGCCATGTGTGGACTTGGCAGTCCATTGTCCCTGAACCCAGATCAGTTTCTGGGCAAAGCTGCATTCATTGATGGCTATGGGGGCCAGTCAGTGAAGGCAAAATCTGTGTCTTTGCATCTCAGCACTGACTGCTTGGCTCCTCGCCTATATACTGTGTATGTCTCTCCCATGCCTGAATATATTCTGGGGATGGACATATTGAATGGGCTGGACTTGCACACCACAGCCAGAGAATTCAGACTCCAAGTTTGTATAGAAAATCTGTGCAGACAGACACATCACCAGCTCCAAGCTCTGCCACAACCCCGATAGGTTACCTCCATTCAGCAATACTGTTTGCCAGGTGGACATACGGAGATGACTGAGACCATTAAGAAGTTAGAGGAGGTATTGGCCGGGCGCGGTGGCTCAGGCCTGTAATCCCAGCACTTTGGGAGGCCGAGGCGGGTGGATCACGAGGTCAAGAGATCGAGACCATCCTGGTCAACATGGTGAAACCCTGTCTCTACTAAAAATACAAAAAATTAGCTGGGCATGGGCGCGTGCCTGTAATCCCAGCTACTCAGGAGGCTGAGGCAGGAGAATTGCCTGAACCCAGGAGGCGGAGGTTGCGGTGAGCCGAGATTGCGCCATTGCACTCCAGCCTGGGTAACAAGAGCGAAACTCCGTCTCAAAAAAAAAAAAAGTTAGAGGAGGTATTAACAGTGTGTGGCACCCACAGCCTCTACAGTTCTCCGGTTTGGCTAGTGGGAAAGCCTGCTGGGACCTGGCAGATGACAGTGGCTGATCAGGAACTGAATAAGGTGACAGCCCCTCTGCACGCTGCTGCACCTTCCAACACAGATCTGATGGACTGCTTGACAACAGAACTGGGATGGTGCCACTGTGGTGGCCTTAGACAATGCATTCTTCTTCATCGACATTGCTCCAGAAAGTCAGGAACAGTTGACTTTCATGGGAGGGTGACAATAGATTTTCACAGAGTTGCTGCCCCACCATGTGTCATGGCCTTATTGATGATGTGATTCTCTTATAGGTTTAGAAGCAGCAACACCCCTCTTGCCTGGGATTGGGATGAGCCAGCTGAGACAGCCTTCCTGGTAGCCAAGCAGGCTATTTAGCAGGCACAAGCCCTGTAGATAGTTAGCCAGAGTGCCCATTTGAACTAAATGTACATGTGACCACTTTGATTCTGTTAGGGCCAGCACACAGAGCACCTGAGAACACCAACAGGCCTTTGGTCCCAGCTGTGGAAGGGAGCTGAGCTCTGGTATTCTGTAATAGAGAAGCAGTTACTAATAGTAGGATGGGTGCATTCATGGTAACAACCCTCCGGACTGGGAAAGCAGTTAGCAACGACACATGCTGCCCTTCGGGCTCGTAGGAGTGTGGCAGGATAGGCTACAGTCATTGTGTGGACGGCTTACCCGATGATAGCGGCATGGGTGCATTCATGGGTAACCACACCTGCCGGACAGGGATGGCACAAACGTCCGCTCTAGTAAAGTGGGGTGCCTACTGGGAATAGTGGAATACGCTGAGTACAAGTCCCTTAGCAGCAAAGTTACAAGAGGTTTGAGTCATTTTTGGTTTGTGTTTCTTTGGACCATTTTATGCCCAGTATAGGCAAAAGTAATAGTGTCAGAGGCATCTGAACCAGAGCAACTCCATCTTGAATAGGGGCTGCGTAAAATAAGCTGAGACCTACTGGGCTGCATTCCCAGGAGGTTAAGGCATTCTTAGTTACAGGGTGAGATAGGAGGTTGGCACAAGATATAGCTCACAAAGACCTTGCTGATAAAACAGGTTGTGGTAAAGATGCCCGTCAAAACCCACCAAAACCAAGATGGCGACGAGCATGACCTCTGGTCATCCTTAGTGCTCATGATACGCTAATTATAATGCATCAGTATGCTACAGGACACTCCCACCGGCACCGTGACATTTTACAAATACCATGGCAATGTCAGGGAGTGATCCTCTATGGTCTGAAAAGGGGAGGAACCCTCAGTTCTGGGAATTGGCCACCCCTTTTCTGGAAAACTCATGAATAATTCATACCTTGTTTAGCATATAATCAAGAAGTAACAATTATGTAAGCAGCTGAGTGGCCATGCTGCAGCTCTGCCTATGGAGTAGCCATTTTTTATTCCTTTACTCTCTTAATAAACTCCCTATACACGATGGACTTGCCCAAATTCTTTCTTCTGTGAGAGCCAAGAACCCTCTCTTGGGCTCTAGATCGGGACCCATTTCTGGTAACAACAGGATCTCACCCACGATGTCCTCTGGCCCTGCCAGGCCCTCCAGCTAAGCAGGGAATGACACTAAGCAGGAAGAGCAAGTCAGCAAAGGAGCTCTGGCGCTGGGGCAGCTGCAAGGACTCCAGGGGCACGTGGTGGCTCTGTGCTGTGGCCTAAGAGAGGCATTTTTAACATCTGGGTGTGACCCTGACGCCTGCAGAGTTCAGGAATTACCGAGAGGACGAGCAGCACCTGTTCCCTGGGTCTCTGCAGAGGCAGCAGCTGAGGTGGTAATGGGCGTGCTTATGCCTGAGGAAGTGGGAATCCCAGCTGAGGGAGCGGTCAAGCACTGGCAGCAGCTGCAAAGGACAGGGGCCAGCTGGTCAGGAGAGGGCCATCCCTTCACCTGTGCTCCCAGGCCCCTCCTGGCTTTTCCTGACAGGCTCCTGCTTCAAACAATTTCCCACTCATTCCAGGTTTCCTCCTACTCCGCGGTCTTTCGCACTCAGCCTGCAAACATGCTCTGCTCTCCCCTTTTCTAAAAGCCTCTTCTCTCTCCTGAGACCACTTCTCTCAGGTCTTAGGCATCCCTTAAACAAACAAACAAAACCACACACACAAAACCACACTCCTCTACCATGTCATCCTGTTCCCAACCAATAGCTATAGTTTTATTTGTCTTTCCTCAGCAAACATATTAAATGAGCTTTCCATATGCCTGGCCTTCCTCAGCAACTTACCCACTTGTGAATTTATGCCATAAGCAACGTATTGAGGACCTGCTATGAATAACAGACTGCGATGGAGAATGGTCTTCCCTCAAAGGAGTTCTCTGCCTCACAGAGGACATAAATGGTTAAAAAAATGACAATATGATGTGACAGGTACAGCAAAGAAGGGAAATACAGTGTTCAGAGGTATAATAACACAAAATAGAGACTCGTCAACTAGAGAGAAGACAGCCAGAAATCAAAGATGGTTTCCTGACGAATGTGGAATCTGAACTAGATTTTGAAGGACAACAGGTGAATGTAGGGAAAACACAGTATTTTGGAAGCTGAATAAGAGATCGCAGTCAACTTCATCAACTGCCACAGAGAGATGACATAAAATGAGGAAAACACACATATAAATTGGCAGCATGAAGACCATTATGGGACTTGGCCAATACCATCAAAATGGAGAGGATTGCAGTGGGACGACAAGCAAACAAGGTGTGAGAAAGTCGAGATGTTTCCGGCAGAAGCCTGGCGGAGACAGGGGAACGTTGTAAGGCAGCAGCTAGACGGAAGTGCAGAGTAGAGATGGTTCCGGCAGAAGCCCGGCGGAGACGGGGGAGCGTTGTAAGGCAGCAGCTAGACGGAAGCGCAGAGTAGAGATGGTTCCGGCAGAAGCCTGGCGGAGACAGGGGAACGTTGTAAGGCAGCAGCTAGACGGAAGTGCAGAGTAGAGATGGTTCCGGCGGAAGCCTGGCGGAGACGGGGAAGCGTTGTAAGGCAGCAGCTAGACTGAAGTGCAGAGTAGAGATGGTTCCGGCAGAAGCCCGGCGGAGACGCGGGAGCGTTGTAAGGCAGCAGCTAGACGGAAGTGCAGAGCGGGAGGAGAAATGCCA
>CM052667.1:41020120-41048078 GCA_028533165.1 Leontopithecus rosalia | reverse complement strand
GCAGCAGCTAGACGGAAGTGCAGAGCGGGAGGAGAAATGCCAAGGTTGGGAGAGTGACATGCTAGTTGCCAGCCTCTTAGCGTTGGTGCAGGGATTCAGTGAGTTCTTACATTAGAGTGCTTACACGATGCCTGACACACACTCAGTACGTGCTGGGGCCAGAATGCAAATTCTCCCGCTTGGCTGCTAATCCCATGCTTATTCCATTGCATCAGGAAGGCCTGGCGGTGGGGGGGGGGCATTCCCACTTACAGAGAGTTTTGGGTAACGAGGAGAGATGACAGAGATTGGGTAGTGCCATTTGAGGCCGCTCAGAGATCTCATGGCTCATGCAGGAGACACAGGGCTCTGAGCTTCCTATGTTCTTACAGGGTCAAACTTTCCCTCACCAGTTCTCCCCACATGGCTTCTTAGCCAGATTTCTTCAAAGAGGCTGATTGCTCCACCCAAGGGTGGGGTTGTGGAACCACCTTATCTCATGTCAGCCCCCCAGACATCCCTGCATGCCTCCAGCAGAATACTGCAGGTGGGCAGCTTAGCCATCAGGGGAGGGGACAGCAGCTGCTGAGGACAGCTGAATTCCAGTCCTTGCAGTTCTGTCGGCTGCTCAGTGAGCGGGGGAGCAGATGAGGGGAATGTCCTTAGGGAGGAGGGCTGGAGGAAGCTCCCAGGTGGGACACCACCACAGGAGGCTGTGATCACACTGACTGAAGGAAGCAGCAGGTCCCATTCTGTCTGTGACCTGGGGACAGTCTCAGAAGGGGACAGTAATGAGTCAGATTGAATTGATGGATTGTCTGAATTCATGGATTTGGAATTTTTTCTACTTGGGATAGTGAATTCTACCAAGAGAGGAAATAACTTATAAGTGATTAACATTGGCATAAATTAGTATTTCTGATTGCAGGACCTCATCAAATGGAAGGCCCTGTAGGGTTTGGGGAGGGGAGAAAGGGAAAAGAGAAATAAATACTCTGAGTAGGGGACCCTGCTTATGAGAGAGCAAGCCTGTTGGGTGGAAGGGATTGAAGTGGGGGTCGTTGATGGGATAAAATCTATAATGGCTCAGGGGGCTCCTAGAATAGAAATATCGAGGATTTGAGGGGAAAGAGAATACTTTGGTTGAGAACATACCATGTGTCTGGTACTTAGCTAAGCAGAGTGGATATAGCAATGAGTAAATCTAAGTTCTTGACCTTTAAGAATCCAGTCTGAGGCCGGGCGTGGTGGCTCATGCCTGTAATTCCAGCATTTTGGGAGGCTGAGGCGGGTGGATCACAAGGTCAGGAGTTCAAGACCAGCCTGCCCATCGTAGTGAAACCCCGTCTCTCTTAAAAATACAAAAATTAACCGGATGTATGTGTGGCACATGCCTGCAGTCCCAGCTACTCGGGAGGCTGAGGCAGGAGAATCGCTTGAGCCTGGGAGGCAGAGGTTGCAGTGAGCTGAGACCATGCCATTGCGCTCCAGCCTGGGTAACAGGGTGAGACTCCATCTCAAAAAAAAAAAAAAAAAAAAGAATCCACAGTCTGAGTCTGAGTCTGTGAGGAAAAAGGCACATTTCAACTGAAGGTCTGAACCACCGCAGTGATTACAAGTGTGGACACTGAGCCAGCTGCTTGGATCTGAATCCCAGTTCTGCCACTTACTAGTTGCATGTCTTTGGATAACCTCTCGGTTTCCATTTCTCCATCTATAAAATAGGGATAATAGTAGTATCTACTCATAGGGTTGTTGTGATGAAAGAATGAGTTAATATACATACAAGGTGCCTCAACCAGTACCTGGAATAAAACAAATGCTACTGTGGGGTCCTCCACCTCCTCCCACTTTTTCTCTGGTCCTACCGGGAAACAGAGCACCTGCACTGCTCTCCCAGCCAGAAGCACGTTTTCTCCTGCAGGCTTGAACATTTCCAGGCACTGACAAAGGGGTTTAGGTTTTTGCCCAAAACACTGAAAAAGACTAGCCCCAGCCCTGAGTCAGACTCCTTAAACCCTCATACAGGCTCCATACCCGACCTCATTGCAGACATACCTAGGTCGGACATCCCTTGTCTCACCGTCCTCCGGGAGGATGCTCTGCAGCCCCCTATGTTTTACAGTTCACCTGATATACTAAATACTTTTAACTAATCACCTTGGCATTTTAGTACTTTCTTCTTTGGAATCCCAACTGGCCCCATCCCAGAATCATTTAGGACAGTCCCTTGCAGGAACTGCCCTGCCCCCACTTTTGGGTGACCCCAGCCATGGGTTCAGCCACAGAGGCTGACATCAGGTTTTTTCACAGAGGCAGGAATCAGGTACTATGGGAGAGGTGACCAGGGAAATCTCAAGAGGCAAGTTTGTCCCCTGCACAACTGGGAGTCTTTCTGCGTCTTTCCCTTTGCTTCCCTTTGAGGTCTCTACCAACTCACTTGCTTTTTCAGCCCACCCCGCAGGGCCAGTGATATGCCATCACAAGCCAGTGCAGTGTCTGACACTCCCAGTGCCCCTGTGATGAGGAAAGCCTTGCCTCCAGGAAACAAAGGCTGTCTATCTTTTATTCCTGTTCAGTGTGCTTTCCTTCAGCTACCTCCGTTAATCATCCACACTGTCCCCAGGAGCCCCAGTTCTGAGGTCCTTTGCCTGGGACACTTGCGGTCTTCACACCGTCTGGGCAGTGGGTGTCGCTGGTCTCCAGCTTTTCCTGCTCTTGGGATCTGCAGTGGTCTCCTTCCTCCGGGATGCGGTGTGCTCTGCTTCCCTGAGCCATCCAAGGATGTCAGGAAGATCTGGAACCAAAGACAGCTTCAGGGAAGGAAACAGAATAGAGCCCTAAGAGCACAGGCCTAGGAGCTATGGACCCAGCTCACCCCGGCTGCCTCTAGCTTGTCAGGTGACCCAGCACCTCACTCCACCTCCGTTTCCTTTCCTTGTTATAAAGTGAGAGGTTTGGAAGAGGTCAGTAGTTTGCAAACTTCTCTCCACCATGAAACTCTTCTATTTCTCTTTGCATGGACTTTATGTTTTAAAAGATTTGATCTGCTCAAAATACCCTGCCGTTTAATAAATTATTTTTCCACCTTTTTAAAAAGTTATTTTTTATTGTATATATTTAAGGTAAATAACATGATGTTCTGATATACATATACATAGTAAAGTGATTATTATAGTCAAACAAATTAATATACCTGCCCCTCTCCATAGTTACCCTCACCCTTTTTTTTTTTGAGATGGAGTTTTGCTCTTGTTACCCAGACTGGAGTGCAATGGTGCGATCTCAGCTCATCGCAACCTCCGCCTCCTGGGTTCAGGCAATTCTCCTGCCTCAGCCTCCTGAGTAGCTGGGATTACAGGCACACGCCACCATGCCCAGATAATTTTGTATTTTTAGTAGAGATGGGGTTTCACTATGTTGACCAGGATGGTCTCGATCTCTTGATCTTGTGATCCACCCGCCTCGGCCTCCCAGAGTGCTGGGATTACAGGCGTGAGCCACTGCGCCCAGCACCCTCACCCTTTTTTAGTGGTAAGAGCCCCCAAAATCTACTCTCAGCAAATTTTCAGTATACAGTCCCGTGATGCATTATTACTATTGTCCTCGTGCTGTAGATTAGGGTTCTAGACTCATTCATTCTACTAACTGAAAACCGGTCTCCTTTGACCCGCTTCTCCCCATTTCCTCCTCCACTTTGGTAACCACTCATCTACTCTGTTTCTATTTTTCTGACTTAAAACATTTTTTTAGGTTCAATGAATAAAATGATACAGCATTTTCCTGTCTGTCTTATTTCACTTAGCATAATGCCCTCCACATTTATCCATATGTCACAAATGGCAATGTCTTCTTTTTAAAGACAGAGTAATACTCCATTTTGTGTGTGTGCACGTGTGTGTGTATCCATTTAAAAAATCCATTCATTCATCAATGAGCACTTAAGTTGTTTCCATAACCTGCCTCTTGTGAATTAACATGGGAGTGCAGCTATTCCTCTGAGGTGCTGATTGCATTTCCCTTGTGTATATACTCAACAGATGGGTTATTTTCCATCCTTTATTACTCAAAGACTTAAGTCAGCAAGAGAAAAAGAATTTTGTAATATGGAACTGACAAAACCTTAACTAAAAGCAAACATAAATAAGTCTACCTTTCGAAAGCTTTTGTACAGTTGCTGGCAAATGCATGATTTCCACTAGACTTTTTTGAAATATTGAAAATAGTACTGGCTCTCCCATTGCCCCTTTAGTGTAGGCCTGAGCTTCTAAGGTGTCTGGGCTGGAACAATTTTGCTAAATGATTTCTAAAGTCCCTCCTACTGCAAAAATGTTCTAAATCTATGCTCTCCTTGTGTTACTAGTGAGTCGAAGCAAGCTGGAGGTTGGGGGTCCATCCAAAAGGGGCATGTGGGGCTGGCTGCAGCTCTGTGTTCAGTACAGTGTACTTTCCTCCATTTTGATGCTGTCCTTCAAAATTGGGGTTGAGTTGAAGTCTATCTTTACTGAATTTATGAAACAAGTTTACCACAGTAGCATATGTCAAAATTCCCAGTAGGTCAGGTGTGGTGGCTCATGCCTATAATCCCAGCACTTTGGGAGGCCGAGGTAGGAGGATTGCTTGAGCTCAGGAGTTCAAGACCAGCCTGGGCAATGTAGTAAGACCCATTCTGCAAAAAACAAAAACAAAAAAAGCAAAACTCTCAGTAGCTTATGAGGGTTGTTGGTAATGACATGGGAAGCACAGCATTTTCTATCATTTAACCTCTCCAGCCCCATGTATGTACCCATGAAATGATATCCCAATAATGTATAATTTTTCCCATCTGAAATATCTTAACTTCCTTGGAAATTTTATAGCACCAGTAAAAGCAATTGATCCAATCTATTTTGAGTCAGAAGCTGTGCTAGGCATTGCTGGGAGAGCTACTCAAGTATATGAGGTAAGCTTAACTGAATTTTTACAAAAACGTTTTTCAGCAGATAAATCTTTGCAAATCGTATGCGTTACAGAGGTTTTGTTCTCATTCTCACTTCTAGGGAAACACAAAAAGAGATGGAGCAGTAAACAGAGAATCAAAGGGATCGATGGGAGGTAAAGGCTGCTTGCTGTTGCCAAGAAGCAGACTTAACAAAGAAGTGAGGGCAATCCGCTTCTGCTGTGTGAGGCTGGGGTCCACTTCCACTGTACTGGCTGGGCATCATTACTTAGTAGCGATACAAAAAATATGTTGAATGCAGACCAGAAATGACTCAATAAGTCCATGAAAGAAATATTTATGACACACCTACCATATGCCAAGCATGTGTGGGAATGCAATGGTAAATAAGTCATGGTCCTTGTCTTCAAGGGGTTCTGAAACTCCTTGAAGTCAGGTAGGGAAATACACACCCCTGGGGGAAAAGTGCCACAGGAATCCCAAGCAACAGAGGGAAGAGAATGGTTAATTCTGTTGTGGATCACTGGGGCCCCTTACAGAGGAAGTGATATTGAGGCTGGGCCTTGAAGGAAGTTTTAGCCTAATGACAAAGAGCGTCAAAGGCCTAGAGAGCCAAATGACAAACTTGTGAATGCTCATTATCAGAGGTGGCTGGACTTGAAGAGTGGCAGAAAGGTGAAAACAACGATAAAACTAATAATGGGCCAGAGTGAGAAGCATCTGGCACTGTTACAGCCATCATTTTACTTAAAATAAAAATATTTATTTCCCCTAAGACTCAGGGGTGTGTGGCTCTCAGGTGACTATTTAGCCAATGACTGGACAGACATTCAGTAATAATGAAAAAAAAACCGTGTTATTTTAGATATTGAGAGATAAAGGTAAGAAGCTCTATTTATAAGCATTTTTAATTTGTCTTAAAAATAATCTTAGAATTTCCATAAACCACCCATTTTTAGTTATGTAAGGCATAAAAGAACTTTTTTTTTTTTGAGACAGAGTTTCGCTCTTGTTACCCAGGCTGGAGTGCAATGGCGCGATCTTGGCTCACCACAACCTCCGCCTCCTGGGTTCAGGCAATTCTCCTGCCTCAGCCTCCCGAGTAGCTGGGACTACAGGCACGCACCACCATGCCCAGCTAAGTTTTGTATTTTTAGTAGAGACGGGGTTTCACCACGTGGACCAGGATGGTCTCGATCTGTTGACCTTATGATCCACCCGCCTCAGCCTCCCAAAGTGCTGGGATTACAGGCGTGAGCCACCGCGCCCGGCAATATTTTCATTTTATACAAACAATTTATTTTTGTTTATTCTTGTGTTAATACCTATATGTTGCCTCTCAAGGTTTTTATCATCGGGCTTGTTAAGCATAGGGAAAAACAAGATTAATTGTGTCTACAATGAAATAAATAAATTAATTTTTAAATGTTTTATGGATAACTATTAAATTCTGATTAAAAGGTATATGTTCAGCTGTCCGTAGGAAGTTAAAGTAAAAGAGACTAGACTGTGCTGTGTGGGATGTGTGAGTGTCTGTATATAGAAAAGAGAGGAAGTTGGACAGGGATACATTAAGAAAACAGGCTGGGGAAATAATTTCTGGGACATTATTTTGTGCAAGCAAATAACAATTAAAAAACTAAAGGAAGAAATTGTTAGTTTTCTAACAATTAGAAAACTAAAGGAACTGCATTCTTAGGAAAGAATGCAGTTAAATATAAATGAAATATGCATAAATAAGAGTGTGTCTTTAGTACATGCCCTACACAAAATATACATTACTGAATGTGTGTAGCTATGCAATAATCATTTATTAAGCACTTGCTATGTGCCAGGAACACACATAGCTATTTCTTCCTTTCTTGGCATTTTTAATGTATTTCTATGCATTTGATGAAGAAAACCTGAAGAATTTTCTACAATGATTTGAGCTTTCTTCCACCATATAATAATTGCAGGGGGGTATCTTTTTAAATATATCAAGTCAGAGCTGAGGTGGAACTATGGGTGAGTTTTCCCAAAATAACCAATGGCTGTCAATTATGTGAGTGATAGTGCCATTTTCTTTTTTTCTCAATCCGGAGCACTCTCTCAGAATTTAATTCTGAAAGATGCAATGTTATTTATTTATCCATTTTTAGTTTCTGTTGGACCTCAGGTTTCAGGAATCGAGTTGAGGACACTCCTCAGGTACCCCCTATAATTATTGGCTTATTCCAGGACCTTTCAAATTTTTATTCAATTTTCCTCTTTATCCCCTCTCGATCCTTCTCCCTTGCCCACAGGTTCCCATTCCTGTGTTCTTAATGTATGTCCTTTCCATTTACCTTTCATATATTTATTACATAGAGGGGGTCTAGGCTGGAGGAGCTGAACTGTAACCTCAAAGGAGGTCAGAACTGTGGACTCACTGCCTTTTATCCCTTTTGAGGCTGGAGGATCAAAGGTTAGAGATAAAGTTGTTTAGAGGAGGATCAAATGTTAGAGATAAAGGTGCTTTAGATGCTCTCAGCCCTATCTTTATAGATTCCACCACCACCCAATAAGACAACTGGGGCAGGACTCGTTGGCCCAGTGGAAAGGGGGTTGCAGTTTCGCTTTTTATGGAAAGGTTCAGTAATCAGCAATATTGTTCTTCCTGGGTATCTTCCCAGATTGTTTCATAATTGTCCCTGCTGGACAGGAAGAAATAAACTTTATTTATTGATACATAATATTTATACATATTTATGGAGTACATGTGATATGTTGAGGCAAGCAAATGACAGTTAAAAAGCTAAAGGACTGTGTGTAATGACCAAATGTAGGTATCTAGAATATCCATTACCTCCAACATTGGTCATTTCTTTGTGTTGGGAACGTTTGAAATCTTCTAGCTATTTTGAAATATACAACATACTACTGTCATTGATAGTCACTCCACTTTGCTATCAAACACTAGAACTTTCCTTCTATCTAACTGTATATTTATATCAATTAGTCAGTCTTTCTTAATCTCCCTCCACCCACCTACTCCCCAAGCCCTGCCCTCATCCCTTCAACCCCTACTCCACTTCTCAGCCTCTGGTGTCTGTCATTCAACTCTGTACATCTATGAAACCAGATCAACTTTTTAGCTCTCACATATGAGCAAGAATATGCAATATTTGTCTTTCTGTGCCTCATTTATTTTACTTAACCTTCTAACATCCAGGTCTATCCACGTTGCTGAAAATTACATAATTTCATTCTTTTGGGGGGCTAAATAGTATACCATTGTGCATACATACCACTTTTTTAAATCCATTTGTCTACTGATGAACATCTGGGCTCCTCCAGCCTAGACCCCTTCTATGTATATTTCATATTTTGGCTACTGGGAATAGTGCTGCAATAAATATGGGGGTACAGTAACACTTTAATATACTGACTTCCTTTCCTTTGGATAAATACCCAGTAGGAGGATTGCTGGATCATATTATAATAAAGGATTGCCCTGTTTTTAATTTTTTGGAGAAATCTCCATACTGTTTTCCATAGTAGCTGTGCTAATTGACATTCCCATCAACAGTGTATAAGATTTCTCTTTTCACCTCATCCTTGCCAGCATCTGGTTTTTGTTTTTTATTTTTGTCTTTTTAATAATAGCTATACTAACTGAGGTAAGATGATATGTCATTGTGGTTTGAATTTGCATTTCCCTGATGATTAGTAATACTGAGAATTTTTCATAGTATATAACGTATATCAATTTTCATATATCTGTTGGCCATTTATTTTTTTGGAGAAATGTCTATTCGTGTTCTTTATCAAATTTTTAGTGGAACTATTTTTTTTCAATTGCTGAGTTGTTTCAGTTGCCAAACGGTTAGTGAATTTTTTTCCCATAAAACAGACTGTCTCTTCACTCTGCTGTGTAGATGCTTTTAAGTTAATATAGTCCCATTGTCTATTTCTGGTTTTGTTGCCTATGCTTTTGAGGTGTTAGCCATAAAATCTTTGCCTAGACCAATGTCCTGAAGTGTTTCTCGTATGTTTCTTCTGGTAGTTTTATAGTTTTGGGTCTTAAGTGTAAGTTTTCAATTCGTCTAATGCTGATATTTTTAATATGGTGAGATATAAGGGTCTAATTTCATTCTTCTGCATACAGATACCCAATTTTCCAGCACCTTATTGAAGAAGGTCACATTTCCCGGTGTGTATTCTTGTTGCCTTTGTCAAAAATCAGTAGGCTATAAATACGTGGATTTACTTCTGGGATCTGTATTCTGTTTCACACATCTATGTGTCAGTTTTTATACTAATGCTGTGCTGTTTTGGTTGCTATAGGTTTGTGATATATTTTGAAGTCAGGTTGTGTCATTCCTTCAGCTTTGTTCTTTTCGCTCAGGATTGCTTTGGATATTCAGGCTCTTTTTTTTTTTGGTTCCATACACATTTTTAAATTGTTTTTTCTATTTCTATGAAAAAAATGGCATTGGTATTTTGATAGGGATTACACTGAATCTGTAGATTGCTTTGGGTAGTATGGACATTTTAACAATATGAATTATTCCAATCCATGAACATAAGATGTTGTTTTCATTTGTTTGTGTCCTCTTAAATTTATTTCATGAGTGTTTTGTAATTTTCCTTGTAGAAGTCTTTCATCTTCTTGGTTAAATTTATTCTCAGTATTTTTAAAAAGCTATTGTAAATGAGATTGGCTTTTTGATATCTTTCTCAGATAGTTCATTATTGGTGTATAGAAATGCTACTGATTTTTGTATGTTAATTTTGTACCCTGAAACCTTACTGAATTTATTTATCAGATCTAAGAGTTTTTGGGGGAATATAGATTTTTCTGAATATAAGACCACATTATTTGGAAACAGGGACAATTTGACTTATCTTTTTCCAATTTAGATGTCTTTTGCTTCTTTATCTTGCCTAACTGCTCTAGCTAGGACTTTCAGTACTATGCTGCATAGGAGTGGTGAAAGTAGGCACCCTTGTCTTGTTCCAGTTCTGAGAGGAAAGAAACTTTCAGCTTCTCCTCATTTAGTATGATGTTATCTGTGGTATTGTCATATATGGCCTTTATTGTGTTGAGGTGTATTTATTCTATGCCCGGTTTGTTGAGAGTTTTTATAATAAAGGGATCTTGGAGTTTATCAAATGTTTTTCAAGATCTACTGAGATGATCATATGAAGGTTTTTGTCCTTTATTCTGTTTATGTGCTGTATCACGTTAACTGATTTGCATATGTTGAACCATCCTTGCATCCCTGGAATAAGTTCCATTTAATCATGGTTTACTATCTTTTTGATATGCTGTTGGATTTGGTTTGCTGGGGATTTTCACGTGCATGTCCATCAGGGATATTGGTCAGTAGTTTTCTTTTTTGTTGTGTCCTTGACTGGTTTTGGTATCAGGATAATGCTGGCATCAAAGAATAAGTTAGGGAAAATTCCCTCCTTCTGAATTTTTTTGCTACCTTGAAGAGAATCGGTACTAATTCCTCTTTTAAAGTTTGGCAGAATTCAGCAATGAATCCATCCAGTCCTGGGCTTTTTCTTTGTGTCAGGAGACTTTTTATTACTGATTCGATGCTCATTATTCGTCTATTTAGGTTTTTTAATTTCTTCCTGATTCAATCTTGACAGGTTTTATGTGTCTAGGAAATTATCAATTTCCTCTAGATTTTCCAGTTTTTCTGAGTATAGTTATTTTATATTATTTATTTATTTATTTATTTATTTGGAGATGGAGTTTCACTCTTGTTACCCAGGCTGGCATGCAATGGCACAATCTCAGCTCACCGCAACCTCTGCCTCCTGGGTTCAGGCAATTGTCCTGCCTCAGCCTCCCGAGTAGCTGGGATTACAGGCACTCACCACCATGCCCAGCTAATTTTTTGTATTTTTAGTAGAGACAGGTTTCACCACGTTGACCAGGATGTTCTCGATCTCTTGACCTTGCAATCCACCCGCCTCGGGCTCCCACAGTGCTGGGATTACAAGCTTGAGCCACCGCGCCCGGCCTCAGAGTATAGTTATTGTATAACAGTTGCTGATAATCTTTTGTAGTTCTGTGATATCATCCGTTGTCATGTCTCCTTTTCCATTTCTGATTTTATTTGAGTCTTTTTTTTTTCTTGGTTAGTCTAACTAGCAGTTTATTGATTTTATCTTTTCAAAAAATACCTTTTTGTTTTATTGATTTTTGTATTTTTCTAGTCTCTATTTCATTTAGTTCCACCATAGTCTTCATTATTTCTTTCCATCTACTAATTTGGGTTTGGTTTGTTCTTGCTTTTCTAGTACTTGAAGTACATGGTTAGATTGTTTATTTGAAATCTTTCTACTTTTTCCGGTATAGGCATTTATTACTGTAAACTCCTCTCTTAGCACTGCTTTCATCATGTCCTATAGGATTTGGTACGTTGTGCTTATATTTTCATGTATTTCAAGAAATTCTGTGATTTCCTCCTCAATTTCTTCCTTGAGCCAGTGGTCATTCAGGAGCATGTTGTTTTGTTTCCATGGGTTTGTGCAGTTTTCAAAGTTCCTTTTGGTTTTAAATTGTAGTTTTATTCTACTGTGCTACAGACTGGTCTCAAACCCCTGACCTCATGTGATCTGCCCACCTTGGCCTTCCAAAGTGCTGGGATTGCAGGTGTGAACCACCATGCCTGGCCATATTTGCATTTCTCTAATGATCAGTGATGCTGAGCTTTTGTTCATATGCTCATTAGACGAACATCTGTCTTATTTTCAAAAGTGTATGTGTTGGGTGTGGTGGCGCACACGTGTAATCCCAGCACTTTGGGAAGCCAAGGCAGACAGATTACAAGGTCAAGAGATCAAGGCCATCCTGGCCAACATAGAGAAACCCTGTCTGTATTAAAAATACAAAAATTAGCTGAGCATGGTGGCACGCACCTGTAGTCCCAACTACTCTGTAGGCTGAGGCAGGAGAATTGCTTGAACCCAGGAGGCAGAGGTTGCAGTGAGCTGAGATTGTGCCACTGCACTCCAGCCTGGTGACAGAGCGAGACTCCGTCTCAAAACAAAAAAGAAAACTGTCTGTTCCTGTCCTTTGTCCACTTTTCAATGGAGTTGTTTGGTTTTTCTTCTTGAAAATTTATTTAAGTTCCTTATAGATTCTGGATATTAGACCTTTGTCAGATGCATAATTTGCAAAAAATTTCTCCCTTTCTGTAGGTTGTTTATTGATAGTTCATTTTGCTGTACAGAATCTTTAATTAGACCCCATTTGTCAATTTTTTGCTGCAGAATAAACATTGTTCTCATCAGCACATGGAACATTCTCCAGGATAAACCATATGTCAGGACACAAAATAAGTTTCAACAAATTTTAAAATATTGAAATCATGGCCGGGCACAGTGTCTCACACCTGCAATCCCAGCACTTTGGGTGGATGAGGTGGGCAGATCACCTGAGGTGATCACCTGAGGTCAGCAGTTTGAGACAAGCCTGACCAACATGGCAAAACCCCATCTCTACTAAAACTACAAAAATGAGCCAGGCATGGTGGCAGGCACCTGTAACCCCAGCTTCTTGAGAGGCTGAGGCAGGAGAATTGCTTCAACCTGGGGTTTCATACATTGGTGGGAGTGTAAATTAGTTCAACCATTGTAAAAAGCATTGTGGCGATTCCTCGAAGAGGTAAAAACAGAACTATTATTGAATCTGGCAATCTCGTTACTGGGTATAAACCCAAAGGAATATAAATCATTCTACCATAAAGACATATGCATGCAGAGATTCACTGCAGTACTATTCACAATAGCAAAGATATGGAATTAACCTAATGCCTACCAAGAATAGACTGGATAAAGAAAATGTGGTACATATGTACCACGGAATACTATGCAGCCATAAAAAAGAATGAGATTATGTCCTTTGTAGGAACATGGATGAAGCTGGAGGCCATTGTCCTTAGCAACTAACACAGGGACAGAAATTTCAATACCGCATATTCTCACTTATAAGCGGGAGCTAAATGGTGAGAACACGTGGACACATAGAGGGGAACAACAGACACTGTGCCTACTGGAGTGGGGAGGATGGGAGTAGGGAGGGGAGCAGGAAAAGTAACATGGGAACTAGCCTTAATACCTGGTGATGAAATACTCCGTATAATGAACCCCCATGACACAGGCTTACCTGTGTCACAAACCTGCACATGTACCCCTGCACTTAAAATAAAAGTTTAAAAAAGCATAAATGTCCATGAAGTCCACTTGGCTTAAAGCATAGTTTAAATCCAACGTTTCTTTGCTGATTTTCTCTCCAGATGATCTGTCCAGTGCTGAGAGTAGACCATGGAAATTGCCAACTATTACCGTATTAGAGTCTATCTCTCCCTTTAAATCTAATTATATTTGCTTTATATATCTGGGTGCTCTGCTGTCATATATATTTAGAATTGCTATATTCTCTTGCTGAATTGATCCCTTTATCTTTATTATATAATGATCTACTTTGTTTCTTTTTAGTGGTTTTTTTTTAACATGCTCTATAGAAAAGTCGATCTTTTTACTGTTTTGACTTAAGGTCTGTTTTATCTGATACAGGTATAAGCACTCTTGCTTGCTTCTGGTTTCCATTTGCTTGTGACATATTTTTCTATCCCTTTACTTTCAGTCTGTACGTATCTTTACAGGTGATGTGAGTTTCTTGTAGGCAACATGTGACTAGGTCATGATTTTTTATTCATTCACGGCAAGTTTTATTTTGCAAGTGGTTAATTTAATCCATTTACATTTATGATTATTACTGGCAGATGATGACTATTCTTGTCTTTTTTTTTTTTTTGAGACGGAGTTTTGCTGTTGTTACCCAGGCTGGAGTGCAATGGCGCAATCTCGGCTCACCGCAACCTCCACCTCCTGGGTTCAGGCAATTCTCCTGCCTCAGCCTCCTGAGTAGCTGGGATTACAGGCACGCACCACCATGCCCAGCTAACTTTTTGTATTTTGAGTAGAGACGGGGTTTCACCATGTTGACCAGGATGATCTCGATCTGTTGACCTCGTGATCCATCCGCCTCGGCCTCCCAAAGTGCTGGGATTACAGGCTTGGAGATTACAGGCTTGAGCCACCTCGCCCAGCCTATTCTTGTCATTTTAATAATTGTTTTCTTACTGATTTTTATATCTTTTGTTTCTTTTTTTCTCTCATTGTTTATCATTGTGATTTGGTGGCTTTTCTGGAGTGGTTGCATTTAAATCTTTTATCTCATTTATGTGTTTGCTCTACCAGTGATTTTTATAATTTTGTGTTTTCATAATGATAGATATTATCTTTCATTTCCAGATGTAGGGATTCCCTCAAGCAGAAGATGAACTTTTATAGATTAGTATCTCATAAGACTCAAAGCTTGACAAAAGCCATGCGATCACCCCATAATCTGTGTAACATGAGCCTGTGATCTTCTGGGCATACGTGTGTGTCTGCAACACCTGTCTACTGAGATCCTTTCCAAAGAAGTTCTAAAGGACCGTCACATTACTGACTATAACAGCTAGAACATGTACTGGATAAGAGAAGGAAGCAGAGGCAGAATGGGGGCGTTGCTGAGCAAGGCACAGTCTTTAAGCTCTGACTCAGTCAATTTTTTATCGAGTCATTTTTAAATCTGAGTTTTCAGCTCTATCAACATTCCAGGGGGCACTGGGGACAGCCACTTTGACTCTTGGAAACTAGGCTGAGGGTGTGGTTGCTGTGGCAGCTGCTGTCAGAGTGTGACTGGATGGGGCACAGTCTCAGCTGTACTTGTGGTGACAGGGAGACGATCGTGGCTCCAACCCACCTCCCTGTCCTGACTGCTCCCTACTCACTGAGCATACTAACAAAAAACCTTATAGCGAGGCCTTCTGGAAGAGATGAGGGAGATGGAGGAAGCCACAGGAGGAGAGAGTGAAGAAGGGGGTGATGAGGGTTTATATCTTACATGCACAATGTTATATGTGATGCAATATCCAGTGCTGTTTCTGGCACAGAACCTACAAGCAGCCCATGCCTGCAGACCTAATAGGCATCTATGGGAATAAACACAGAAGTGACTTGGGCAGGATAGTGCTCTTTGGAACCCTTCCATAATTTTGTGTTTTTGTTTTTTTGTTTTTTGAGACAGGGCCTCCCTATGTTGTCCAGGCTAGTCTCAAACTCCGAGGCTCAAAGGATCCTCCTGACTCAGTTTCCCAAAATGCTAGAATTACAGGTGTGAGCCACACCTGTCCTTCCATAATTTCTTGTTGTTCGGAGTCATGTAATGCTGGGTGGAGGCCCAGGTTTATCCTCTTGGGGTACCTCAGACTCCTGCAGAACCGAGTAACCATCTATGGCTGCTACATGCAAGGTCCTCTCTGGACCACAAGACTCATATCATATCACAGTAAATGACTTCCTGGCCTAAAACAAGAGCTCAGAACATTTTTCCATTTTATTCACTGAGGAGCACTTTTTATCAACTACGCAATTAAGTGCACCTTTATTTTTAAATCATGTTTAGGAATTTCGCATACAAAATCCACTGACCCAGATGAACATTACCAAATTCCACCTTCTCTGCTTACAAGCTGTAGGACTGTGGGCAGGTCATTTATCTAAGCCTCAGTTTCCTCATTTGTAAAATACAAATATTTATAATAATAGTCAACCCACCTAAGAAGGTTGTGAGGATTGAATGAGATTATTCAAGTGACATGCTCAGTACTGAGCCTGATATATTCATTCACAGCTTTATAAATGTTATCTCCCATTGTGATTTTCACTCACAGCTGTTTGATGCTTTAAAACAGATAACACACGACACATGATTTTTCTGTCAGAGTCATTGCTATTATGGGCAATCTTGTGAGTGTGCTATGCAGAGAGGTGTTGTAATCAGCTGGACCGCAAGGAAAATCAACCAATCCAAACTTGGTAAAGCCTTTTTTTTTTTTTTAATGAGACGGAGTTTTGCTCTTGTTACCCAGGCTGGAGTGCAATGGCGCCATCTCGGCTCACCGAAACCTCCGCCTCCTGGGTTCAGGCAATTCTCCTGCCTCAGCCTCCCGAGTAGCTGGGATTACAGGCATGCGCCACCATGCCCAGCTAATTTTTTGTATTTTTTTTTTTTTAGTAGAGACGGGGTTTCACCATGTTGACCAGGATGGTCTCGATCTCTTGACCTCGTGATCCACCCGCCTCGGCCTCCCAAAGTGCTGGGATTACAGGCGTGAGCCACCGTGCCTGGCCAAACCCTTTCTTATAAGAAAGTACACCCAGATGTGTGGGCTCATGCCAGCAATAGAATGCTGTAACTGAATGCTGGTAGTTGATAGGACATTTCTAAAAATGGCACCGAGTAATTGAAAAACAAATGACCCATCAATGACAAACCATTCAAGAATATTGTTTAACTTATTGCAAAAATATCTGCAAGATTGATTAGGTGGAACATGTATATACAACCTAAACCAGCGTATTTGAAAGCACAAAGGTGGCACCTGGAGGAAAGCTCATTTCAAGAGGGATTTCTGCTGAGAACCCCTTGCTTTTACAGCCCCTTACTGGGTAAGGCCAAAGACCTCCCGGCATTGCTCTGACAGGCACCTGGCGCTGTTTCTGGTGCTGTCCTATGCAAGCACGTCTTCTTTGAAGCTTATAAACTTTTTCTAGGAGGGTGGCCCTCTCTGAGTGAGAAGAGCAAGCAAGTTTCCTGCCGCCTGTCCAAAGAGAAATGTCAGCTTCAGGGTCAGAAAAAAACAGGGAAACAGGTCAAGTGTTAACAGGCCCCACAGCTTCTTAGGTTGGTAGGCTAGTAGGATTTGGGCTCTCCTGGGATCCAGCCATCACACGTCCTGGCTCCTGTATTACTTTATTATACTACTAAGTTTGTAGAGGGGAGTAAGAGGCAGTTGGGAATAGAAGACCAAAAGGAACTTCCATTTGCATGGCATGTTGCAGTTTATAAAGATTTCATAAGCATGTCCTTGCTTGACCCTCCCAACAACCCTGGGAGTTGGGGAGGCCTGGTCATTCCCACTAAACAAATGAAGAAACTGAACTCGGGCAAAGTGACCTGCTCTATGGAAGATCTGGGTTCATACCCTGGCTTTGCCACAAATTTTGTATAGCCAGAGGCAAGTCCTTAGTGTCTGTCTCTTCCTCTGTAAAGTGCAGCTTGGATTAGTTCACCTTAAATGATCTTTTCAGCTCTAGCATCCTCCAGTTCATCAAATTAAGTAAACAGGCCCTTCCCAGAACACAAATCCTGCTCAGTGAATGCCCATTCCACACAATGACCATACCAGCCAAGGACTTGCATTGCTGAAGGAAGGAAGCATTCAAACTCTCCTCTCCTTGCTGCTGGGGACACTTAGGCACCCACTTCAAACACTAGAAACTTTAGGAACTCTCTTTCCCTGCCATTTATACTGGCTGAGGACACATTCTGCCACTACGGGGGCCCTGTGCAGGGGAGAGGACCTTCAAGCCTGTGGCTGGGGCTGTTCTTGGAGGAGATAGCATTCATACTGGAATGCAAAATGACTTTTTCGGCTGGAATCCGATGGTAAAAGTTGATCGAGTTCTATAATGTTAAGGTACTATAGTTAGTGACATTATGAGTTAAATTGGCTCCTCTGGAGTAGCCTGGAGGCCGCACTTTCCTGTGCATAGGTTTCTCCAAAGTAAACATTTTAGATTTCCTGTGGTTCAGGAACACAACCTGTCGGTCAGCTGCACGTTATCCTGACTTGTATTTAACCATCTTTCTTATCCTTTCAGGGTAGTATCACCCAGAGCCTCTGGTCCAGAGCCTGGCACGTAAGCACGCTCAATGAATTATCTCATGTGGCTGCTTTTTTCCCTGGAGAACCATTTGCCTCCCTCGCCAAGTTGCTCCATTCCTCACAGACTGAGCAGTGGTGTGTTCACCTTGGATGATCGATCCGGAGTCGAGGGAAGGGTCTAAGGCAGTGTGCTGGATGACGTCCTAATGTTTTGATATCAGCATCATGTTCTGGCCCAAATCGCCAGCCTGGCTCCACTGTTAGACACAACACTGAGCTGAGAGGGGTGTGGGAGATTCTTGGCCTAATCAGGGTGGCACTTCTTATCTAGTGATAACCCACCACAGAACAAGGGGTAGAAATTGCGTGGGTCTTTAAAGATCAGCGTGTCCTAGGCTCAGGATGGTCGCTCTTAGTGTTTGGGTATCTATAGAACTATTCCAAAAAGGTTTCACGAACTCTAGTACAAGAAACTCATCAAATATTTCTTTTGTCAACTCTATTTTAGCTTGCTAAGAGCACACAGCATAACAGGAGAAACAGACATTTATAAATAACTCTGATACGGGGCAGACAGATGAGTGCTGGCATAGATACATGATATACAAATACAATGGCTTGAGAGAGTATTTCAAATTGGAAGATCTTAAAAGGAGTTTCAAGGGATATGAGATTAGAACCAGGCCTTAAAGAATAATAGATCTTCAACAGAAGACCCTGGGAGAAGGCAAGGGAGGCTGCACAGAGAAAGGAGGGTGGGTAGAGGGCCCAGCATGAGTCAATTGGAGAGGGGGCGCCTGTAGAAGGACAGGTTCCTGAAGGACCATGCTGGACACGAGGCTGTGGTGTAATCATGGAGGGCTTTGAAAGGCAGGCTTAGGAGTTTGGACTTTAGTCCATAAGGATACATTGAGGGAGCTGAAGGAGGGAGCGCTGGGATAGGCCAGGTCATGTTTCAGGAAGATCACGACAGCATCAGCATGGAGAATACACTCGTATTGGGTGATGGAAGGTGGGTGCCAGGAATAAGGATGAGCGAAAGCCTGGGTAGAATGTTTGGGGCATTTAAACTTAGGGGCAGTGAAGGCCAGGCTTCAAGGGCCATTAACTGGATCCTTCACGGCTTCCTCTCCACTGTCATCTGCAAATGCTAACACTGTGACCATTTGGTTCCATTATGGTCACATCAAACTGCTCATGGTCTCTGGCCCTGCCTGGATTCATAGCCCAGAGGCCCCCTCTCTTCTCAGCTGAGGCCAACCTGACCCCCCCATCTCTGCCTATACTCACACCTACAGGCCTGAATGCTCAGTTTGGCGCAGCTCCCGTGGTGCAGTACCGACATGAGCTCAGAACACCTGCCCCAGTATACTTTATTTCCAGGTCCTGGCCCTGTTCAGTGTGTCCTGGCCTGCTGGGCCTCACACTGCTCTGCCCTCTGCGTGACAGAAAGGATTCTGATCGCTCATCCAGGCCCACAGAAGGGAGGGACAGAGAGGGAAGAAACTGGCTGAGGCTCTGCTACCCACCTTTCCCTGTCTCACAATTCGATCAGGACTGTTCAATCAGCATTGGCCAGTTCTATGCATGAGCTTAAAGGAGATCAAAGGGCTTTAAATGCACTGACCCAGACCAACTTCTTTTCCATGCAAAAATGGAAAACAAGGTTGGAAAGATTCATTCTTTCTATTTGCTTTCTGGTCAGGCGCCTACAGGGGCCCAGGGGCAGGAGCTTAAGTGTGAGGGAATAGGAACCTTGTCCCAAGGCTTTGGAATTTCCATTCAGTCTGTTTCTGGGTATCACAGTTGTTCAGTACAACTTATTTTGAGAAACTCTATAATCCCTGGCTCAGAAGGTGGTGGCTTTGTGAATCTATATCGAGCAGGAGGTGGCAAAGCAACCCGGTAGAGCCAAGACAGGGCTGCGGTATGTGGTGGTGTTAGGGATGAGGGTGGGATGAAGGCTTGGCCAGCTTCCTTCAAGGGACCTGAACAGGAAAACAACCTCCATGGCTGCTGCCAGGTACCCAGTCTCCCCTTGCAAGAGTCCTGTGAGGTCCTCTTTATTTTTGGAAGTCCAGCTATATTCTCCTAAAGCACCGGCTTCTGACAAACAACGTCTTTCAGGATTTATTTTTAGCCAATTTTAGCTGCCACCCAACCCTGCTGCACCCTTGGCAAAGATGTTAAAAAGCTATGGATTAAGGTGGGATCAGGCTCCAGGGTTTACGTTATCAGAGGGCAACACCTAGAACTGACATATTTCCTTTTCTCCCATCTCTGCAGGGATAGCCAGCCTTTCCCTTGCTTGGCCAAAAGAAAGTGTGGCTAATTACACAGAGGAGTGGTAGCTGCTTACAGAGTTCCCTCTCCCTACTGATTGTCAGTGGTGGAGCTGGCCCAGTGTGACTGCACCAAGTCAGCAAGCCCTCCTTGACCTCATCTCCCTCTAATGTGTGTCTTCTGCTTCTCCTAGTCCTAGGTATACACCATTTTTATTCATTCAGCGAGCGTTGGGCTTGAGCCAGCCAGGCAGTTTTCCAAAGTGCCAACCGATGATACTTGCTAAAACATGACTGTGCTCTAAAACATCGCTGGATATAGTGAAATGAAGAAGGATGGCCTTACCAGAGCATCTGTCAAGGAGGATACTAAACTCATTTCATCCATTCACTAGATAAAAGTCGACTTGTGCCGGTTCCATTCACTCATTCAATATAATTGTTTAGCACCTTAAATTATTATGTGCTAGACTCTGGTCTGGTCTAGGCATTGGGATACAGTAATAAACAAGACAGACAAAGGCTTTGCCATGTTAAAATTTGCATCCTAATAGGGAGAGAGTCAATATACAAGGATCTTGGGTCAAGTTTCTCACAAATAGACACTGAGATGATTTGGGTTTAGTAATCTGTTATGAAATGTAAATTAAAGGTTATCAAGGCAGCAAAAAATATGGGATCTTGTGGGATTGGAAAAGTTGGAACTTCAGAGCATCGTACAATGGAAGTTAAGGTGCAAAGTATATTCGGGCTACAAAAGTTCATTAAGATTTCACAGTTATACAGGAGGACTCAGGCTATGAAAAAGATCAGTTTCAAGTTATTACCTCCATACTGAAGCCTGTGGCCAGATGGTCATAGGGTAGCCTCAGATGAGCTGAGAGAGGCATGAGGGTGAGAAAACAAAGAAATAGGACAGTACTGAGACTTGTGTCTAGGAAAGACTTCTGGCTACTAGCACGTGCAATTGACTGGAAGACTTCTGGCTACTAGCACGTGCAATTGACTGGAAGACTTCTGGCTACTAGAACGTGCAATTGACTGGAAGACTTCTGGCTACTAGCACGTGCAATTGACAGATTAAAAGCCTACCATCTTTGAGAGAATTGTATTGGCAGATAAATCATGACCCTGGCCTAAAACAAACAAACAAACAAATACCCCAAATATAAAACCGCTCTCAGGGCCCCAGATTTGCACTAGCGGGAAGCAGGCTGTGAATGTTCTACTCGATGCTCATTTCAGATGATGCCATGGAGGAAAACGGACACGAAAGAATTTTCCAGAGGTAGAGCCAGGTACCAGGGAGAACAATGGGTAAGCAAATTCCACAAGAGATCAGAATTAAGATATAATCAAGAAATTTCCCCTCACATCGGAGCAGGCCACTTTTACTGTGGCTATCGAGGCAAGATTTCATCATTCTGATAGATGATGGATAAGCAACTACTCTGCAGCTCCCATTCTTCCCTTTCTAAAAGGGGAGTTTAGAATGTCCGGTCCTGATCCTATGTTTCTGCCTCCGTGTTGTATTTTGGGTGGTGATTAGTGGAGCACAGACAGGTGTTTTGAGTTTCTAAGTCTCCGGACACAAGGAGGTGCGTCCGAACTTGCCAGAAAGAACTGCACATCTCCCAGAGATCCTAGGCTTTGAGCTGGATGTGGTGGCTGAGTGGGATTTTTCATTTCTTGGTGTGTGTTTATGTTCTAAGTGTTTAAGTATGGGAATAAAGGTGTCCACTGATAGTTGGTGACCAATTGTGTGTGTGTGTGTGTACTTTTTTTGTAGAGATCGGTTTTTGCCATGTTGCCCAGGCTGATCTCTAACTCCTAGGCTCAAGCTGTCTGCCTGTGTTGTCCTCTCAAAGTCCTGGGATTACAGGCGCAGGCCACCATGTCCAGCCTGTCATGGAGTCTTACATGTAATTGTTTCTAGCATCACCATAATGCTAAACCAAATGTATAATTACAATAATGCATTTGCCTGGCACACAGATAACATCATACCTAGATGACTAGCTGTTCACCAAATATTCATACAGAATTGACATTGGGATTGACTATTTCCCAGCATCCCTTGCATTTGTGTAATTAGCTATCCCCAGGTGAATATGAGTAAAAGTGATGTGTATCACTTCCAGGCTTGGATTTGTAAGAAGGTGGTGGGGATTATCCACATTCTCTTTTCCTGTCTGTCATCTGAATGCTGAGAATGCTGAGCTTCTAAGGAATACTGGAGCCAAAAGATGGCCCCTAAATACCACAGGAAGGAAGGCTGCAAATCAGAAACATACACTTTGGACAATTACATGAACAAGAAATAAATTTCCACTTAGTTAAACCACTGAATTGTACTGTTGTTGTTACAGCATTATGGTAATTACACATTTTGTTTAGCTTATGGTGAATGGTGATGCTAGAAACAATGACATGGCAGGCCTGCATGGCAGGCTGGGCATGGTGGCCCACGCCTGTAATCCCAGTACTTTGAGAGGCCAAGATGGGTGGTTGGCTTGAGCCTAGAAGTTAGAGATCAGCAATATGGCAAAACCCCATCTCTACAAAAAAAAAAAAAAAAAAAAAGATGGTTCACACCTATAGTCCCAGCTACTAGGGAGGCTGAGGTGGGAGGACTAACTGAGTCCAGGAGGTCAAGGCTGCAGTGAGCTGTGATCGTGCCACTGTACTCCATCCTGGGTGATAGAGTGAGAATCTAGCTCAAAAAAAAAAAAAAATTCCATGACAGTGAATCAAGCATTTGTTAAGCCCATAAGTGATGTTCCTGACAGAAGCATCGTGGACAGAGAAGGCAAATCCACATCCAGATAAATATCTGCTCTGATGAGAACCAAGTTGTTGCCCCTCCATGAAAAGGAATCTAATGTAATCAGCCTTCCAGGCAAGTGCTAGGCTGAGATCTCTAGGCCATGGTACTAGATTAAGGGTTCCAGGTTAGTTACTGCCTCTGAGAAACTCAGTACTCATCTGTGGTGTGGTCACGTCATCCTCCATAAACAGAAGTACTTTTTGTTGAGCTTATCCATGATCTTAATCCTACCATCATGGCGATGATCATAAACTCACTGGGAAAAATACTGGGGGGAGTGGGAAAGAGGCTGACTGACATTCGTAAGGCACAAAATCCTACGCACTATTTGAGAGTCTCCTGCACCATGGACGCTTTTGGGAGAACATTCTCATAAAATAAATATATTTTCACCCATTATGATTAGTCTGTTCACATACATTTTCCGCAAAACTCCTTGTTACAAATCCATGAGGTTTATTCCTTCCAAGTTCCTGACTGCTTGACCAAACCATTAGCCCTCGTCCATGAACTGGCTGAGATTCGGATGTCAGGTCTCTTGTCCTTGCACACAAAGTGCACCATTGACAGACACCACTTAAAGCTCTGCATAACGGAAGGATTTCTCTACCGTCCTGCAGGGTCACCCCTAAAGTAGAGCTGTAACAGCTGTAACTTACTCCTGGTGCCAGCATAGTATACAAATCCATCTGTAAACCAGATTATTTTAGGCTGGGACTGAAGGTAGGAGATGACGCAGTTGAAATGAGCTCCCCGATTTCATAGGCGCTGATTGGATCCTGGAGTGGAAGAGAAAACACTTAGCCACCAGAGGCAGGGTAGGCATGGTTACCATAAAGAGCATCAGGGCCAGAGCAGAAGCAGCAGGTTTGACCCACAGGAATCACTGGAGGTATTAAAGCTGATTATGGGTCCCTACGAGCAACATAGAGCGGCAGCTCGGTAAATTCCTTCTCTGCCTGGGTAAACAAAGAAACTGAAGATCTGGCAAACATAAGCCGGACTCAAACCACCACAGTAGAGAAACTAGATCAGAATCAACTCCAAGACCCAGAGCTGCTTCAGTAAAAGAAAGGCCAAGAACACCAGGGAAAGAACTCTTGAGATAGTGTCATAAGTGTGTATGTACCACAAATCTTCTTTCTATCCTTCCGCATGGAGGCCCTCCTACAGGCTTTTCCCAAATAACCGTGTACCGGAGGAGGGAGGTACACAGACCTTTTCCGAGATTATCGTAATTCCAGATTGTGCGTAATTCCAGAAAAGAGGACAGAGCTATTCCAACTTCCTTCCTTAGATATCCACTGATTCAGGGATTCTGGTTCAGGGCCTTTGCCAATAATGAGACTCCCAGCTAGAACACTGGCCTCTCTCCTTGCTTGGGTGTTGAAACCACAGCCTTGATGATGCTTATGTGTTTCCTTCTCCCATGGATCATGAGGCTCCAGCCTTTGACTGTAAGTTCTTTCCATATTAATTTTTCTCCTTTTCTTAAGGGTAGAAACTTTATTTCTGATCCATGAAGACATCTCTTCCTAGCGTTTTATGCATGGATGGAGTCTTAAATATTTGACGTTTCATATTGTATTAGTCCATTTTCATACTGCTATAAAGCAGTGCCTGATATTGCCTGGG
Organism: Leontopithecus rosalia; assembly: GCA_028533165.1. Lineage (NCBI taxonomy): Eukaryota > Metazoa > Chordata > Mammalia > Primates > Cebidae > Leontopithecus > Leontopithecus rosalia. The sequence continues at coordinate 41,023,649 of CM052667.1, read as the reverse complement.
CACAGTGGCTCATGCTTGTAATTCCAGCACTTGGGGAAGCTGAGGTGGGTGGATCACGAGGTCAAGAGATGGAGACCATCCTGGCCAACATGGTGAAACCCTGTCTCTACCAAAATACAAAAAATGAGCCAGGCATGGTGGGGTGTGCCTATAGTCCCAGCAACTCAGGAGGTTGAGGCAGGAGAATTGCTTGAACCCGGGCGGCAGAGGTTGCAGTGAGCTGAGATTGTGCCACTACACTCCAGCCTGGGTAACAAGAGCAAAACTCTATCTCCAAAAAAAAAAAAAAAAAATGCCTGAGACTGGGTAATTTACAAAGGAAAAGATTTAATTGACTCACAGTTTAGCATAGCTAGAGAGGCCTCAGGAAACTTAAAATCATGATGGAAGGGGAAGCAGAAGCAAGGCACCTTCTTCACAAGGTGGCAGGATGGAGAAGTGATGAGCAAAGGGGAAAGAGCACCTTATAAAACTCAGATCTTGTGAGCACTCACCATCGTGAGAGCAGCATGAGGAAACTGCTCCCATGATTCAATTACCTCCACCTGGTCTCTCCCTTGACACATGGGGATTTATGGGGATTACTGGAATTACAGTTCAAGATGAGATTTGAGTGGGGACACAAAGCCTAACCATATCACATGTATAATGTGGAATGGAAGTGTGAGGTTCAGCCTGTGCTCAGTCCACCCCTGTGCCATAGACTTGGTAAATGCTCTTTTAAACAATCTTCCTGCTGTCTCCTCAGGTGCTCAGGGTACTCATCTTGTCCTTGACTCTCCAGGATGTTTCCACTGACATGCTCCATACTTTGAGCCATCATCCCTACAGCATAGGCTCTCCAGATGGAGTTTTGATCTTGTTACCCAGGCTGGAGTGCAGTGGCACAATCTTGGCTCACCACAACCTCCGCCTCCTGGGTTCAAGCAATTCTCCTGCCTCAGCCTCCCAAGTAGCTGGGATTACAGGCATGCGCCACCATGCCCAGCTAATTTTTGTATTTTCAGTAGAGACGGGATTTCACCATGTTGACCAGGATGGTCTCGATCTGTTGACCTCATGATCCACCCGCCTCAGCCTCCCAAAGTGCTGGGATTATAGGTGTGAGCCACCACGCCCAGCCAGAATAGGCTCTCTAGAAGCAAAATGTGTTTGATGTTTTGATGCAAGTTCCTCTAAAGAACTGAAGGACCAATCTTATGTCTCCAGTATACTTACAGGTCTGGACTATTCCTGCCCTTTAACCCTGCTCCTATAGCATGGGAAAGCATGTGCAGGGGATCTCATAGCTGGCTGCTGTCTATCTTCATCTATCTACACATGCTTCTCTCTGGCCTGCTAGGATAGAAGGAACACAGAGAATCTCATTAAAGTTGCACCTGTAGTGGGACAGAACTTCAAACTAGGAAGTAGACATGGGACTGTAACTGATTCTATCACTAACTAGCTCTGAGGCCTTGGGAAAACCACTTTGCTGTCTCGGCTTCTAAAATGGGAATAATGATAACAGCAGTTTATTACGGCAAATTGCTGTCCTTTTCATTCATGCAGCAAGGATTTCAGAGGCAGCCTGCCCTGTGGAATAAACTGGGTTCTGATCGCATCTCTGTCACCAACTCTAACTCATTGGGTGACTTTGGGCAACTCACACAAGATAGAAACTCTAGAAGCAAAGATTTCAACTAAAAGAAAACTAATACTTTTTTTTTTTTTTGAGATGGAGTTTTGCTCTTGTTGCCCAGGCTGGAGTGCAGTGGTGCAATCTCGGCTCACCACGACTTCTGCCTACCAGGTGCAAGCAATTCTCCTGCCTCAGCCTCCCAAATAGCTAGTATTACAGGCATGTGCTGCCACGCTCTGCTAATTTTATATTTTTAGTAGAGACAGGGTTTCTCCATGTTGCTCAGACTGGTCTGAAATTCCCGAGCTCAGGTGATCTGCACGCATCAGCCTCCCTAAGTGCTGGAATTACAGGTATGAGCCACCTCGCCCGGCCTAAACTAATACATTTCTAACACCGTGACCTAATGATAGGCTGGACTGTACTGGGAAATGGCATAAGCATAGCTAATATTTATTCAGCAATCACTTTACTAAGCTATTATACTAAGTGCTTTACATGCATTGCTTTATTTAATCTTCACGATAATCCTGCGTGTTAGATACTTTTACAGATGAGGACACAAGCTCACAGAGGTTAAGTAGCAAGGCTAAGATGTGACCCCAAGATCCATGAAACCAGGCCAAGTACACTTAACCACGCTGCTGCTTTGCCAATGGAAATGCTCAGAAGCAGCTGGGAGGCCACTGGCAGGCAGTGGAGAGATCACGGCAGCAATTAGGAGGTCAGACTAGACTACTGCTCAGCCCTGAGGTTCCAGGACTCTTGCTCCTTCCAGACTCAGTTTCCTGGAAAACAAAGAGTTAAATGTGATTGCTCGGGCTTCCTCACCATTCTAAAATCCTGACTCATGTGCTAGGGACAGAGGGCAGCAGAAAAGTAATGTCAGATGTACTCTCTGACGTCCCAGAGTTTAGTCAGGAGGACGAGTCATAGGCACACAACCAGCTACCCAGGACCCAGGGCTCTGTTGTGTGGGAGGGGAAAGTCAGCAGGGTGGATGGAAAGTGTCAGAAGGAGTGAGCATGGGGGCTTGGAATGGCAGGGTCTAAGTAGGTGCCAGGGAAAGGAAGCAGAAAGTGCATGTTTGAAAAGCCAGAGGTGTTTCCCTAGCTGCCACACAGAGCGGCTCCATCCATGCCTTGACAGCTCCCAGACCCAGCTGTCAGAGGGCACCTTTCACTCTCTCTAACCAGCTGAAGTGCCCTGGCTGTCCTGAACTCAACACCTCCACACTCGGAGCTCTCCTGCCTGAGCCCAACATGGGAGGCAGAGCTAAAGGCCACCATCGTTTTAGCTGCCTCCTCCCACTCCCAGAGAACCCACTGGGTTAAGGGCTGCTATACATGTTAAAATAGGGACCCCACCATGTGTGAGTGTGTGTGTAGTAATTTTTTATTTTCCTAAAATCTTGAGGCTATTTTAGGGGGTAGGGAAGAAGACAGACAAGTTAGTGACAGGGAAGTCCTTGATTAATTTTTTCTCTCCACATTTTAATTTCCTTTCCCATTGAAAATTCAAATAAAACTGGGGGCTGTCACAGTTTGTCAGTGGTGGTGGGGAGATGGGAAGCAGGATGTCTTGGAAACATAGGGGGACATAGGGACATGATAGTAGCAACAAGCTTGGACATATCCTAAGCAGGATCTTCAGAGCCACTGTCAGGGGGAAGAGAGCTCTTTGGATAAACCACTGTGCCCGTTGAAAAGGGGCGCGGTGGCTCAAGCCTGTAATCCCAGCACTTTGGGAGGCCGAGGCGGGTGGATCACGAGGTCATGAGATCGAGACCATCCTGGTCAAAATGGTGAAACCCCGTCTCTACTAAAGATACAAAAATTAGCTGGGCATGGTGGCGCGTGCCTGTAATCCCAGCTACTCGGGAGGCTGAAGCAGGAGAATTGCCTGAAC
>CM052667.1:40978502-41019620 GCA_028533165.1 Leontopithecus rosalia | reverse complement strand
CATCACACACTGCGGTCAGTTGGGGGGGGACTGGGAGGGATGTTGGGGGAGTTGGAGGTGGGAGGTGGGGGTGGGGGGTGGGGGCGGGGGGTGGGGAGGGAGGGGATGGATAACGTGAGGAGAAATACCAGATATAGGTGATGGGGGGAGGAAGGCAGTAAACCACCTTGCCATGTACGTACCTATGCAACAATCATGCGCCATCTGCACGTGCACCCCAGAAGCTAAAGTGCAAATAAATAAATAAATAAGGATCCTGCATGGTTCTTATGGTGAGAACCATGCTCCTTCGTTAGCAAGTACATGCGCCCAGTCCCATAAGGGCCCTGAATCGCGGTGATGGAAAATTCATTCAGGATGAAGGGCCTAAAGGGCTTGAGTCTTGTTTCCAAGCCAGAGCCTCCCCAGGACTGCGATGCCCTTACCTGTAGGTGGAGATAAATGCCAAAGAAAAGCCGCGAAGATCGCGGAGTGCGGCGAGCCGTGAAGATGGCAGAGTGAGGTGTGCTGCAGTGAACTGGCCTCTGGGCCAGCCCGGGCCGCCCCAGGGAGGCCAAGTGCATCTGTTGGACCCAAGAAAAAAAGATATCGGCCAGAAGAAGGGAACTAAAGGAACATTCTTCCTCGCTCGATACCTTACAGAGGTGAGTGGTCATCTACACTAAAGCAACAGTCTAAAATAGGTGCTCATAAACTACTGGAAATTTTATGCACAATTACACATTTTTGTGGGAAGCAGAAGGTCCATAAGCATCGGATTCTCAGAGAGGACAGTGTTCCAGAAAAGCTTGAGAATCACTTCTCCAAGGCTTGACATCTTTTTAAAATTAATGCCAGGACGAACATTTTCCTTGACCTTTAGGTGCTTTCATATTCATCTCAAAAACAAAATTCTGAGCTCAGGACTTGGCAAACTGAACACAGAGGAGCTCCTGGGGGAATTCCAGTTATCCTGCCAACTTCTCCAGGAAGAAAAAAGCAGCTCGCATTGGTCTTCCGCTGTTTGCTTAATTATAAAGACATCATTTTGCAAGCCGAAGGCTGAGTTTCATTTGAAACAGTCTTGCTCTGTTGCCAGGCTAGACTGCACTGGTGCAATCTTGGCTCACTGCAATCTCCGCCGCCCAGATTCAAGCGTTCTCCTGCCTCAGCCTCCTGAGTAGCTGAGATTACAGGCACCCACCACCATGTCCAGCCTGATTTCTTACTCTAGAAATTAGGTGTAATGTTAGGTTGAAAAGGCGGGGACTCAGGTAGTTTTCCCAGTTGGGACTGAACTTTCTCATCAGAGAATGGGCCTCAGAAACAATATTCCCAAACTTGTAGTTGGGTGTCATAGATTCAGCGTATGGAAAAGAAACCTCAAACAAGAAAAATAATTACAATAAGAACCATGGAATATTATGTAGCAATCAAAAATGATGAGTTTATGTCCTTTGTAGGGACATGGATGAATCTGGAGAACATCATTCTCAGCAAATTGACACAAGAACAGAAAAGGAAACACCGTATATACTCACTCATAGGTGGGTGATGAACAATGAGAACACATGGACACAGGGAAGGGAGTACCACACACTGAGGTCTATTGGGGGAAATAGGGGAGGGACAGCGGGGAGGGGAGCGGGGGAGGGATGGCATGGGGAGAAATGCCAAATATGGGTGAAGGGGCAGAAGGCAGCAAAACACACTGCCACGTGTGTACCTATGCAAGTATCTTGCATGTTCTGCACATGTACCCCAAAACCTAAAATGCAATAAAAATTAAAAAAAAAAGAAATGGATTCTGTTTTTTCCCCGTAACAGTTATACTTTATAAACAACAGACTATCATGGAAAACTGTCCTTGCTTCGGAATCAGCAGAGGACCATTGTATGCATTGTCAGGCCTTTACATAAGAGTGCAACCTTTATTTATGCTTCTTTCTGAGTAGAGAATAAATCTTAAAACTAATTAAATGCAATTTAAAAAAAAAAGAAAAGCATTAGCCTCCATTCCCCAAGTCATCTCCCCCACTGCTGGCTTGAGGAGACTTGGAAGAAGTCTCAGTGGTGTCATTCCTTTGGTTTAAGGCTTTGAAGGTACCATATTTATAAACATCATCTAGATTGCCAGCAATAGCTTAGCGCAGCTTATTTGTCCACACCTCTGAAATTCTGATAATGGACCCCACAAAAGTACAGGAGCCTGCTTATACTCTACCCAAGACTCTGTCCTAGTGCCTTGCTTAGAAACCCAGGTACTAGGATGAAGCTCAGCTCTGCTCATGTCTGACTCTCTTCCCTAAGTCTGGAAGTCTCGCTCCAAATCCAGATCAGGAACTGGGGCCCCACTGCCAGCTGAGACATGTCCCTGACAGTGCCTGCCTGCCTAGTGTCTTACGCAACTTTCCGCAGCCTGGCTTCCCTGCTGTGTGCTCCTCCACCTCCCCCATTCCCCACTTCTCCCTCTCTGTATACTTAATGTTTTGCTGCTTTCACTTCACTGATGTTAAGGCTACTCTGGACCATGCCCTGCTGACTCTCTCCTAGCCCCTTTGGGTACAGTGTTCTTCCAGCATGCCTGGACTGGACTCCCTTCTGTCCCAGAGCACCGCTGCCTCCCCTCTCCAGCCCTACCCCACAGAATAGGCCTAGTTTAGAAGGCCCCGAGTGTGTTATCAGCATTGCTACTGGTGGATTCTGACAGTCTTCCTGATGATGGAAAAATAAAATAGGGCTTTTAGAACTTAACATGTATTTACTTGTTTTAATTCAGATCTTTACATACGCTCCTTCTGCTTCCTTGAGTGAAAAGATTTCCGTCCTTTGAAATTTTTGCAGAAAGAGGTATGTGTGTTTTGCTACCGTTGGTGCCAAACCGTGCTGTTTTCGTTGCTGTTTGAATTCTACGTCTTTCAAAAATGTTGGACGGTATCGAGATAAAGGACAGCTGTATTCTGGAATTTTCTAGAAGGAATTTAGATTCACTCACCTGGGTTCTTCCCCTACGCAGCAGTGCCCGGGTTCTAAGCTGTCATATCTCAGCTTTCGGTGTTACCTCCCAGAAAGGACTTTCTGCTGTCCTATGTGAATACCAGAATCTCTCAGCTCACTTTTGTTAACCCCTTATTTGTTTGCTTCATGACACTTGTTGCAATTTAAATGCTTTTATTAGCTGGGTGCGGTGAATCACACCCGGAATCCCAGTGGCAGGTGGATTACTTGAGGCAAGGAGTTTGAGACCAGCCTTACCAACATGACAAAACTCTCTCTCTACTAAAAATGGTGGCACACACCTATAATCCCAGCTACTCGGGAGGCTGAGGCACACGAATCACTCGAATCCAGGAGGCGGAGTTTGCAGTGAGCTCAGATCGTGCCACTGCACTCCAGCCCGGGCAACATAGTGAGGCCGTATCTCACACACACACACACACACACACACACACACACACAAATTTTGTTTGTTTGTGTTAGAGTGCCTTCCCCACCAGACTATAAAATCCAAATGGCAGGAAACATGTCTGGTTTCTAAAATTATACTTCTAAAGCCTAACATAATGCCTAGATGTTCAAGAATTCTTTGCTGAGTGACAATATTTTCCAGTTGAAATGACAATAAAAAACTCTAGTCCCTACCTATCTCTGATGACCATCAAGTGACCAGTGAGAGGAAAAATCCCTAATCCTATTCTACTTACAAATCTAGGATTTAAAAAATCTGTTCATTGTCAAGGACCAGCTGCAGGGGCTTCCAGAACCTCCTGAGGATTGGGACATAGGCAGCTCCCTGCAGCTTCGCTATTTCCCTGATTTCCACATCATGACAGCAATCCTTCAAGATGCCTACAAGGTGCCTACTGTCCTTGCTCTTTTGTTTTTATCTCTGGTATCACAATTTGCTATTAGGAAAAAAATCTGAAGCCCATTCATACTATGATTTTACATAGGAGGAGTATTAGCATTTAACCGCTTAAACACTCGAGCCATTGGAATGAACCTTCTGGTAGACATTCTGGTCTCATTTGACACCGGAGGAAGCAATTTAAGGAAATGGGCCTAAAGGGGCCTGTACCTCGGAGTGTGTTCACTCTATTACCAACCAGCTTATGCTGCTTTAGAAGGGAGGGGGAAAGAAAGAAAATGAGAGAACTACGTGAGGTTGAAATCTTACTGTAAGTTCCTTAGCTTTTGCAGTCTGGCATAATATGAACTGTTCAATGTTAATGGCTATGTTTATAAAAGTATGAGATGGACTATTTTTTTTTCTGGGAGAAAAAATTGAGTCCCAGATGTTTTCTCTAGTTGGACAACTCCGGTATCCCTGGGCTAAGCACCTTATCCTCAGACAGAGGCCAGGTGTACTCCTAAGTCTCCACGTTGGTGTCATAATATGCGTTCTAAGATCTCTCTGCAAGACCTTTTTTGAAAAGCTTTCCCGCCCTGATAAATAAAGCTGATTGGTAGTTAAGATAACCCTTCTGTTTGCCTTTCCGAATCTTCTGGCAGAAATGATGCCCATTTGTTGGTGCAAGGCTAGGTGGTCGGTCCCTTGATCCTTTGTTTGGAGCAACAGTTATTTCTCTTCCTCCAACTAGATGAAATCTCAGTCAGGGAGGCCGGTGAGAAGGAGCCCCACTCTCAGGGAACTTCCCTGAGCATCAGCTTACATGTCTGTAAAATCTGATACAGAGACCCATTTCACAGACTCCTCCTTGGGGTCTATACGTCTGTAAAACCTTCTCATGTTTTAGGTCCAGGTCGGGTCTCCCCTTTTCTCCGTGTAGTTTGTCAGTGGTTTTTTGTTGTTGTTTTCTGTTTTTTTGGTATCACCTCCCGGAGCCTATGGTTCCTAGAACGGATATATATGAATTCCTGTTTAATTTTATTCTAATGTTTAGAAGAGAATAATGTGAGTTAATCTGATCACACTAGGCAGATTGTAGGCTTGATAAACGGAAGTTCTGGAATCATCCCTCAACATTCCGTTTCCAAATACTGTGTATTCAAAATCATAACAAGAACAATCAGATAGTAACAACAATTACCATGTAATGACTGTTATTTCCCAAGCACTCTGCCGAACTCTTTAGAGTCAACTCAGTTAACAGCCCTGTGATAACAGCTCAGCTAACAGCACCATGAGGTAGATAGTAATAGGGCCCAACTTACAGATGAGAAAACCAAGGCTCAGAAATTGTCTTGCTGGAGTCCAGATGTAAGTTAGCAACTGGAATTTTAACCCTTGCATGCCCGACTTCAAAGCTCTTTGCATTACTGGCTTACTGGTGGGTGTAGTCCGAGTGCTCCCCTCCCCACCAAGTCTGCCATCCTCTTACAGTCACAGCATGAAGTGGACAACAAAAGAGAGAGAGATAGAGATCGGTTTTATTAAGACAAATTACACATTTTATCTTCTTTTTCCTTTCCAAAAGCCTCACCGTGAAAGATTGATCCCACAGAATTTCTAATTCAAGAACACATTTCATAAAACATTTCAGAGATAGAAGGAGAGAGAATATGAATGCTAGAAAATAGATTAGAAGGTGTCCCCTCCAGGGACCCGGAATGATCAGACATTCCTTCCTGAATGGCATTCTGGTCCCTTTCCTCCACTTCTCTACTCCCGTTTTCATTTCACCCAACCATAGCATCCACATAGCAGAGGGCGGGTGACTCAGAGGTTCAACCTCCTTCTGAGCCTTTACCCTCCTCCGTCCCAGCCTCCCATGCCTATCTGTTTAGGTTAATAACACCACGACAGTGAGACTCAGCCCCTCTGCCAGGCAGCCAGAGAAGATAGCTGGAAGACGCAAGCTTCTCCGTGGTTTCCTTTCCTTATCTCAGGATTTCCCTCCCCTTTACCCATCCTATCAGCGCGCGCGCGCACACACACACACACACGCGCACGCGCGCGCACGCGCGCGCACACACACACACATGCATGTGCATTTTAATAATGTAATAACCTTTCTGTAAGATCAGTATCCAATTCCAAGCATCCTTTACCTTCATCCAAAACAACAGCAACCCATTATAGATCCAGTGAATACAGAAACCAGGCCAGTCCTGGGGGAAGGCAAGGCATTTCTGCAGCCCCCACGTGGCAGTCTCATTACGGGCACTAGGGAGACGTAGGAATCTCTGTGCTCTTTAAATAAAGGTCCTGCCAAGTGAGCTGGAGATTCCCCTATTTCCATGCCCCTGCTAAAGCCTCCAGGGAGAGAGAACTCTGGGGGCCTCCATAGCTGGCATCACACCTCCTCCTCTTGGCACTAAGTTGGCAGCGAAGGAAGTAAATAGGAGGAGAAAATAGTTTTCCAGTGTTTTCTCTCCTTTTTAATTTTCTTCTTCACAGCAGATTTTTTTTTTTTTTCCACAAGGGGAATCTCAGAAGCACAACGCTTTCTTTGTTTTAACAAGACCTGGGGAAATTCCACTGGCCTCAGTGGTTGGTGATCTGGTCCGGGTTCGAGAGAGGACAACGGCTTCCTGGGTATTCCTGTCGATAAGGCCTTTGGGGAGTGGCTGGGTGAACAGCCAAGGGGGAAAGGGAAGGGATGGTTTCTGTCATTGGATTGAACTGTAAAGGAGCTGCAGGATGAGAGGTGGTGGCAGGAATTCCAGTGGAGTTTGTGTGTACAGTGACTCCACAGCAGAGCTGACACCTTCACAGGCTGGGTGTACTCTGGTAGAAGGAAAGGTTGCAACATCACCAGGGTGGGACATCTGCCAGAGGTACATACCAAGGCACTTGTAAAGTTGAGGCTGCCGGTGAAGTTCCAAGAAGCCCTTTTAAAGATGGCGTAGAGGGAGGAGAAGCCAAGGGCAGCCCAAGGCCATCTCACCACGACTGCAAGGAATGGTCTACGGAGACAACAGATTCAAGAACATGTCTATTCCAAGTTCCTTGATACATGCTCTCTATTGGCCAGGAACTTTGATCTCTTCCTTGGAGGAGCGAGGGTGATCAGGTCAAGGGGGAAGGGTAGGAACTTAGAGAACTCATCTGGTGTGTGGCTGATATGTAGAGAGAGAGTCATTCTATCCCTCTGGCTATCCCTTCCAGGCTAGCTTCTGCCATGCTTCCCTTCCCTTCCTCTACCCTGCTTCACGAGTAATCTGAGAGGCTTCATTGATTATACTGGGTAGAGGGTCGAGGAGGGGGTGGAACTGCAATCTGGGTGGGTAGTCACATCTCTTATTATCCCAGAGCCCTGGTTATAGTTTCTAGAATTGATGAGCAATGTCATTGAGACCCGGGGCCCAAAGGAGCCAAGCAATGATGACAGTAAGAAAACGTCAGAAGGGACACATCTTTCCATCTGAGCCTCCTTTGTTCCCACCTGCTCCTGGTCCTCCCATGAAGGAGGGTCACACTGATAGGTCATCTGACCTGGCCTTGCTGCTGGCCTTACTAAGACGTCGCTTGTCGCTATGGTAGCCATGGGGGAGGCGCTGACCGGGTGAGACTCCATTGGGCACCTCAGGCTTCTGGTCATAAGGAACCTGGATGAAACCTTGCCCAGGAGTCTGCTCCTGGCCTCGCACTTGCTCAGTGGCCAGGTTATCTGTGTTTTGTTGGGAGGCCATATTATTGCTGAAGGAATTGAAGAATTTCCCCTCAGGGCCGCTCTGCAGGCACTGGTTAAAGTCAGGGGGTGGTGTGCAGCTCTGGCCTATGCTCGCAGAGGGACCAGAAAGCTGGCACTTAGCCATGTCCTGCCGCGACTTGACGCATCGCTGTCTGATCTTCTTCCAGCCCAGGTGGTAGAGTTCAGCCAGGCTAAGGAAGAGGGACAGCGCAGCCACAGCCAGCATGAAGACAATGAAGACATTCTTCTCCGTGGGTCGGGATACGTAACAGTTGACCGGGTGGGGACAGGGACTCCTGCGGCAGACGTGCAGGGTGGTCAGGAAGACTCCGTAGATGAGGTACTGGCCCACGATGAAGCCCACCTCCATGGTGGTGCGGATCAGGATGCTGCACACGTAGGTGTGGAGCAGAGTGCCCTGGAGCACGATCCTCCCATTCCCTTCCTCCCAGCAGGACGGCTCCGCCTTCTCGGCCACCGGGTACTCGTAAGAGCCAGAGCCGCCGCCCTCTCTGCCCTTCTGGGCCTCCCGCAGCCTGCGCTTCTCCTGCATGCGCACGGTGTGCATGGCGTGGCCCATGTACACCAGGGAGGGCGTGGAGACGAAGATGATCTGCAGCACCCAGAAGCGAATGTGGGAGATGGGGAAAGCCTGGTCGTAGCACACGTTCTGGCAGCCGGGCTGAATCGTATCACACCGGAAATCAGCCTGCTCGTCCCCCCAGGAGGACTCGGCAGCTGTGCCCAGCACGAGCATGCGGAATATGAAGAGGACCGTGAGCCAGACCTTGCCCACCACGGTGGAGTGCTTGTGTACTTCCTCCAGGAACTCTCCCAGGAAGCTCCAGTCGCCCATCTTGGCTCAGCTAGGGGACGGACACCAAACCTTCTGCACATGGGGAAGAGAGGAAGAGAGAAAAGGAGAAGAAGGAGAAGGATGTTCTGTGAAGGTCTGGCAGGTACATCACGTTCCGGGAGTCCACTGATCCATACCAATGCCTTCTTGAAGAAAATGAACTTAGAAGGCAAAGCGCCCAAAGAAAAGCTCCCTTTAATTTCCCAGCAAAAAGAAAGAGGAGATTCAAAGTAGCGATATTAGCAAGATGAGAGCTTGGCTCCCACACTTTAACAGATAGAAATACACACACACACACACACACGCAGAGGTGTGAGTTACAATATAGATTCTGCTCTTGCCCCACTAATTCTACCTCAGGAGGTCTTGGATGGCTCCCAGGAATCTGGATTTACAGCAAGCAGCCCAAGTGATTCTGATGCAGGCAGTTAGGGACTGCACCTGGAGAAACGTGAGTATTAAAAAGAACACAGGGTTGGAGTTTACAAATGTGACTCTGGGAATTTACCTCACTGAGTCTGTTTCTTCATCTATCAGACGGGGTTGGGAATAGCTACACCAGAGAATTCCGAGGATTAAATGAGATAAGGTGTGTGATATTCTGAAAATCATTCCACAACTGTTCCAAACGTTTAAATGGCTGTTGGATGGAAAGGATTTTTTTTTTTTTATGGCTCCAGAGGGCAACACTAGGCGGAGGAGGAAGGAGTGAGGGTGGGATTGGCAAATGTGTCCCCGCAGGAAGCACTCTGCAAAAATCAGAACTGTCCAGCATGGGCCAGGGGTGTTGGGTGGTGGTAAACAAAAAGGATGCTTTGGTCCTCCAGCTAGCGGTATCGCAGATGGGCGCTGACTTTCCCTGGCTGGTAAGGCAGGGTTGATCTCCCATGCCTCAGTGCAGCACACCATTCCAGCCACGCAGCTCAGCTCACCCTGCTGCTAAGTTTGTGTGTCTCATTTAAATAAGGTTCCCACACACAGATCTGCTCACTCTTATGTCCAGCATAAATGTCCCAAAACTTTATGTCCCATACAAAATCCTCCCTCATCTGGCCTTGGTCTGCTTTTCCAGCCTCTTCCTGCCCGTCCACCTGAGTTCCTTTTGTCCAGCCATGCCAGGTCTTCCCACGTGCCCTCCTCCTGTACCCCTACGTGTCCCCTCATCTGTAGATGAATCCCATTTACCTTTCAAAACGTAACTAGTCATTGCTTCCTCCAGCCCTCCCTCCTCCCTCGAGCTGAGCCTCTTCAGCTGCTGTGATGGCCCCCGGGACACTTACTGGTCTCCCAGGGTTTGCGGCCTTGTGTTGTAATCCTCGGCCTGTCTGTGTTCTCCCAGTAGGGACTGTTTGAAAATGGAGACTGTCTTTTCTTCTGTATCACCAGGGCCTGGCCCAGAGTAGGTGTTTAGAACATCTTACTTGAGTGAAGGAAGGAGGGGCTGACAGGCACTGTGGTTTCCTACCCAATAGCAAACCAATTCCCTGTTTCTTGCCTGCCTCCCATTGGCAGGGTGAAAAAGCCAGGTATCACTTTCTCAATCTCCTCTGCAGTTAGTTCCGGTAGGTGAGGTATGGGGAGAATCTAAAGTAGAGGGAATGTTCCAGAAAAGGTTTTTCTACCCCCTAATAAATGGAGTGCTCCATCCCCCTATGAACAAGGGGGAACCTCACTCACGGTGCCCCCATCCTCTGGGGAACAGGAGAGAGCCTACTCAGAGTGCTCCAATCCCCCAGTGAGTAGGAGTGGGCTTGCTCACCCCTAGTGCTTCCTGCCTGTGGATGGAGTTGCGTGAACCAAGATGTCTGAAGCTGTCCAGAGAATCTCAAAAATGTCAGCCAGTGCCCTGAGGCCTCTGAATCAACTCTTGAGGCGCCTACCTCCAGAATTCTTACTTAGTTAATAATAAATGCCCTTATGGTTTGGCCAGGTGTGGTGGCTCATGCCTGTAATCCTAGCACTTTGGGAGGCAAGGGTGGGGGGGGATCACAAGGTCAGGAGTTCAAGACCAGCCTGACCAAAATGGTGAAACCCCAACTCTATAAAAAAACAAAAAAGTAAAAAAAAAAAAAAAATAAATGCCCTTATGGTTTAAGTCTCTAATCATTCCTAACCAACAGCAAGCATGACAAAGGTCTCAGAGGGAATGGAACGTAAATATTCCCTTCTTAGAATCATAAAACCTCAGATTTGGGTGGGACCTTAGAGGTTGTCAAGTTTGAACTGTGACCATATCTTTGCTGCCAACGTGCTCCTGGCTTCTATCTGAACGTTCTTTACTCTTATGGGGAAAGACGGGTCAGGGTGGTGCATTTCAGAGTCCGGGTTTCCTCAGCTCCTGAGTTGATTGTTGCCTTGACAGGGACCAACCTCCTTGCCCTCTCTTCTCTCAGACCCCAGGTCCCAAACCTTGAGAGCGTACAGAGTTCCTGGGAATGAGGGAGTTTCTGAGTGAGCAGAAAGGGTTTTATCTCTGCTCCTCTCTAGATCAAAGACCCATCCAAGTCTTGAGGCCTTTCACGTCATTTGTGATCAGGCATGTGCCCCATTTCCTTAGGTGGTGAAGCACCCCCTGTTTCAGCCTCCAAATGTGGAAAATTGTGGGGCATGTGCTCAAAAGGAAAATGGCTGATTAGATAAGAGTGTGAATGGTCTGTCATCTCTTCTGGACACGTGTACAGTGTTCAGCACCTTCAGGGTCAGCCACACACGTGCAGTGACTGGACTCTGGTGGGTGTCTGAGAAAAAAGAGGCAGGGAGCGAGGGGAGGGCTGAAAAGAAGAGAAGAAAAGGGAACGACAAGTGGGAGTTAGAAATGGAAAAAAAGACCATGTAAGGCTTAGGAAAAGACAGATGTGGAAGTTGGATTTACTGAGGTTCAACAAATCCCCGTTGACATCTGCTGGCTTGGATAGATGATTCAATCTGCGTTTCACTTTCCTCACCTGCGAAATGGACATACCGTTAACTCATAGAGTGCTATGAGATGATGCATGCAAAACACTCAGCAAAGTGCTCAGCAAATACGAACTGAATAAAAGGCAGCCATTACTAGCAATGAGAGTGGTGGGGAAGGATGACAGTAGAAGGAGGGAGAAAATAGAAAGTAGAGAAAGGTGTGTGACAAAGGAGAAAAGAAATGGGAGCAAGAGTAGAAGGGGAGGGAATGAGAAGGAAATGGAAATAGAAAGGAAACAAACAAATGTCATAATCTTCCAGGATTTGGGGCAAGTTTTCCACACTCAGTCCCTGAAGACTTTTCCCTTGATCTTCTCACTCTGTCATTCATTCCTTGCAAGTCCCCGAGGAAGTATAAAAATAGTTCCAGGCAAAGAACGTGACTCTTTGGTCTGGTCTGCCAAGAAGCTTGACTGCCGATTCCTTCACTGAGGTCCAAGGAATTCTACCCAGAAGAGGTAAGGCACAGGTACAAGAAAGGAGCGCCTTGGAAAACCAGAAAGACTGTGTCAGGAAGGATGCCTTATTGGGAGGAAACAAGAGAAACTGGCTGAGGAGGTGCGGGGGTAAGGCAGACCTCCTGGACCCGCCGGGGGAAAGAGAGTGAAAGACTTTTCATTTATGACTTCCTGCTGACACTCGGGCAAGGTCAGAGAAACTTAAAATCGCTACCATGTACCAGATGCTCAGTTTATAATGTGAAAGGTCGCTGGCTGAAGTTAGTTTTCCAGCTACCTTGGCTCCCTTTGGATACCCCTATCTCAGCCAGAGAAATGTGTAGATTAGATACTCAATGAGTTTACTGGGCGTATGGCACATAAAATGCTTTGTAGATTATTATCTGCTCCTTGGCAGGAAGCGTGTTAGGAGGGGCAAAGGAAGTTGCCCATGTCATGAATAAATTCTATCAAACACAATGGCAGTTTACCTCACGGCTTTAGCGGGCTTCCTTCCACTTATAAAGTCCAGACTTCTTAACTTGCCATCTGAGACCCTGTACAGTCTCGTGTTATCTTTTTTCCACTGTTCTGCTCACACACTCGGTGCTTAAGCTCCACAATTCCCCATGCATACATACACATTTCCGCATTTCTCACCCACGTCTCTTGGCTTCTTAGGTTCCCTCTGCCTAGACTGTCTGTCCCTTTTATTCATTCATTTACTAAGTTTATTGAGTGGCTGCAGGGCGCCAGCTGTCATTCTAGACAATGAGGATACAGCAGGAAGGAGGGGAAACAAGCAAGGATTCCCTGCCTTCACTGCATGTAACTGCCTCGATACCCCTTAATTAAGAGGAGATGTTAAACACACAATTTCCATAAAACATGATGTGTGTTAACATTAAGGAAGTATAAGGTGTTATGGGAATGTGAGGCAGAAACCTGAATCCGGTTTATGGGTTTGTGGAGGGTGTTAGACAATTCTGTTCTAAAGCCCTCTGCCACTGCTACAAGTTGTGAAATTAGCAAGGCAAAAAGAGATGGTCCCTAGAAGCTGGAAGAGAACCGTCCCATCTTCAACATTCTGTTTCAACAAGTCCTGTCCTGGGATGAAGCAAATTTTGGAGGGGCCATTAGGGAACTTGTTTGGCAAAGTAGCATTGGTGCTTGCGTAAGAGGAAGAGGGCCAGAGGAAGAATTTTGTGTATAGTGAGCACAAAATCATTGTATGCCTTTACTGCGTGTACTATACGGCCAAATGGCTGGAAATAAAGCTCAGGCACCTACATTCCTAATCCTGTGCTCCTGTGGCTGTTTTGTTCGTCTGTTTTGTTTTTGTTTTTGAGACAGAGTCTCACTTTCTCACCCAGGCTGGAATGCAATGGTACCATCTCGGCTCACTGCAACCTCCGCCTCCCAGGCTCAAGCGATTCTCCCTGTCTCACCCCCTGAGTAGCTGGAATTACAGGCGCGCGCCACCACGCCCGGTTAATTTTTATATTTTTAGTAGAGATGTGGTTTCACCATGTTGACTAGGCTGATCTCAAACTCCTTACCTCAGGTGATCCACCCTCCTTGGCCTCCCAAAGTAATTGGATTACAGGTATGAGCCACCACACCCAGCCACATGCTCCTTCTAATGGTGACGGGGCCAGTGTTTCTCAAAGAAAATCATTTCAGAGCAACCCAGGTTAATCATAATCTCATAGCCAGACCTCTTCCCCTGACTCCACAGATCTATAGCAAAATGGAGAAGTCTTCTAAAACCGACCTCAGCCCTCTTCGGTGTTTTCCTGAACTCCAGAAACTCTAAATTACCATCCAGCATGTAGGATACATTCTCACATTTGGTTATATATTTCCTTAGACTTGTTTTCCAAAAATGTGTCTGTCAGCCAACCTGCAGATACTTTGCTGAGTCCACACTGAGAACAGTACCAAAGACGTGCAAGGCCTGACACTTAGTGGGCACTCAATGATGTCTATTAAATTAATGAAATCAGCCAGGCATGGTAACTCACACTCGTAATCCCAGCACTTTGGGAGGCTGAGGTGGGTGGATCACCTGAGGTCAGGAGTTCAAGACCAGCCTGGCCATTGTGGTGAAAACCTGTCTGTACTAAAAATATAAAAATTAGCCCAGGGTGGTGGTGGGTGCCTGTAAACCCAGCTACTCCGAGGCTGAGGCAGGGAATCAATTGAATCTGGGCGGCAGAGGTTGCAGTGAGCCGAGATCATGCCAGTGCACTCCAGCCCGGGCAACAGAGTGAGACTCCGTCTGAAAAAAAAAAAAGAATAAAATTAGCCTTGATTCCTTCCTCACGTGTTTAACAGCTTTTTCTCTCAAATGGGGAGTACGCTTCTCAAAATCAAAAGCCCTGTCTTCTACTTTGTATTCTTATAGAGTTAAGTTCTCTCATTTGGTACATAATAAATGCTTTCTTAAGACGGAAGAAAACATTTGGCTAGCAGTAAGATTGCAAAGTGGTCCTAAGGAGACTCAAATCTCTCTTCTTAAGGTCAGCAATAAACATAAAACCTTACGATAGGCGGGGCGCGGTAGCTCAAGCCTGTAATCCCAGCACTTTGGGAGGCCGAGGAGAGTGGATCACGAGGTCAGGAGATCGAGACCATCCTGGTCAACATGGTGAAACCCCGTCTCTACTAAAAATACAAAAAGTTAGCTGGGCATTGTGGCGTGTGCCTGTAATCACAGCTACTTGGGAGGCTGGGGCAGGAGAATTGCCTGAACCCAGGAGGCAGAGGTTGCGGTGAGCCGAGATCGCGCCATTGCACTCCAGCCTGGTTAACAAGAGCGAAACTCCGTCTCAAAAAAAAAAAAAAAAAAAAAAACCTTACGATAAGTAAATAAAAATAAAAGCTTACATACTGTTCAAAGAGTGCTTCTACATTCTCTCGTTGGTTCCGAGAGAGCAGGATCATATTTGTTCTGTTCAAATTCTATTTTTATTGCTGAGTGAATGATTCCTCATAACCACTATGTGGGATCATTGTTATTCCCTGTGTTTTGCAGAGGAGGAAACAGACAAAGGTGATGTGTTCAAAGACACGATTCACGGCGGCAGAATCAGGGCTTCGTTCCAGAGTTTCTGTTCAAAGACTTGCGTGCCGGAAAGTTTCATTCCATGTCCCCTCCGAGGGTGGCGCTCATCAATTCTTAGGCCTTCGAGGGAACTTGCCAGTGGAGTTAACTTGTGTGGGAGTTAGGTGTCCATGATGTTTGTAGGGGTGTGGAGTGGATGGAGGAGTTGCAGAAGAGATGCGGGGATCTCAGACAAAGGCAAGACGGCATGAACACGTTCATTGAAATGAAAACCAGCATGGTTTTAGGGTACGATGAGCAGAACATGGAGGACTGCAGAGCATACAGGAGCAGGTTGCAGAGGGCTTTCACAGCCACGTCTAGGAGTTTGGACTCATTCTCAATCCACGTGCCAGGCCACGCTTAGTCCATGATTTGCTCCTGAGGTCCTAATCTGAAGCCTCCACATGTGGTTGGGAAGTAAAGGACTGCACAATTAGTAATGCCCATGCTTGTAGCAGTCTTTTAGAAGGTGTATTGCTAGTGAGTGAGGTGCTACCATGGGGATGCCTTGAAAATTCTCTTCTTTCTATTGATTCCAGTCCTGTCCCTTCTAATACAGTATTTTACAATAATTTTTGTGTCCTCCAAGTCAGCAGCTGGGCCTTGGGCTGAACTGTAAAGCTTATGGGGTCTCACACATCCGAGAATTATTTTCTCTACATGCCGTAAATTCTCTCTCCCACTCAACCCTGAGCTCCTTGAAGACAAACTGCTTTTCTGTTCATCCCCCCACTTTTTTTTTTTGAGACGGAGTTTCGCTCTTGTTACCCGCTGGAGTGCAATGGCGCGATCTCGGCTCACCACAACCTCCGCCTCCTGGGTTCGGGCAATTCTCCTGCCTCAGCCTCCTGAGTAGCTGGGACTATAGGCGTGCACCACCATGCCCAGCTAAGTTTTTGTATTTTTAGTAGAGACGGGGTTTCACTACGTTGACCTGGATGGTCTCGATCTTTTGACCTCGTGATCCACCCACCTCGGCCTCCCAAAGTGCTGGGATTACAGGCGTGAGCCACCGTGCCCGGCCTTCTGTTCATCCTTGTACTCCCCTCCTGAAATCCCCCCACCCCAAACCCCTTGGTGCTCAATGGCGCACCCTGTATGGGGCGGTATGTACTTTATAAGAACAACAGTGGATGAATTGATAGCATTTAGGTCTCTCAAAACACCTAACGCCAAATCGATCAAGGCAATCCTTTCCCAATTGCTCGAGAAAAGAATGAGAATGCACGTGGATGCCAAGCAACACATTGGGGGCAATGCGGCATGTCAGTGGAGGGGCCTCCCTGGGAAGCTGGCATAGAGGCACCTGCCCAGTGATGATGGTGATCAGAACACCAGGGAGATGGAAGCCACTGAGTCTTTCTTCTGCCTGTGAGAGAGCCCTTCCCTTGGCTTAGCAGGACTGAACGTGTCTCAAGCAGAAATTCCCTTACCGTGGACTACTCCCTCACCGCCTCCTCCCCTCATAGTACTGGGGAACTTATCCAAGCTTGTCAAAATTAGATGACAAAAGTCTGAGTGGAGTGAGACTGTGGAGACTCACTCCACAGTCTGAGTCTAATTCTGGACAACACATGTTCTGGACAGTATCTGACAGATCTCTGGTTCTCAATAAAGATCGTTATTCATAGTAATGATAACAATCCCCTGGGCCCATGCTCTCATTCCGCTCGCCATACAGTGGAATGTGGTGCAGGACAGAGTTCACCGGCTTCCCAATTAAGAGAATTCTGTTGTAAAAGGACTCAAAGGGCCTCATTTAAAGGCTGCCTGAGAAATAGTATCATGTCAGTGGAGTTTAGTTCGGAAAGTGTTTATCCTGGCACGGTCCTCTGCCATGCCAGACGTCAAGGTAGCTTTATAAAGCAAAGCACCAAGCACAACCTTCATGTCAGAACGTTTTTGTGCCTTATTCATGTGTGTATATTTTTCTGATTTCCTGTCTCCCAGTGATTTCCCCCTCAAATGGATATGTAGGGAGAATTACATAGGAAGTGGTCTCGATCGTCAGCTGCTTCAGTAATCTTCATCATCCTTCAATACATCTTCTAGTTTACCCAGTGCCACACAAAAAACAATTTGGATCTAGGTGACAATAAAAACAATAGAAATAAAACAATACTCACTGTGATGTACCTTTCTATGTACCAGACACTCTGTAAGTGTCTTTATGTATCTGTTTTCATTTGATTCTCATGACAACCTGAGGAAGTGGGGACTATTTTTTTTTTTTTTGAGACAGGGTCTCACTTTGTCACCCAGGCTGGAGTGCAGTTGCACAATCACAGCTCACTGGAGCCTGGACCTCCTGGACTCAGGAGATCCTCCCACCTCAACCCCCCAAGTAGCCAGGACCACAGGCATGCACCACCATACCCAGCTAATTTTCTGTTTTGTTTTGTTTTGTTTTGTTTTTTGAGAGATGGGGTTTTGCTCTTTTGCCCAGGCTGGTCTCAAACTCTTGGGCTCAGGCGATCTGCCCATCTCAGCCTCCCAAAGTGCTGGGATTACAGGCATGAGCCACCTTGCCTGGCCTCTCATTATTTTACCCTCAGGGCTCAGAGAGGGTAACTTGAGCAAGACCACACAGCTAGTAAGAGGTGGAGGTGGAGTCAAATGCAGCCCCTAGCTCATATGACAGCAGTGTCGCTGCCGTAACAACTGTGCCGAACTCTGTCTAAGTCACCTAAAGTTCCTTCTTTGGAAAATCCTCGCCAGTCAAAGGCTGGTCACTTTGATATAAGATGAGTGAAGCGGGAATGTTTACTGAGATCAGCGTTCGGATAGGGAATTGATTGTAAGCCATTGGTGGTAATTCTTACATTTGGGATTTTCATTCTTTTCCTCATTTAGGTTTGGGGTGACTACTTCGGCCTCGGGAGAAAGCATCAGGCATATGATGATATAGCTGTAGCTGCAGATTTGGGCGGTGTGGGTACCTTCCTCAGAATTAGAAGTTCACCGAGGGCCAGCATCCCTGAGCCTAGCTCACTGCAGAGGGGCAAGGGGGATAGAGATAACAGAGGAGAAGAGACCGGTAAGATGAAGTAGTGGCTTCAGTCTTCCTCCTACGCTAACCAATAGCACCTAGATAATTAACTCCTTTTGAAATTTAATTATTTTATTCTGGCAAGAACAGATTGGTCCACTCAGAGACACCCTGCTGGCAGAGAGTTGTTTCAAAGCCGAGGAAGTAGAAGGGGGTAAAGTGGAGAAAGAGATTTATCTAGGAGAAATAATTTTCTTCTTAAACTGTCAGAAGAAAAAATATTTGTAAGGAGTGAATGAAACGGAGTATTAAATGGAGATATTAAATTACAACAAAGTATTGGGAGGTCCTTATTAATTACTCCAAGGGGGTTACTTAGTCCCATGCAATTAATCATTAATGAAAATTCTATTATAATGCCCACATTTCTTTGTTATTTCCCCCATTTGTCGTAGATTTATAGTGCAGTAGAGCTGGAAGGAATGTAGAGATCAAACAAACTCAACTCCTTATTTTTAAACAAGCTGTTAGAGGTGCGGGGAAGTTAAGTCATAGTGATAAAAACACTACGTTGTATTTCCCATGTGTGATGCTCTTTATAACCAAACTTTCTAACCCTCTCATTAACCCTGCACGGAAAGCAGTATTGCCCCGTTTTACAGATGGGAAAACTGAGGTTCAGAGAGTAAGTACTTGTACTAAGTACCACAGCTGGCAAATGCTGCGTAAAGGATTTGAACCCAACTAGCCCAACTCTAAAGCCCACATCCTCTCTATGTCTCCGACAAGGGAAAGAAACTCGAGGACTAGGGCTGATAGATGATGACAAACCCGTGCCCAGAACTCCAGTCTCTTTAACTGTGAGAGCAGGCCTTTTCCCACTTCACCTTGCCTCGTGAACGACCTTTTAAGCTTCTGGCTTACTGGCTGGCCATCTCTTGCGTATGCTGCTCCTAAAATTAAGTATCATTACATTGGGGCCCTCAGCCCACAGTGGTCAGGATTCCCAGACTCTTCGGCCTCTGCCATGATTTGGCCAGAATTCACATATAGAAAGTTATTTCCTTTTTTAGCCAGCAAGCGCTCTTGGCTGCAGCAGCGTCTACTGCCCGGTTCTCAGCTGGCCAAACAGCAGGCTCTGGTGTTCCATTGATGTGAAATCATAACAAGAACAACAGAACAGGAGTCGTTGGGCGGAGGGACTTCCGGTCTCTGAGGGACAGTGGGGCTAGGACCCTGCTTGTGTCACTCTCTAGTGGTGTTGCCCTAGGCGAGTCACTTATCCTCTCAGTTTCTAAGTCAACTGAAAAATGGGAATGTTTACTCATGGGGATAATATAATGCGTGGATATGTGGAAGCATCTAGAACAGTATCTGGCATATGAGCACTTAATAATATCAGTTCCTAGTGACATTTCCAGTAAAAACTCCTCTCGGCATGATCCAAGCAGACAGCTCGATGCAGAATCTGATAGTGCCTCGGGCGGCTTAGCAGCACAGCAATGACCCTCAGGTGGCACAGGTACAAGAGGGTAATTGTCAGAGCTAGGAAAAATCCAGACAACGGATAGTCCTCTGTCTATAAATTCGTTACTTCATTAGGCATCCGGACCTCCTGAATCAGAGCTGGAGAATCACGGAGGTGCCGGGTGCACTCAAGTCAGCACTCTGACTCCTGTGTTAGGTCCAGCCTGCCTCCTAATGTGTCTCTAACTCAGGCTTTTGGGCTGGAGTTGGACTCCACATGGCTGCCTATTATGATGCCTTTCTTCTGAGGAGCTGCAGCACTCGTGAATCTGATCACCAAGCTGAAGGTACACGCACAACAAGAGGTTTGAAGCAGACTTAATTCTACCTGGATGAGAAAGGGAGGTCGCCTACTCTGTGATCTGAGGGTAAGGAACATCTTCACCCCTGGCCACCCCCGTCGGCTCCTGAGGTTCTGAAGCATGGAGTTGCCAGGTTCCAACTCCAGTAAGAGTCTGGCAATCCCCTGTGAAATGCAGTGTTCCCATTTCATCAAGAGAGGCTCTTTTCTGGTTCTAGCTGTTTCTTTGTGCCCCTAGTTTCCCCCTCCCTGAGCCTTTCTTTGCGCACTTGTGAAACCAAAGAGCTGAGGCTCTTCCATCTTTAAGTTAGAACATCTGGGGAGTCTGACTTGCTCAGCTGTGAAGTATGGCAAGTGAGCGGCAGAGTCAAGAGGTGAGTCCAGAGTTTCTGACTTCCTGCTTAGAGGATAGCATAAGCATTCCTAGAAAAAAAAACCCGTGGTCATAACAAAACCAGCAATACCTCCTTGGAATTGTATTTCACGGGAAGCCTTTCTAATGTGATAGCCATTTAAAATACTTTAGTTAATCTCCAAAAAACCTTATGAGGAAGATATTTATTAGCATCTTTGGCAGATAAAGAAACTGAGTGTCAGAGACATTAAATAATTTTTCCAAGGTCACACAGCTAAAATCCTAGCCAAATGTGACTCCAAGTGCCAAAGCTCTTCCTTCTGCCCTACCCCTGAATTAGATAAACTCTAAGGGCCCTCTGTACCTTTTCAATACCTCTGACTCTGTGACCTCCTAACTCTCAGTGGGCTATTGAATACTAAACTGTATTTGCCCATTATTTGCTAATGTATCAGAAACAATTGATTCTCAAAGTGGCATCAAGCTGGTATCATCAGGAGCCAGCAGCTTCCAACAACAGGAAGGAAGTCAGCTTCCTTTCCAGGAACCCTGAAGCTTTCCAGGAAAATGGTCATCTCTCCCCTTTGTCCAGCCCAACACTTGAGCCCAGGTTGGCACTTAGAAGAGAGCTACTGGAATCCCCAGGAAGTGAGTCCTTCCCTAGGACATGGGATAGAGATTGGCCTTGGGTCTCCCCAGCCCCGAAGACGGCAGGACATCTAGTTCCTGTCCTGATCGATCCACATAGACAGGCCTCCTGTCCTAAGAAGTGGGGACAGCCAGTACCCAAGAGACCAGGCAGCACTGTGGCAGCACCCGCCACTGCCTGCGCCCCACTGACAGCCAGTGCAGATGATGAAGAGCACGTGGGCAGGTGGGAGTCAGTCCCACAAAACAGAATTGTAGAGATGCTCAAGCGGAAGAATCAGGGAGAGATGGCGGCTGGGAAAACGCAGCCAAGGAAGGAGGTTAGAGGAGCCCCAGGTATGAGTGCGCAGGGCAGCGTGTTCTCAATCAGCCCTGACTCACTGTAAGTCATGCCCTTCTCTAGGCTTTGTTCTCCTTATTTGCTGAAGAAGGAGGCTGGTAATGGAAAAGACCTCTTTCAGTCCTAATGTTCTCAGACCTTAGGCAGTACTAGGAGAGGAGACTGGAGTGAGGCCGTTAAGATCTAAGAACCGCGAGCAGCTTCAGGAGCCCAGCAAGCAGACCTCTGAGGTTCTAAGGCAGAGACAAAGCAGGGCAGCCTGATTCTGTGACTGCTGCGGCTCTGTGAGCGTCACATGTGTGGGTGAGGGATGCTTAGAGAGTGTTGCGTTGGGAGCCACAGAATCCCCTCCTGGTACTCTCTGCTCTGCAGACTGTCATTGGGACTCCTCACTCACAGCTGCTGAGTGAGAAAAAGGCTTGGAGGGACTGCCAGGGGAGCAGGCTCCAGACAACTCTGCCAACCCCGGAACCTGGCAGGAAGGTGGCAAGTTCACAGCCCTCCCTTGGGAGCAGTGAATCAAGGGCTGGGCTGGGCTGTGACTCTGGGGACAGTGGGTGGAGCGGATGGAGACCGTTTGGCCTGCGGATATGAAAGTCAGTCTGGAAGGCCTCTAAATACCAGCTGGCGGCCGGGCACGGTGGCTCACACCTATAATCCCAGCACTTTGGGAGGCCGAGGCGGGTGGATCACGAGGTCAAGAGATCGAGACCATCCTGGTCAACATGGTGAAACCCCGTCTCTACTCAAAATACAAAAATTAGCTGGGCATGGTGGTGCGTGCCTGTAATCCCAGCTACTCGGGAGGCTGAGGCAGGAGAATTGCCTGAACCCAGGAGGCGGAGGTTGCGGTGAGCCGAGATTGCGCCATTGCACTCCAGCCTGGGTAGCAAGAGCGAAACTCTGTCTCAAAAAAAAAAAAAAAAAATACCAGCTGGTGTCCCCAACCTTGAGCCACAGCACCAGGCGGGCAGAGGCGCTGCACTGCCACACGCTCCCCTTGGTGTCTCCTCTCCTCCACTTTTGCTGGTTTCAGGTCTCCTGACTGTCTGTTCAGTGCTCTCTGCACCGCCCTGCCTTCCCTCCAGCCAGCTGGACCGCTTTGTGCCAAAGTTTTGTTCCAGAAACAGCCGCCCCAGTGACTTGCCGGGGAGTGAGAACCAGGAACCCCTGTATTATAATGGAATACTGCGAGAGAGAACGAGGGGAAAACTGAGCAACAGAGCAAGATGGGAAATCCTTGTGTTGAACCTCCCTTGTTCAGTGGTTCTGAGTTGCATGTGAGCCAGTAGAATCACAGCCTTACACAGCATTACTGCTGAATGGAACCAGAGGCAACCTTCTAATTCAAATCCCCCGTTTTATAAATGAGGAAATTCAGGCTCAGCAGGGGGATGTGTCTGTTACAAGGCCTCCCAGCCCCTGAGTTTAAGCTTTTTGACTACATGCTCACAAGAAGGGTCCAGGAAGGAACTAACAGAATATTTCTGTCCCATGGTCTCCTACATTGCACTACGAGTGGAAAGGAGACCTTCGGAGGTGCTGTCCGGGGCTCCGTCTCTGGTTTCACGCGCCTCTTTCCTCTGGCTGCAAGTGGCAGCCTGGATTTCTCGCATGTGGTCGCTGCAGAGCGGGGACGTGATACTCCGCAGGAAACTAAGCAGGGAATATTTTAAAACCATCCAACATGCCTTAGGGAGAAAAAAAAAATCAAAGCACTCCCCTAGATGTTGCAAAAAGCATTTCAAAAAAGATTCCATGCCTAGAAGCTGCATCGTAAAACAATGTTGGTTTTATTCTTAAAGGCAATTCCCTGTAACAGGGGTTCTTGGGAACTGACTGGTGACCCACTTCTAAGAGGCATCCAGAGGACTGAACACCACAGGAGTAGGCTGGAACCCCAAGGACCCCCAATTGCAACTCTCCAGCTCCCTCTAAATCAAGGAAGTAATTTGTCTGCTGCTTCACTGAACCTTCCTTTTTAATATATCCACACCTCACTTTCACGGGAAATAGCGGGAGGGACAGAGAATAAACTCACAGGTAGAGAGAAAGAGCTTGTTTCTATCCAGCCCAGAAGCCACGTTCCCCTCTTCTGGCTACTTCCTACCCCCTTGTAGTTCAGTTATTCAGATTCGAGTCCACTCTTACCTGCTGCTTTTCCTCCTCCCCGGACTTCCCCTCCGTTGGCTTCTTCACACGCTGGCTGCCTCTTCTCCAACTGCCCACCCTCCTTGCTCCTGAGCCTGTCAGTTGTTCCTCTTCCACCCTCTTTTTAATCGTATCTGTTGCCTTCCCTCCTCCCACTTCTTCCTACTCTCTCTCCACCCCTTTCCCCCTCTGAATCCCTCCTCCCCCCCTCTCTTCTGTGCTCTTAGACTCTTTGCTCTAAAAGTCTTCCTCCCTCCTCCTCCCTGCAGCCCTCCCGCTGTCTGCCTGTCATCCTTGTCCTCCCAGCAGTCCACATTGCCTGTCCCCCCAGCTGCTAGCGAACCACCTCCCTAGGTTTCTTCCTGCCCACCCCTCTGCTGGGTGGACTCAGACTTCCCAGGCCATGGCTCTCCTGGGGCATCAGCACGAAGATTGGCACTGCCTAAGAGATTCCTTGTCCCATTCTTTTCCCCTCGTGAGAAGGATTGAGGGTGTTCACTCACATAACAAGCCTTTTTTGGGACTTCTACTGTGCCCACACTAATCAACTGAGCATCAGCCGGCACAGGAAAACATGATCTCACAAGTCACAGCCTTCCAGCACGCGCTATAGGCACCAGGACTAGACCAAAAGGAAAGAAATGCTGACCTCTGAGCTCCAAAAGTCTAGGGCATTCCTCAGTCCCAGAATCATACTCTCTGCCCTGCTCCTTTAAAGAGAAGTGAGCACCTTCTATGTGTCAGGCACTGGGCTGGAGACTTCATGTGTATATTGCCTATTTTTATCTTAATCATTCTAAGTTTTAATTCAATAAGGTAGACCTTTTCTGCATTTTACATTCGAGGAAACTGGGGTTCAGAGAAATCAAGTAACATGATTATGGTGACCCAGTGTGTAAAGTAAGCGACAGAATCAGGATCGGACATTTTCGCCAATGCCAACATCTATCTTTTTGCTCCTTCCATGAAAGCAAACAGGTCTCCCAACTGGAACTGAACTGATGAAAGTAAGGTTGGCTCTTGTTACGTCACATGCGCAGGTGACCATATTCAGAGACTGTGGGGTACCTCTCTCCTCAGACCCTCCCATTCTCCAACTTCTCCCCCACATTCCTCAACTTACACACTTAGCAGTGGACCCAGCTGGAATCAGGTAAGTGTCAACAACAGAGATTACTATAAGTGGACTGAAATCAGCAAATCAGGGACTAAGCCCACAGATTACGAGAGAGAGTTAAGAAAACCTCAGGGATCATCTGGGACATCCAGGGAAACTGAGGCCCAGAGAAATGCCCACTTGTCAATGTCATATACAGTAGTAGGTGGCAGAGGCAGGGCAGGAAGCCAGAACAACCCCTCGCTCCACATCATCACCTGAAACATGCCTTTTCCGCAAAGCACTGGCCACAAGCGTTTCTAGACTTTGCAAAGACGTTTCCTTAATGGGCTATATTTTTCTTGGGTGAATGAGCTTAGGATCAGCAAGAGAGGAAAGAGCAAGGGGCTGAATTTCCAGTTTTGAGGAAGGCAATAGCCCTGGTGAAAGCAAATGCAGGATTCTTGATTCCTTAGCCATAGTTTACCCCATTTCTATGCAGCATCAGAGCAGATCCTGGGGCCAGCCTGACTGGGTTTGAATCCGGGCTCTGC
This sequence comes from Leontopithecus rosalia, assembly GCA_028533165.1. Taxonomy (NCBI): domain Eukaryota; kingdom Metazoa; phylum Chordata; class Mammalia; order Primates; family Cebidae; genus Leontopithecus; species Leontopithecus rosalia. The sequence goes on along the minus strand of CM052667.1, from coordinate 40,994,722 downwards.
CACTTACTGCCTGTGTGACAGTGGGCAAGTCAACCTCTATGCAGCTCGTTTTCCTCAGCTGTAAACTGGGACTATTATCTACTTCACAGGGCTCTCGCGAGGACTAATGAGTAAGTGAAAAGCACGTAGACTGGTGTTGGGAACATGGAGATACTGTAGATGTGGCTGCAAAATAACACAACACAACACAACATGACACCATACGATACAACAAACACAACACAACACCATACAATACAATACAACAAACACAATACAACACAACACAATACAACACAAAGCAACAAGACACAATACAACAAACGCAATACAACACAACACATACCATACAATACAACAAACACAACACCATACTATACAACAAACACAATACAACACAACGCAATACAATACAACACAAAGCAACACAATACAACACAACACACTACAACAAACACAATACAACACAACACATACCATACAATACAACAAACACAACACAACATAATTCAATACAACACAATATAATACAACACAACATAATACAACACAATACAATACAACACATACCATATAATACAACAAACACAACACAACACAATACAATACAATATAACACAATACAACACAACACAATACAATACAGTACAACACAACACAAGAAACAACACAACACAACAAACACAACAATATACAACACAACACAACAAACACAATACAATACAACACAACAACACAATACAACACATACCATACGATACAACAAACACAACAGAACACAACGCCATACAATACAACAAACACAATACAACACAACACATACAATACAACACAACACAATACAACACAAAGCAACACAACAACACAATACAACAAACAATACAACACAACACAACACAATACAACACATACCATACAATACAACAAACACAACACAATGCCATACAATACAACAAACACAATACAACACAACATAATACAACAAACACAGTACAACACATACCATACAATGCAACAAACACAACACAACACAATTCAATACAACACAATATAATACAACACAACACAACAAACACAATATAACACAATGAACAACACAACACAATACAATACAGTACAACACAACACATCAAACAACACAACACAACAAACAACACAATATACAACACAAAAGAACAAACACAACACAATACAACACAATACAGCACAATGCAATACAACATAACACAATACAATTCAATACAACACAATACAGCACAATACAATACAAATCCAATATAACACAACATGATACAACACAACACAACAAACACAACACCATATACAACACAACACAATACAACACAACACGATACAATACAACGCAACGAACAACACAACACAATACAGTACAACACAACAAACACAACACAACAAACACACAACACAATATACAACACAACACAATACAATACAACACAACACAATACAGCACAATACAATACAACATAACACAATACAATTCAATACACAATACAGCACAATACAATACAACACAACACAATACAATACAACACAACACAAACACAATACGATACAACACAACACAACAAACAATACAATACAAATCTCCTCCCTGCCTGTACTTGCCATGGCTGGACCAAAGTCCTGTGATGGAATTCAGCATGTGAAACCAATAACAAGCCCTGTTTCTCCAAAACAGAGATTATTTTCACACTGCGACTTTGTCCCTACATCCCAGCCTTTCTGCAAGAGCAGGGGACACCTAGGAACAACTTCTTATCTTCATCCGGGAGGCACCCGTTAAAGAACCCATGAAGTATCTGCCGGGAGGTGGTCTGAAAGTGGGGAAGGTTGAGTGGAATGTGCACTCCTAGTTCCGTGGGCTGCTGGAGGAGAGGTGATGTCCGTTTTTCTCTGAATGTTTGGAAGGGAAGAACTGCCCAGATACTCCCCCGGCGCTGGAGGGAGAGCGGGTGTACAAGGTAAATTCTCCCTTTGCGTGTGGCTGATAGAGAAACAAAGCAGTGAAGAAACTGGATGGGTTGCTAGAGGAAGTCCAAGACGTCTGCCTCAGGGCTGGGAGGAGGCTGAGGTCTGTGGCTGGGATCATCCCAAGTCAACAAGGTCAAACAGCTCTCCAGCTGGGGACCGTTCAGCACGGCACCCAGGACAGCTGGGCCGCTCAGAAGGCCTTCTTCGGAAATGTGGAAATGTGTTTTATTCCTCACCTGGCTCAGGCGATGACTGTCAGAAGTAAACACAAGAACAACAAAAACTTCTTTTGGGCTGTGGATGCGAGATTCTCCAAAGGAGCTGAGTCTGGCGATCGCCACACAGCTAGGAGGAAGCCCCTAAGCAGATGTTCAGGGCGCAGAGAAAAGGAGGACAGCACAAGGGCCAAGGGTGGGAGCTGAGCTTCCGCCATGCCCCCCGCTTCTTCCTCAGGTTGTGCACAAGGAAGGGTCTTAAAAAGAGGAATCAAAGTCTGTGTTTCACACATGACAAAATATGGAGGACTCAGAGGGGGTTGAGAGAGGAAGCCAAAATCTAGTCAAAGAATTAGTAAATCATACCCGGAAGGAAAGGCTGAGAGGTGGAATTGCAAAATAAACTTTATTCAGCATGTACTACGTGCCAGGCACTGTACGAGGCACATTTCACATTCTTTTACTTTGAGATAAAAAGACAGAAAAATGACCTTATGAAGACCTTCTCAACTATAATCAGGGTCTTATCTCAACAGGAATCCTTGGCTATTCCTATGGGCCCAGCCTATCCTATGTGACAAACAAGGGCCCTCCCTGTCACAAGGAGCTGACATTCTAGTTGTAGAAAAGAGCCGCTGAGACAAAACAATTAGTATAAATGGCAGTATTCTTTTTTTTTTTTTTTGAGACGGAGTTTCGCTCTTGTTACCCAGGCTGGAGTGCAATGGCGCGATCTCGGCTCACCGCAATCTCCGCCTCCTGGGTTCAGGCAATTCTCCTGCCTCAACCTCCCGAGTAGCTGGGATTACAGGCACGCGCCACCACGCCCAGCTAATTTTTTGTACCTTTAGTAGAGACGGGGTTTCACCATGTTGACCAGGATGGTCTCGATCTCTTGACCTCGTGATCCACCCGCCTCGGCCTCCCAAAGTGCTGGGATTACAGGCGTGAGCCGCCGTGCCGGCCTGAACGGTAGAATTCTATATGTATTGTGTCAGTGATGATATAATAAAGTGCTAAATTATGTGAGAAAAAAATCATTTGGGAAACAGCTTCATACAGAGTAACCTCTTTGTTGTGCTATAATGAAGGGGAAGAAAAAGAAATATTTACTTTTTATATTTAAATTAAATGATTTATTATTTAAATTTTAATTTCAACTTTTATTTTTGACTCAGGGGGTACCTGTGCAGGATCGGGGTCTATTGCAGACGCTAAGGTTTGGAGTGGACTGATCCTGTCACCTAGGTACTGAGCAGAGTACCCCACAGTCAGCCAACCTTTGCCTCTCTGCTTTCCTCCTCCTTCTATACAGTAAACACTATTACCCCCTACTGTCTATTGTTGCCATCTTTCTGTCCATGAGTACCCAATGTTTAACTCCCATTTAAAGTGAGAACATGCGGTATTTGGTTTTCTGTTCCTGTATTAATGTGCTTAGGACAATGGCCTCCAGCTGCATCCATGTTGCTGCAATATACATGATTTTTTTTTTTTTTTGAGATGGAGTTTTGATCTTGTTGCCCAGGCTGGAGTGCAACGGTGCGATCTCGGCTCACTGCAACCTCCGCCTCCCAGGTTCAAGCGATTCTCCTGCCTCAGCCGCCTGAGTAGCTGGGATTACAGGCATGCACCACCATGCCCAGCTAATTTTGTATTTTTAGTAAACATAGGCATTCTCCATGTTTGTCAGGCTGGTCTTGAACTCTCAACCTCAGGTGATCCACCCACTTCAACCTCCCAAAGTGCTGGGATTATAGGCAGGAGCCATCACACCCGGCCCGGCTGATTTTTTTTTTTTTTTTAATGGTTGTGAGGAACATTTACTGAAGGCCTTCTATGTACAGGTATTTTCGCCTTATAACACTGCAGGATAGACCATTTGTTACTATTTCCATTTCACAGAAAATTCAGACTCAGAGAAGTTAAGTAATTTGTCCAAGATTGCTCAGTAAGTACAGTAAAGGTCCACCTGCTGCAAAAGATCAGGCACTTTCCCCCCATGGCTGCAGAAGAAATTCCATGAAACCTATTGACCTGGTAAGATAGGTGGGCACAGGGCCTTCCAGGTACAGGCAGACAGATCTGCAGATGGCACCAGAAGAATGGACTCCTACCCTAGTGGGAGAGATTGTCTTCAGCCCTGTTATGAAGGCGGTTCCGCCTGTCACGTATTTCCAGGAAGATGCACCATCACCTTCTTTACACGTCTTTTAAAACAGGCATACTAAAAATTGCTTCTTTTTTTCTTCTCTCTAGAGGCAAGGGGCAAATGAGGAGACCTTCCAATGTCTTCTCTACCCAATGGATCTCTGACTCTGAGTTTCCTTCCCAAGACACCGTGGTCCAGATGTTTTAAAAGCCGCCTCTCTTACAGCCTACATGATAACACATGCAAATTATTTTTCAGCATCTAATTGCAAGAACAGTGAGTCCCCTGTGCCTCATTGGAAGGCATAAATGCATAATTGGAGCCATGGTTAGTGGACTGAGGTCATATTTTTCTGCTGGTTGAGATGCAGACACCACAGGCATAAGCCGTCCCCTTTAAGACTTTCACTGGCAAAAAAAACGGGCAAGAACACTCTGTTCCAAGAAGCAGAAAGCAAAAGAAACACAGACTTCCTTGCTCCTGGTGTTCTGATCTATAAGCCTACTCTCATCATGTCTCCAGTTTTAATCCCAAAGACAAGGTCAAGATCATGTCCATACTTCTTAGGCTTAAGGCAGATGGGATCCCAGGCTCAAGAGCTCCTGTGGTGGGCTTGGAACAGTAGCCTCCATGGATGTGCGAAGAGGAGAGGGAATCCAGTGCCAGCTATGCCTGATTCTTTCCCACTGAAGTCAGGACATGAAGACAACAGCTGGGTGCAGCTTCACTTGAGCTCCAAGATTTCATTCTGCTGCAAAAGATCAGGGGATTTCATTCTACAACAAAAAGCGGGATCTTCACCTGGGAGGTTTGGGGATGATGTTTGCCCTCTAGATCCGGAGGGAAATCTCTGAAAGCAAGAAGACTGAGAGTCTCATATTTTGGTCTGATTATGAGCAAGGTGTAGAGTTTGTAGTGCACATCCCTGCCTCCTCTTAACAACGTGTGCATCCCTGATCCACCTCCCCCACCTACCGCACAAGACGCAAAGGACTTGCTTCCCCTCTATTTTGAAAGGTGTTTCCGTCGTGTCCAAGGTACAGTATTAGGTGGTCTATTGAAAAAAACTCATTAGACACAAAATCAAGAAACTTTTTGCCAAGTATGCTGTTAACTCAGACACCCTCAGACAAGTCACTCTGAAATAGAGTCATTTCCTTCTGTGTAACAATGAGGTGTAATATCCTGTACCTGTCCTGATAATCTAGCCGTGGATGTTCAAAGCCTAATTTCATAATGATGTGGCTGGGCTCTGTGTCCCCACCCAAATCTCATTTTGAGTTGTAATCCCCGTAATCCCCACGTGTCAAGGGAGACACCAGGTGGAGGTCACTGAATCCTGGGGGCAATTTCCCCCATGCTGTGCTTGTGATAGTGAATGAGTTCTCATGAGATCTGACGGTCTTATGAGGGGCTCTTCCCCCTTCACTCACTTCTCCTTCTTGTCACTGTGCGAAGAAGGTGCTTTACTTACCCTTTGCCTTCCGCCATGCTTGTAAGTTCCTGAGGCCTCCCCGGCCATGTTGAACTGTGAGTCAATTAAACCTCTTTCCTTTATAAATTTTTACTCAGTCTCAGGCAGTTCTTTATAGCAGTATGAAAATGTACTAATAAAAATAACAAAGGTTTTACATGTCCTCCCAAATTAGTGTCTAGAGTCAATGTGAGCGCCGGAGGTCAAGCTATTATACGGGATCAGAGGCATATAGGCGGTTACAACTTTCCCCTGGTTTTTCAAAGGTTAGTCGTGTGTTCAGTCGGCTGAACACTCAAGGTAGAATGGACAGGACTTGAGGCAAATAACCCCGAGGTTAAGAGTACTCAGGTTCAGATTTTGGCTCCATCACTTGGCAACAATGTGACCTATTTCTATCTCCTTCTCACTTTTTTTTTTTTTTTTTGAGACGGAGTTTCGCTCTTGTTACTCAGGCTGGAGTGCAATGGCGCGATCTCGGCTCACCGCAACCTCTGCCTCCTGGGTTCAGGCAATTCTCCTGCCTCAGCCGCCCGAGTAGCTGGGATTACAGGCACGCGCCGCCATGCCCAGCTAATTTTTTGTATCTTTAGTAGAGACGGGGTTTCACCATGTTGACCAGGATGGTCTCGATCTCTTGACCTCGTGATCCACCCGCCTCGGCCTCCCAAGGTGCTGGGATTACAGGCTGAGCCACCGCGCCCGACCCTCCTTCTCACTTTTAAAATGAGGATAATAAGAGTAGTTTTGGGTTGTCTATGAAGACTGAGTGAGATATATATCATGTTTGGCATGTAGTCAGTGCTAAATATTCTCTCTCATATATATTATATATGATATACAATATAGACCTCTAGATACATACATACATACATAGCTAAATATACAGAGATCGATATATAGATACAATGAATTGTGCCATTTATTCTGAAGATGAAAATTAGATTATAAATGGGAGAGTACTCTGAAAGGAGATAAGGTTTTACGGTGGAAACTTGGGTTATGACGATTATAGCTGTCACTGTCATGCCCACCTTCACTGCCTCGTTTGAGCAAAGCCACCAGATACAGCCAAGCGGGTTGGGCACTACACACATCCAAAGGTATTACTCACATATAAGCTTCCCTTTGTACCGGAGAGCACATTACAACTACTCTTCCAGGTAAGCCTGTATTTCCCTCACGGCTGTTCCCCCTAGAGGCTGTGGGACAGCACCTGCTCTATAGAGCCATTCGCTCATGAGTCCTTAATTCAGTGAAGACATACTGAGGACACACTATGTGCGAGGACTGGGCATATAAAGATAAATGAAACACAAGTTCTGTCCTGAAGCTCCTCATGTCTGGGAAGAAAGCCCCAACAAATAGAGTGCAATGGAGTGAGTGCTGAAGTGTGTCTATGTACAAGAGATTAGAGTATTCCAAGCTTTCTACGTGGCAGTGGTCATGGATGGGGGTCGTGTGGGGATTCACAGCAGCAAAAAGGAGAAAAGTCTAACTCTCTTTTTTAAAAATAAAAAGTGCTCATAAACACCATTTTTAAAAGTCAAGAAAAAGTCTACGGGGTTTCACAGTCCTCTTCAGAGAAATCCAGTGGGGAGCTTTTGCTGCGGCAGGAAGAGACTTTTCTGAGAATCTCCAGCACAGAGGTTAGTAGAAGGAAGATGCAAAAATGCTCCCCAAAACCAGCCCAGACCAGGAGAAAGGACAGGAGATTTATCACTCATACAGTAAATTCCAAATGTAGATACTTTTTTTTTTTTCTTGAGATGGAGTCTTGCTTGGTTGCCCAGGTGCAATCTCAGTTCACTGCTACCTCCACCTCCCAGTTCAAACGATGGGGTTACAGGCTGGGATTACAGGTGTGAGCCACCACCGTTCCTGGCCCAAATGTAGATTCTTTTTTTTTTTTTTGAGACAGAGTTTTGCTCTTGTTACCCAGGCTGGAGTGCAATGGCGCGATCTCGGCTCACCGCAACCTCCGCCTCCTGGGTTCAGGCAATTCTCCTGCCTCAGCCTCCTGAGTAGCTGGGATTACAGGCACGCACCACCGTGCCCAGCTAATTTTTTTGTATTTTGAGTAGAGACGGGGTTTCACCATGTTGACCAGGATGGTCTTGATCTCCTGACCTCGTGATCCACCTGCCTCGGCTTCCCAAAGTGCTGGGATTACAGGCGTGAGCCACATGCCTGGCCAAATGTAGATTCTTATCTAACATGAAGATTCCCTCTCCAGCTTTGGACAGATGGCTCCTCTTTGCATCTTCATAGCCTCTTTGAGAGAGGTGAACTTGGAGTCAGGAGACCTGAGATGGAATTTTAACTTTGTCCATCTGCTGTTTTGTGATCTCAGGCAAGTCAATGAGCATCAAATTCTTTGTCGTAAAATGGTAATAATAAGATCGTTTTCACAAATTTGTTCTTTGGACACCATGCACCTTAGCTATTGTCACACGCTCTGGGATAGAGGTGAGATCTTAGGAGGGAGGCAGAGGCAGCACAGAAGTCCCTCCATTCACAAGCAGGGTCTGCCCACCATCCTTTAAGGAGCCTCTGTAGCTTGTGAATAAAGGAGATCTTGCCCTCAGAGCATTATGCTCCTGAGCTGGCCAGCTCAGCCCTCCCCTGGCTCCAGCGCCTTCATTTGTGAAGAAGGAATTCCGAGGCTATCAAAAAGGAAGTCAAATTGTTTTCGGAAAACAATAGCAAAGTAACTACAAGTCATTAGCTTCCTCTCTGGGGCCTGAAATCAAGTGTGACCGGGTAGCTGAAAGGACTGGGAGCACTGTTTACTTAAAGACCCCTGGACAGGACCCATAAATTAATTCCTGTTCGTGACTTTCTGGAATGAGGGGAGGTGAGTCATGGAAGTAGGAGAATGCCTAAGAGTAGAGATTTCTGTTTCTTTAGGACACAACTAAATCTCTCATGCTGGCCTTGCCTTTTCTGGTTCTCTGGGTGAAAGCTTCATTTGGATATATGTGCGCATCTAGCAGGCACCTGCTGTCTGAAATGGCTCTTAATGAGTTTTCTTCCTAGAGCAAAAAACCAAAAAATCTGTTTCCTGCAGGTCTCCTAAACTCCTCAAGGAAGCCAAATGCTTCTGAGATCGTTGCTCTAGAAATTGTCTTTTGAACAGACATTTCCTCAGCGACAGGAGCAAACCAAAGTTGGGAATTGCACAATTCATGACTCCTTAGAGGACTGTCTCAGTGCCATGTGCAGCTACCAAGGAATCACAGACACCAGAACACTGGAGCTTGAAGAGAAGCTGAAGATCCACTGGACCAGATGAGAACACTGAGGCCCAGAGTAGGAAAGCAATTTGTCTAATGTCAGGAGCAGAAGCCAGATCTCTCAAAGAATCAGAAAACCTGGGGACTTCCCTGAGCGGGGAATGGGCCAATTATGGATCATAGAGCCTCCTACGAGGCTGTTTCGGCAGTTAGCTGAAAGTCCCTGGAGCTTAACTCACTAAAAACTGGCGAAAAGGCATGGTTTCTTGACCTCTCTAGGTCCTCAAACAACTTATACAGGTGATTCTAGACCCTAAAGTTTTCTGTGAGGAGATGCAAAACTTCTGCTTTTGAATGTTTTTAAACATCTTTGGCAAAATCATGAGTATCTGTTGAGCTTAATGATTTGGAATTTAATACAAAGATAGTCAGTATTATCTGCATGGACCCCTCGAAGATTTTTTGGTGGGCTTCATGAAGCATAGAAACCCCTGTGTTCATCTCAAAGCTTCAGGGAAAGAGGGACCTAGTCTTGATCTATTCTCAAAGCACACTTGACAAAAAAGGTCAAAGGTCACTGTTCTAGGTCTAGGAGGTCAAAAAGGTTATTTAACCTCCAAAGTAATTGAAACCACCACCAAAAAGGCCAATATGTTCTATCCCTTCCCCAACCCAGAAGCCTCTTACCAAACAAGTTAAAATCTGTTCCACAGGCATAAGGCCACTTCTCAGTGCAGTCTTTACCTGTCAAATATGGAAACACCTTCTGAAATAAGCATGCTTATGCCTTCCTTTCATGACTTTTCCAGACTCATATGGCTAGCCAAGACTCTGGCTAGTCCAGTATTCTTTCCACCACCTCATCCAGTTTTTAAGGATTTATTAAGCACCATTTCTAGATGGCCCTAAAACTGTCCCAATGCTAGAGGAGCTATAGGATTACAGGAACTGTCCTTGACCTCAAATGTGGTCAGCAAGTGAGTTCATGCCCCTGAAGCTAAGAATTATTTCCTTAATGCCTCTTCCAACAGTGTGGAGAAGGAAGTGAGACTGGAGCAGTGCTGGGGAGACATGAATGCTGGCGTAACTGCTCCTTCCCCGGGCGACTTGACACTCACTGAGCAGTAATTTTCATTCAGTAATTAGGGGCCAATGTCTAAGCTCCCTCCCATCTTGAAACCCCTTTGACTGTGTGCTGGATTAACAAATAAAGCATAAGCCAAAAGACTTGCTCTCCAGTTTGTAATCTATTACAAAATAATAGAGATTTTTAAAATTATTAGTGAATAAAGGGGAGGGGGCAGGTAACCAGGTTTCCAAACTGAAAATAGTCACATCTTAAAAGCTTCTGTGTAAATTGGTGGTGTGGAATTTGGAGCATGTTTTCCCACAGAAGTAATGTCGTAAAGGGTAGTTAGCTTACCAGGCTAGCCCATGAAAGCTTATTGAAGGTATAATGTTGCTTAACTATGGCGTCGAGAGTACTAGAGATGCTACAACCTGGTTAACTTGGTCTCTGGATGGGAGAGAATGACACCGAGTTCTGGCTGGGGACTCCAGGAATCCAGCTCCTTCGGAAGAGTTTCAGATTCAAGAGTCTACTCCTCACACCTGCACTCAGGATGGCATCTTCTGCCTCCCTCTCTTCATGGGGAAGGGAAATAATATTTATTGATCACCTGACTTTATCAATGGAAGGACTAACCCACTCAGCATTGTCCCTTTCATAAACAAATATCTGGGACCAAACACAGACAGGACGCTTTCTATTTTTCAAACTTTTCCAGCGTATTCCTAATTAGAAAAAGCAATAGTGTATTATTGTAAAAACGTTGGTAATATAGAAGAGTCTAAACATGAGATAAAATCACCTATAAGTATTATGAAAATACTGATAGCTTTCTACCCCATTTTTGTACTTAAAAAACTTTTTTATAAAATTGGAATTGTATTATGAACACTTCTTGGTAATCTGCTTTTTTTCTCTTAACAATACGTCAGGGACGTTTTCTATGTCAATAGATGCGCATCTTCTTCACCGTTTTAATGATTATCGAGAGTGTAGTCAAAGAAGATGTCACCCAAAGGCAGCATAATGTGCCTGTATCTTTTCTTTCCACAGGATGCTACCACTGCTCTAGAGCTATCAAAGCCTAGCATCTGTGCCGTACTCTTTAGACTAACGTCAGGGTATACATGTCACCTCCAGCCTTGGCTACGTCCTTGGGTTACATCGTTTCCTACTCTTGGATTTACCAAAATTCATCTAATGCCCTATGATTGCGCACTTCAATTTGGTTGGAGGTAAATATCACCATATTGAATGTAAGTGGTGCCCTTTTAATTTCTAAGGCAATACAAGTTGGTGTTAACACATTTCTTTCTCTGCCCCAAATACGTTACTCCATGTAATTCTGAGCTCTCCTTTTAAAGCCTTACAAACAGCTCATGGGGAAAAGCAGAATTCCTGAACAAAACAATTTAAAACAAAACAAAAAATATTAGCTTCCTCCATTCAACCAACCCCTTCTCCACCACACACACACGAGACGCAAAAGGAAGTGTCTGAGTGAGTGGTGACGCCAGGGCAGATAAGAACGATCTTGACAGGTTCAGAGAAAACCCCTCATGAATCTTGGGAGAAGATTTCTATGGGTAAATGGGATAAAGGTTTAAATCCTGAAGGGCTAAACCAAACTTTGCAAAAGCTCACCACCGCTATGAGCCTGCTGCCCCGGAACAGCGCCCCCTGTGCCTCATGCCTCCAGTCCTGCTCTGGTTACTTTGAGCTCACACACAACTCTGGGATTGAAGTACCAGCTCTGCCTGTGGTGGGAAGGACGTGTGTAACTGACAAAAGCTGATGAGGCAGACAGGGACAAGGGAAATGCAGGAATCAGGGTCTCGGGGCACATGAGCTCGGGTCCTAACTCTAACCCTTAAAGAATCGAGTGCCCTTGGGTTAAGTTACATCAACTGTGCCTTCTACTTTTAAATTTTAATATCTCTATGATTCTAAGTAATCGGTTATCTCCATACCAAACCAATGTTTGGAAGAAATACAAGTTTATCTTAAGCACTCAACTGTGTTTACCTATCCAGCACTCTGGGGAGCACGAGAGATGTTCTTAGGCCATTTTTTATCCCAGCTGTTGCCACTGTATTGAAAACTTAAAGGTATTCCAGATAAGGAAAATATAAATGAGCAACTCCTGGAGGTGTGTTTCAATTAGGATGCTTCCAGCTATCAGTAACAGAAAACCCAGCTGGAGTCAACCACGCTGACCACCATACTGTGGGAATGCACAGGGGCTGTCAAACTTAATGGATGGCCCGCTGATAGCTGATTCATTTATTTATTCATTCATCTATCCACTGATTTTAAAAACCCGCCGAGTTTGGTACTGTGATAGGAACTAGATATGCTAGTGATTCACACATGGCATCTGAATTAAGAAACCAAAACCTAGGGCTGTTCTAAGTATCAATGCTCCCAGATCCCTCTGAGAGCCAAGGGCTGTCATCAACTTAGAATCCCACAAGACTAGCTGGAGACCTAGTTCGAATAAAAACGCTGCCTTGTTTTAGACCATCAAGTCTATGATAACCCTGTCATTTCCAAAAAGTCTGTCTGGAATGAGGGGGCTGAGCAATGCATGCTGACACGGCCTGTAAAGGGGACGGAGGTGGAGCTCGAATCTCAGGAGAGTATAGAATGGAAACCAGAAACTAGGAACCATGAACATCTGCGTCTATTCACCGTCCATACAAGGGGGTGTAGCGAGTTCCCATTTACCTCCAGGTCTGGTTTGTGAACTGCAGGCCTGCAAGCAGCCTAATCATGATGGCCGATTCCCCAGTGGACCTGAACAGGCAGGAACCATGACAGGTGACTGCAAACAGATAATAGAGAGCTAACAGTGAATGCCGGGCAGTGGGCTAAGTGCTTAGCAGAGTTCGCTCATTTAACCCTTACAGAACTCTCAGAGATAAGTATTAGTATCCACATTTAACATAGGAAAAAAATCAAGAACGGAAACCTTATCCAAGCTGGTCAGTGGTAGAGCTGCGATTTGAACCCAGGCAGTCTGGCTTCAGCGTCTGGGCACTTAACCGCAGAATAAATTCTAGGACTATATGAGAAGTGCTGCAATAGAGCTATGATCAGAATGCTGTGAGAAAGGAATGAAAATGCCAGGAAAGGCTCCGCAGAGGAGATGACATTTGTGATATATCAGTTCTCTGAAACTGGAGAGGGAAGAAGTACATCCCGGGTACCATGGGACAGACGGGCAAAGGCATTTTGGAAGACCACAGAGTAGTTCTGTGCAGGGCAAGTGAGCCCCGAATCTGGGGCCTCAGCCCAGGAAGGTTTTTGGTTTTGCTCAAGAAAGAATTCAAGAGTGAGTCGCTGGTAGAAGAAAATAGCTTTATTGAGGTGACAGTCTTACAGCTCTGTGACGGCTCCCGCAGAGCAGGGCCACCCCGCAGGCAGTGCGCTGAGAGTAGCAGTTCGGGACACTTCCACAGTCATGTTTCTACCCACGTTTAATTACATGCAAATTAAGGGGCGGGTTATTTAAAAGATTTTTAGAACGGGGGTGATAACTTCTGGGTCATTGCCACGGAAAGGGGCAGAAACCTCTGGGTGTTGCCACGGCGATGGTAAACTATCGTGGCACGGGCGGACGTGTCTTAGCAAGCAGTGCTTTCAAAGCCTCTTCCCTGTTTCAGCCGTTCTTTGATCCGGTCCAGAGTTCAGTTCTGCCTCCTAACTCAATTCCACACTGCCGGACCAAAAAGTACGTGGGAGCTTGGTTTGCAAAGAGACCTGAGTCTGGGGCTAGTTTGTTAAGAACTCCGAGGCGGGTGGATCACGAGGTTAAGAGATCGAGACCATCCTGGTCAACATGGTGAAACCCCATCTCTACTAAAAATACAAACAATTAGCTGGGCATGGTGGTGCGTGCCTGTAATCCCAGCTACTCGGGAGGCTGAGGCAGGAGAATTGCCTGAACCCAGGAGGCGGAGGTTGCAGTGAGCCGAGATTGCGCCATTGCACTTCAGCCTGGGTAGCAAGAGTGAAACTCTGCCTCAGAAAAAAAAAAGAACTCCGTAAAACACATTAATTTTCTCTGCAGGCAGCAGGGAGCCAAGTAAGGGTATGAATCAGAACCCTCCTCCAACTTTCAGGGATTCCCAAGATGGTTCCTCAGTCTGCCTATCCTGGATCACACCCAGTATTGAGTAAAATCACTTCTCTGGCCACCTGTTTCTCGATTTCAGTCTCTTCAGCATTGCAGGCAGAGCCCAGGGCTGCGTGACTTTACTCCTACTGACTTGGAAAATGCAGGATGCATAGTCGCTCAAAGCAGAGCTGGGCAGAACGCTCTACCAGTGCTCCACCTCAGAATCTTGGACTCTTCTTTCACCTGGGAGCCCTGAACTTAGGAAAATCCAAATGGAGACCAGCAAAAAAAAGGGGGCTGCTGTTTTATGGAGATATTTAAACCATAGCTGAGGGGCCATTTTCAAGGGATGCTCACTTGGTAAATGTTCCTTGGCAGCAAGCATCAGAAACCAACTGTAACTACTTTACGCTGAAAAAGAAAAAGAGGAAGAAGAGAAGAGGGGGATGAGGAGGAGGATAGGAAGAAAAAGGAGAAGAAAGGTGAAGAGATTTCCTTAAAATCTCTGCAAGAATCTGTAAGAATAAGCCCCTCAGTTAGATGTTCCCTTGGGCTTCCAACCCGTCAGGCTGAATAGATAGAACTTGACTCTCCCTAAGACATGACTAACGAGGCAGGTGGATCACGTGACGTCAGGAGTTCAAGACCAGCCTGACCAACATGGAGAAACCCCATCTTAAAAAAATTTTAAAAAAGAAAGGCATGACTCTTCCAATTCATCAGTCCCTTATCTCTCTCCAGGACACACCTGCAGCCTTACCAAACAATGAGTCTTTCATTAAGCTTGGCTCTTTAGCCAAAAGTTCCCCTACTTATAAGCAGAAAGTCTACAGGTTCAAGGGCTCTCAAGCCACCTGCCTCTTGGTGTCTGTGGTGACCATTGATAAGGGGGGCACTGGAGGCCCTGCAGGCTCAAGGGCTGGATGTGGCTTATGGAATAAGACAGCCATAGGAATAATCAAACAGCAACAGAAGCTTTCAGAACGAGCACATTATAAAAAACGCCGAACTCAACTCAAATGCAAGTTGCGTCACTTGGTGGCTGTGATTCTGGGCAAGTTCCTTTGTTGTAACTGAGCGGACACCTTAATCTCTGCAAGCCTTAATGTTCTCATTTATAAAAAGACTTTCTAACTGTGACAAATCCTTTACAATACTGTGATGAACAAATGTGTTCCAAACTGCAGTGTGCCGGGTAAGTGATGTTACTATCAACCAGATTCTTGCTCTCCATGCAGTGAAGCCTCTCCTATGAGTGGAAATTATTCAGGCTTGCTGTTGGCATGTGAAGAAGCAGACACAGATCAGCACAGAGTCATGCCATGGGTCCAGGGCAGGAAAAGCCACGTGTGGGAAGTGTGTCTGGGAAGCCTCTGCACAACCCCGGGTGCAATGGGCCAGGGGAAGGGCAAATGGTTTTCCCCCTGCGTTCTGCCTGTTCTGTCCACCAGACCCCAGGCTCTACCCTCAGGCTTGGGCAGTGGGATAGGCTCCAAGACTCTGGAGGGTCTAAGGCTGGGTGAGGTGGGTAAACTTCTTTTTTTAATTTTTATTTTTATTGCATTTTAGGTTTTGGGGTACATGTGCAGAACATGCAAGATAGTTGCATAGGTACACACGTGGCAGTGTGTTTTGCTGCCTTCTGCCCCTTCACCCATATTTGGCATTTCTCCCCATGCCATCCCTCCCCACTCCCCTCCCCGCTGTCCCTCCCCCATTTCCCCCAATAGACCTCAGTGTGTGGTACTCCCTTCCCTGTGTCCATGTGTTCTCATTGTTCTTCACCTGCCTATGAGTGAGTATATATGGTGTTTCCTTTTCTGTTCTTGTGTCAATTTGCTGAGAATGATGTTCTCCAGATTCATCCATGTCCCTACAAAGGACACGAACTCATCATTTTTGATTGCTGCATAATATTCCATGGTGTATATGTGCCACATTTTCCCAGTCCAGTCTATCATCGATGGGCATTTGGGTTGA
>CM052667.1:40962621-40978402 GCA_028533165.1 Leontopithecus rosalia | reverse complement strand
TTTATAGTAGAACGATTTATAGTCCTTTGGATATATACCCAGTAATGGGATTGCTGGGTCAAATGGAATTTCTGTTTCTAGGTCCTAGAGGAATCACCACACTGTCTTCCACAATGGTTGAACTAATTTACACTCGAGGTGGGTAAACTTTAACACCAAGCCTTAAAAAATGTTTGTTTGTGTTTCACTTTGGGTAAACTAAAGAGGCAGGAAAGTTGAAGACACGTTTGAGGGCTTGGCCTCACAGGCGCACGGAAGAGATCTCCAGATGGGTTGGGGGAAGCAGGATATATTGAGCCTGGAGGAAAGAGGAACATGAATATGACATCTTGGTTTTCAAAATGTTGGCATGGAAAGAAAGATTTGGTTACTCTATTTTTTTTTTTTTTTTTTTTTGAGAATGAGTCTTGCTCTCCTGCCCAGGCTGGAGTACAATGGCACCATCTCGGCTCATTGCAACCTCTGCCTACCAGATTCAAGCAATTCTCCTGCCTCAGCCTCCCAAGTAGCTTGGATTACAGGCACCTGCCATCATGCCTGGCTAACTTTTGCATTTTTAGTAGAGACGGGGTTTCATCTTCTTGGCCAGGCTGGTGTTGAACCCCTGACCTCAAGTGATCCACCTGCTTCGGCCTCCCAAAGTGCTGGGATTACAGGCTTGAGCCACCATGCCTGGCCGAAAACGAAGATTTGACTTATTCTGGACACCTTAAAAAATAGAGCTGGGATCTAAATGAGGATGAGGAGGAAGAGGGCTCACATTAACTTACTCTTGTCAATCGCTGTTCTTTACAAATATTATGACATGTAATCCTCACAACAATACCAGGAAGTGGTTACTATTATTATCCTCTGTTTTACAGATGAGGAAACCGAGGCACGGAGGTTTAACAGCGTGTCCAAGCCACACAGTAAGTAAGTAATTGAGCCAGACTCCAAACCCAAACATTCTGGCATCAAAGTCCTATAAAGATTTTTTTTTTTGGCTTAATGTGAGGAAGTACTTTCTAAGAATCAGAGTTTACCAAGTAAAAAGGGGGTGCTGTTTTGTGGAGATATTTAAACCATAGCTGAGGGGCCATTTTCAAGGGATATTGACTCGGTAAATGTTCCTTGGCAGCAAGCATCAGAAACCGACTGTAACTACTTTAAGCTGAAAAAGAAAGAGAAGGAAGAGGAAGAAGAGAAGAGGGGGATGAGAGAGGAGGACGGGAAGAAAAAGGAGAAGAAAGGTGAAGAGGAAAGCGAGGAGGAGGAAGAGGTGAAGGAGGAGGCATTTGTTGGAAGTGGGTACAGGAAAAAAGAAACAGCTAAAGATTCTAATCCAAGAAGGACCAGAAACAAGGACCGCCCTAGGATCCAGGGAACAGAAACTGATTAACCATTTCTTTAGGGCACAATTACCCAAATAATTCAACTGTAATGGATTTGTGTCTTTTTGCCATTCTGCTTAAGATTCAAGTTCCAGGGAAAGAACATTCCCTTGGCCTAGCCTTGGTAAAGATTGGCAGTAAAAATCACTAATATGTGTAGTGTTTATTCTCCACCAGCCACTGTTGTAAGCAGCACATCTGCATGTATTTTCTTCTCACAGACACTCTATGAGTAGCTACTATTATAGTTAAGAAACAGGGCCGGGTGCGGTGGCTCACGCCTGTAATCCCAGCACTTTGGGAGGCCGAGGCGGGTGGATCATGAGGTCAAGAGATCGAGACCATCCTGGTCAACCTGGTGAAACCCCATCTCTACTAAAAATGCAAAAAATTAGCTGGGCACGGTGGCGTGTGCCTGTAATCCCAGCTACTCAGGAGGCTGAGGCAGGAGAATTGCCTGAACCCAGGAGGCGGAGGTTGCGGTGAGCCGAGATCACGCCATTGCACTCCAGCCTGGGTAACAAGAGCGAAACTCCGTCTCAAAAAAAAAAAAAAGAAACAGAGGGAGTTTGAGCTGTCGTCATTCGGGGCGAGGCATTTTGCTTCCCACATGTTTGCTCCAATATCAAAAGGGAAAGGATAGGTCCCCTAAGGCAAAATTTTGATGTTGATGAGAAGGGGAATGGAAGCTGAGAGGTAAAACCCACAGATGCTCTCTCAGGGGTTGGTCTTGCTAGAGGTGAAAGAGCGGACGCCCGAGGTGTCTTCTGACCTGAATTCCTAGTTTCCATCCTAACCCTTTTGGTTACTGGAAGGAGAAGATCAAACAAAGTAAGGAGGCTGGACTTTGTGGCTCACACCTGTAATCCCAGCATTTTGGGAGGCTGAGACAGGAAGATTGCTTGAGCCTGGGACGTGGAGATTGCAGTGAACTGAGATTGCACCAATGCATTCCAGCCTGGACAAAAGTGAGACCCAGTGTCAAAAAGAAAAAGAAGAAAAGCAGGTAGGAAAAAGACAACAGGAAAGATATGACAAAGGACTGGCCGCAATATAAACAGGAGAACGAACAGTTCCTGAGCAGGATACAGCCAAATCACAAAATTCCAAGAGAAAAAATAATGTCTACACAAGTGTAACTTGAAAGACAACAAAAGATTTCAAGTCCTATAAAACTTTGAGAGTGAAATAAATTGAAGAAAAGCAGGCCAATTTCTCACAAATAGTGAAAACTTGATGTAAAACTCTGCTACAAGAGGCTGCACGCCGTCGTGGTTCACAGTGCAAGTTTGGAGTCAGGCAGCCAGAGTTAAATCCTGCCTCCAGCACCTCCAGCTGTGTCACTTTGAAAGCCTTACGTGACCTCTTTGAGCCTTGGTGTCCTTCTCTGTAAGGTTCTAATAATGCCTAATTATTAATAACAATTTAACAGTTAATCATTGTTAATAGTGTCAGAGGAATGTTGAAAGGGTAAAAGATATGTGAGAAGTCTTTTTATTTCTGAGACAGAGTCTTGCCTTGTTGCCCAGGCTGGAGTGCAATGGCACAGTCTTGGTTCACTGCAACCTCTGCCTCCCAGCTGGGTTCAAATGATTCTCCTGCCTCAGCCTCCCGAGTAACTGGGATTACAAGCGACCACCACCATGCCTGGCTAATTTTTGTGTTTTTAGTAGAGATGGGGTTTCACCATGTTGGCCAGGCTGGTCTTGAACTCCTGACCTCGTGATGACCCACCCTGACCTCCCAAAGTGCTGGGATTACAAGCGTGAGCCACTGCGCCTGGCCTGTGTGAGAAGTCTTAAGCACAGTGCCTGGCACATAGCAAGTGCTTACTAAACGTTAGCTACACAGCCACTGTATGTGAGTCCAACATGGTCTTGGGACAGGCCCACAGGTTGAGTGCCTGGAAGAAGCCCCTTTTGGGGAATCATAAGCAGAGACCCTGGAACAGCCAAGACCTGGTTTCTGCATGGGACGTCAGGAAAGCAGGACCACCAACAGATGCGGGCCCTCAGCAGACAGATGAGCAGGAGGAGAGGAAAAGCTTCCCAAGAGTCAAGGGTCTGGGTAGTGGAATGTTGGAAATGCAGCTCTAGAAAAACATTCCACCTAAAATATTATCGTAATAACTCCTCTGTGTAGGGCTCTTGGAAAAATCCTTTGAAATCTCCAAGGAGTCAGATAACAGGGCCCTGGGGTTGCAATCAGAGTGCTGGGTTCTGCTTCTGCTGATGCCAGTAGGCTCTGGGTCCTTTCAGGATCTCAATTTCCTTGTCTGAAGAAGTGGGCATAATGATACCTACCTCAAATCATTGAAATGAAGATTAAATGAGGAATGTCTGTAAAGCACCTGGGACGCAGAAGGCTCACTTTCCTCATGCTCCCACTCACTCTCACAAAACAACAATACAGAGAACAGGGTGTCCCCGGAGTCAGAAGAATAAAGTAAGTGCATGCTTGTTGAATTTGTCAATTTCCAGAATGCCCTATGTGTTTTAGTGAATCTGTATCGGATAGAGTTCAGATGTTTGACCCCTCTAAATCTCATGTTGAAATGTAATCCCCAGTGTCAGAGGTGAGGCCTGCTTGGGAGGTGTTTGAATCATGCGGTTGGATCCCTCTGGAACGGCTTGGTGCTGTCCTTGCGGTAACAAGTGAGTTCTCACTTGATGAGTTCAAATGAGATCTGGCTGTTTAAAAGAGCCTGGAACTTCCTCCTCTCTCTTTTGCTCTTTCTCTCTTGCCATGTGCCAAGTTGGTTCCCCTTTGCCTTCCACCACGGTTGTCAGTTGCCTGCGGCTCTGGCGAGAAGTAGATGCCAGCACTATGCTTCATGTTCAACCTGCAGAACTGTGGGCCAAATACACCTCAAATTCACCAGCATCACACATTCCTTTATAGCAACGCAGACAGACTAATCAAGTGTCCTTGGCCATTTTCACAATCTGGAATGATCTCTCCAATCCATTCCATCCTCCCTTGATCTATTTCCTATCTAGCAAACATCTTTTATCCTTCAGGCCCGAGCTCAAATATCATGTCCTCAAGGAATTGAGGAAGTTCCTCATCGTGTGACTTGTTCTTCAGTTTTACACGGATCCCCCTGTACTTTGTGTTGTAATTCGTTCTTGAAGGCAGAGAAAATATCTTTCTCACCTTGGTGTGGGTCTAGGCTGCCTTGCACATTCCTTTGTGGCACTTTACTTTTGTGGGGTAATGGGGAGCCTGAGTTCGTATCTCCGTCTAGATTAACACTGAATCCCTGCATTTGGGCGTCACTCAATATTCCCCAAGAAAGAAGGAGGAGATTATCTAGTTTGGAAACCTGGGTACAAGGACTAAGCATGCAGGGCCAACTTACCCGTGAAGCACAGAGGCTAGAGTTCACAATACTTTTTTTTTTTTTTGAGACAGAGTTTCGCTCTTGTTACCCAGGCTGGAGTGCAGTGGCACGATCTCGGCTCACCGCAACCTCCGCCTCCCGGGTTCAGGCAATTCTCCTGCCTCAGCCTCCTGAGTAGCTGGGACTACAGGCATGTGCCACCATGCCCAGCTCATTTTTTGTATTTTTAGTAGAGACGGGGTTTCACCATTTCGACCAGGATGGTCTTGATCTCTTGACCTCGTGATCCACCCGCCTCGGCCTCCCAAAGTGCTGGGATTATAGGTGTGAGCCACCACGCCCGGCGGTGTCCACAATACTTTTAAAGGCACACACACACACAAAGGTTCAATTTCTTTAGAAATCAGTAGGAAAAAATAAACTTTTAGGTCAAACAAAATGTTTTAACATATAATATTAACATATTTATCTTTATACCACTGCACATATAATTTTTAATATTTTTCATGGAAGAAGGGGCCAATGAAGCAATAGTGCCTGTGACCCACAAAAGTCACACAGCTCTGTGGGCATAAGTATCTCATCCTTTTCTCCCCTTCCTGCTAAGGAGCTGCCTGCCTACAGGAAACAAGAAGCATTTTGCTCGTTCCTCCACGCTCAGCATTCATCAGGGGCATGGCCACGTCCAGCACTGCTGAGTAGGAAGAGAAGCCCACTGTTACCACACGTCCTACGCCAAGCTTTCAAACAGTCCCATCAGTAATCAAAGTGATAGACTGACTTCTTTCTGACTGGCTCCTGTGTGTGTCTCTCTCTCATTTTCCTAACTTAGGCAGAGAATGGGAATGCCATTTATCAGGCCCCCTGAAATCATGTTGTTAATCCTCTCAATGATCTTATCAAGTACCTGCAATCTTTATTTGACAGATGAAGATGCTGAGCAACAGAACGATTAAGGAATTTACTCCAGGTCGACATTCCAACAAGTGAGTTTAGAACTCAAACTTTGGGACCCCAAGTTAAAGCTCCTTTACTCCACTACACTATAAAGTAGGACTCAATAAACATGAGGGGTTGGCCGGGCGCGGTGGCTCATGCCTGTAATCCCAGCAATTTGAGAGGCCGAGGTGGGTGGATCATGAGGTCAAGAGATCGAGACCATCCGGGCCAACATGGTGAAACCCTGACTCTACTTAAAAAAAAAAAAAAAAATTAGCCAAGCGTCGTGGCACATGCCTGTGGTCCCAGCTACTCGGGGGGCTGAAGCAGAAGGATTGCTTGAACCCAGGAGGCAGAGGTTGCAGTGAGCCGAGATTGCACCACTACACTCCAGCCTGGCAACAGAGCAAGACTCTGTCTCAAAAAAAAAAAAAACAAAAACAGTGTGGAAATGAATCAAAATGGTGAGAAAATATTGCCAGACAGCACAAAGCTTGGATGGAATTTTCCAAAATTTTTGCTGGGGATTTTAAGCTTCAGATAAAATCTTTGCCATTTACCATTCTCTCAATAAACACTTTATAAAGCTCCAAATCCATTTTTCTGCCTTGAAGAATCACCATCAGTCGGAATATATTTTTATTCCATCCTCTGCCATCTTTGAAGAAGGAACAGATTACGGGGGAAAAAAATGCTTTCTTTACCAATGCACTTAGAATGAAAATATAATGTCTAACTTTCATGGAGACAGACTGAAATATGAATAATCATGTAGTTTTTTGAAATTAAATTTCTATTCCAGTAGGGCAACACTCAACATTAGCCCTTTCTACTGTCTCTGGCTTTCGAATTTCCACATTGAAACTTGGAAAGTGAAAATGCTTAGGGAATGAAACGGGATAAATGAACATGATTGTGCTAGTATTCTGGGGGGACCTCTTTTTCCTCTCAAAATCCCAGGACATCACTAGTCACATTTAGAATCTTCAAATATTTGCCAAAAGAAATGTTTTGGGGAGAAAACAATTGCCCACTCTCCTTGCTGAGACGGAATTCCAATATTCTGGGGCAAGATAAAGTGATTTGCAGGAGAATCGAGAATCACTGTTCTCTACATGTAATTGACATGCATTTCTGCCTCACCTGGATCCGACACAGCAACCCCAACTAATGGTAAGCCTTGAATCACGGCAATGACTGCTGCACCTTAACAGCAAAGATTCAGGCAAGATATTGAGTAAGCACATTTATGATTTTTTTTTTTTTTTAGAGAATGGTTTCTCAGCTAGACGTCTGTTCACAAAATATTCTAGAGCATGCGGTTTCACAAATACAGGTAAACCATCTTCTGGCCAGCCTAGGTTAGCTCTCTGCTGTCAGTGCTGTGAATCTTTCTTTCTTTCACTCAGGTTTCACGCATGGAATTAACTCTTCTTTGTCCTCCCGTCCTGCTCTACTATAGGAGGTCCACGTCTTAGTGACAACTTTGAGTCTAGTGTGTGGCTGTGTCGAGCAGAGATTAAGAACATAGGTTCAAGGGGATGATGGACCTGGATTTGAATTCAACCAAGCAACTTTTTGTGTGACTTAGAGGTAGTGACACCATATCACTCAGTTTTCTCATCTGTAAACTGGGGGAGATAGTAGTTCTTACCTCACAGAACTACTGTGAAAATTAAATTAGCTCACATAGGTAAAGCAATTCGTTTCCCCCGGCGGTAAATATTCACTAAAAGAGTATTTGAAATAGAAATTTTAAAGTAAGAATGAGCCTAGGCACGGCATCATTAAGGAGAATTCTTCAGCCAACTGGGGCATTGCTTGACTGGGTTCTGGGAGGTCCTCACCTGAGGCCACAAGGGGCAAATGAGCAGCTCATAAGCAGTCCTGGAGGCACCAGCTCTTAAGATGGTAGCCCTCATCTCCCGGAGCAGTGGGAACTGAGTTATGCTGAGACTCTGTTCCCAAGAAGAAACTGGTTCACAGCAAAGAAGACAAGCTCGGCTTGTGTCCACCGTGGAGGAAGTGTGCCCAGGTCCCTCACCTGCCCCGGACATGCCGTCTGGGAGGCTATCAGCTCAGAGCCTGCACCAGCTTCCTCTGCTATTGTTCAGCACTCGCCATTCTCCTGATAACCAGGCTGTGGGAACCCCTGCCCAGACGCCGGGCCAACACAGAGGCACGACTGTGGCTGGGAAGGGGCTCTCCTTCACATGTGGACTGAGCTCTGTAGGAGGCTGTGTTGGAGAAGGCTGAGAAGGGGCAGTCTAAGACCTCAACATGGCCCAGCGTTAAGCATACTGAAATACCGAGTGCCAATCTGGTGAATAGAATAGTTTTGCAAGACTAAGGAAAATTAACAGTCTCTACAAAGAAGTGTTTATCCAATTGTTAAAGTACTTAATTGTTCTCAGAAAAGCAATTGTCCCCGTTCTGAACATTTTCTGGACTTTCCTTATTGGAATTAGTCGTTTGAGACACTGAAGAAGGCCTAAAACTCAATCATGGAACAAAAATATCTAAACATTGTATTTTAAAACATGTGCTAGAGGTTTATTATCTTAGGAGATTTTTAAATATTATCTGTTAAATTTAATTGCTGCATCAGACATTTTGCTAATGTTTCCCTTTAATAATTAAATCTTTTTAATTTGTGTCTTTACTCTTTTTTTTCACCATGAAAAGGGCTTTTTTCTTTTGATTATATAAATAACAGATACTCAGTGTAAAAAAAAAAACTTCAACCATTAAAAAAAAAACTTAAAAAATAACCTAAATTGCCCCTACTCTCAAATAACCACCATTTGCCTTCAGTGACTGTATCTATGAAATCTACATACCTACAGACATTTAGACACATATGACTTTTTATAGAAGCTGTGCATTTTTAAAATTATGAACCTTCTTTTTCAGTGTAGTGTTCTAGATATTTCTGACACAAGGATCCAGGAAATAGGTTGGTATCTTAGATTTATCTACCTATATATAACTAGATATAGAGTATAATAAAATATCTAGAAGTAGATGGATATTTATATGGCCAGCTATATACAACTACCTAAGTAGAGATCAGCTTATATGATGTGTGTATTTTTATTTGACATTCCACTATGAATTCTTAAATTATCAACCAATCATTATGTGCATATGATAAAGAATATGACACATTTGTTCCTTCCGAAGTTCAATATATTATTTGTGGTTTGTTATTTTGAAGGTTAACCCGGCATATGTCACAGGGCATGTGGTGGCAATGGCACCTGTCAGAACCTGAGATCAGGGGGCCTTACAATAATCAGGTTCTAAACCTATGAGGGTGTTTGAAATTCAGAATCCTGAGACTGCCCACAGATAAAAGTAAATCAGAACCCAAGACACCCTCCAAAAAATGTCACCTCTGCAAGGACCTCGGTGACTGCCCGCTCCAAATCACTCATTTTAGAGACGATGACAGTGGGATCCGGTGGGACGGACGATGTGTCTAGAGTCCAAGAGCAATCCGTGGCTGAGAGTACTCTAAAACCTGCTTTCCCAAATCAACATGCCACCTCTTTCCATCAGATTCTGCTTCCTAATTACGTGTCACCAAAGCCAGAGCCACCTTCCCTTTTTCCAAGTCACAGTTGCTCAGAGACGACTGGCATCCGTCTAAATCCAACATTTTCAGAAACTGAGTCAAATGTAGAAATAGGGAAAGCAGGGTCGCTGAGAATTCAGATTGCACTATATCTAGGAAGACAGAGCAGAAGGAATAATGGTCGTTACTATTCCTATAGCAGGTACAGGTCGCACTTACTATGTTTTAAACACGATTCTACTAGTACACGTGTATATGCTACTTTACGCATATATATAAATTTATGTGAGTGACAGGCGTATGTCATTTGATTCTCACAACAGCTCAATGAAATAACTACCATTATTAACCCCTCTTTCCAGAAGAGGAAACGGAGGCATGCAGAGGTTAGGTGACTTCCCAGGATTATGTAACGAGTGAGTGACAGAGCCAGGATTATGGAGTCAGTACTCCAGCCCCAGAGTCCAGCCTCGGACCAATACACCACATACTGTCTCACAGAAGGAGGAACTCGGACAAATTATAACGATGCTGCTAAAACCTCAGAAGCAACATCAACACCATTGAGAGATTTAACCGAGCCACGTCTGTCACTCACACGCCGTGGTGGGAGAGCTGCATGGAAGCCAGGCCACTCCAAGGCAATGCCTAGAAGCTCTCTGTATTCAGCTGGCATGGTTCTGGAACTCCTGGCTAAAGTTTCCATACCTGTTTTTTGTCCTTTGTTCTTTGTTTAATATTTTATTATAAAAAATCCCAAACATATGAAAAAGTAGAAAGAATAATAAAATAATCCCCACATACTCAGCTATCTATCTTCAGCAATGATCAACAAACATTAGTGCCTGTGTTTTTTCAAAAATCACTTATTCAATTTCTCCAGCCTTCTAGAACAGGGTTTAATATGTTGTAGAATATACTTAGTTAACATCATCATACATTTAATAATTTACAGGTAAGTAAACATACACATAATTTACAGAGCCCATGCTCAAACATGTGACACTTAAAAAGGCACGGCTGTGGCCGGGTGTGGTGGCTCACACCTGTAATCCAAGCACTTTGGAGGGCCAAGGCAGGCGGATCACCTGAGGTCAGGAGTTCAAGACCAGCCTGACCAAAATGGTGGAACCCCATCTTAAAAAAGAAAAGCATGGCTGTTAGTCATTGTTGGGTGTAGCCAGTGTGTCACTACAGAAATACAGCCAGAATGCCTGGATTCAGGCCCCTGGCTCCTCTGCTTACTAGCTGTGACCCGCAGAAGTCACCTCACTTCCCTGGGCCTTGCCGTTCTCATCTGTGCAGTGGGGGTAGTAATTCTATCCACCTCTCAGGGTTGTTGTGCTGATCAAATGAGATCAGAGATCTGAGACTTTACAAACAGCAAAGAGACACATAAAGGTGAGCAGGAAATCAGACTGACACAGGTGAGGTGGCTTCGGCACTGGTGTGGAAAGCTGAAATCCAAAGTCAGGCAGGTCCATCAGAGGATCACACCAGGAGTGAGAAGAGAGGCACCAGGTGGAGAATCAGTTGGTAACTGAAGTAACCTAGGCAGGCTTTTGTGTCCTCTTTGTCCCTCCTGGGTATTTGAGGCGTCTGCAGTCACAGCTGGGGTCAGGACCCCTTTAGGCTGAGAACTGAAGGCTATTCCCAGGTCACCTTGCCAGCCAAAGGGGATTCAGAGACAGCCCTTCCATTCTGGACACTGTGGGTTCTAGTGTTTAAATCATATTTATACGTTTGCCAACTATCCTCTGAGCACCGTGCCTTATTAGACTAGTGACTCCGTGGCTAAGGACGTGGCAAAGGTACAACTGCCACCTATAGTAAGTGGAATCAAGATGGTACCAGGCTGGTTTTTGTGGCCAGTGGGAAGAACGCTAGCACACTGCCCTCCCTTGGTGACCACACTGCCACCCAGCCCTGCCACTGCTGCCCGTCCCCTCCCCCAGCTTCCCCAGGAAGATCAGTACTGCCTGATCTCTACCCCCAGAGTACAAGAGTCCCAGCCAGTCCCACCATTAACTTGGGGTTGCTAACCTCTGTTCTAAGGGGTCCTTGTCCCTCATGGAGGAGACAGAATGAGACAAATGCAGTCTCTCTGAATAATCACAAGTAAGAGGAACAAATAAACAGACAGGCCAGCTGCCGCAGCACATGGAAACCGAGAGTAACTGAACTTGTACACATTTTATAAACCACTCGGAGAATATTTTTAAATTGGGATATTTCTGCCCCGTAGTCACCCTTGGGACTTTGCTCATCAACATGCCTGACGCCCGAGAATGGCAACTTTCCAAGACGTATGCGCTGGGGTCACAAAAGCCACATACTCCGTACGTTTCCCCAGTGATCGAGGCTGCAACAAGAGCCCAGGGTGCTGCCCTGTTATACGGGCTCAGGGCTTCGGGGGGCCCATTCTTGCCATATTGGAGTATGGGATTTCTCTGCAACCCCAAACTGGGATGAGCACATCCTTCAAGTATGAGGATGATCGCCAGGGCTATTTAATCCATGTCTCTGTAACTGCAGGTATTATTCTGATCTGCATGTGAACTCACTTGATGCGTATTTATATCTCAGTTCCTGAGAAATTATCAGGCTCACGCAGACATGACAGATGGAAAAAACAGTCTTTAGGACTTAAAGGATTAGAAGCGGCTCACAGCATGTGTCGCAGTTTAAAACTCTGTAATTTTAAAGTGCCATTTTCTTTATTCTCGCCAGAAAATACTTAGTAATTACACTTGAGAAGCAATGCTCAGCATTACATTTATTGAGCAGCTACGATATTGAAGAGGGTTTAGCAGCGTTACTCAAACACAGCCCAGCCTTCGAGGAGTTCATAGTCTAGTGGGTAAATAGGTGAGCCTGACATTTCAATACAGAAAGGAAAAAGACTAATTAAAATACTATTATAAAGTGTCTTAAGGGCTGGGCGCAGTGGCTAACGCCTATAATCCCAGCACTTTGGGGGGCCGAGGCGGGTGGATCACGAGGTCAAGAGATCGAGACCATCCAGGTCAACATGGTGAAACCCCGTCTCTACTAAAAATACAAAAAATGAGCTGGGCATGGTGGCGCGTGCCTGTAATCCCAGCTACTCAGGAGGCTGAGGCAGGAGAATTGCCTGAACCCAGGAGGCGGAGGTTGCAGTGATCCAAGATAGCACCATTGCACTCCAGCCCAGGTAACAACAGCAAAACTCCATCTCAAAAAAAAAAGTGTCATAAGCACCAGTATAGAGTGACCCAGCGTGTGTAGAGCAGGATTTGGGCATCAGGGAAGACTTCGCAAAGCAACTGATGATGAAGGGCAGACACGGAGGGGCAGGAGGGGAGTGGACATGAGGACACTCCCGGCAACAGGAACTTCTTGCATGAATGCATCCTGATGATCTGGTACCTCGAGTAGCTGGGACACCGATTCAGGGTAGGGGTGACAAGAAATGAGGTGAGGGATGCTGGCAGAAGACCAGATCGACAAGGAACGATCTGCAGTGATGGCGCCACGGGATAGTTAGTAGTTCTTTACTGCTTCCCATCCATAGCAGCTATCCCCAAGCCAAAGAAATGGTGCACACACGGCCTTACAGTATTTCTCCTTGCTTCCCTCATCCTTCCCATGAGATCGCCACTCTTAAACCTCTTCCACATAGAAATTCTGGAACTGCCTCTGCTTCTATGCATCACTGGGGAGTTTTCTCCAATGTGTGATGGGAGCCACATTTTTAACAAAGGAGGGATATGATCTAGCCAATAAATCTATCCCCAACAAGCCACGTGTGGAAGATTTTGGAAATCTGGAGCTTCAGGGCAGCCACTGGTTCCCAGGAACCTTCATGAGAGTTAAAAAAAATATATGTAGGCCGGGCGCTGTGGCTCACGCCTGTAATCCCAGCACTTTGGGAGGCCGAGGCGGGTGGATCACGAGGTCAAGAGATCGAGACCATCCTGGTCAACATGGTGAAACCCCGTCTCTACTAAAAATACAAAAAGTTAGCTGGGCACGGTGGCACGTGCCTGTAATCCCAGCTACTGAGGAGGCTGAGGCAGGAGAATTGCCTGAACCCAGGAGGTGGAGGTTGCGTTGAGCCGAGATTGCGCCATTGCACTCCAGCCTGGGTAACAAGAGTGAAACTCCATCTCAAAAAAAAAAAAAAAAAGTGCCCCTCCTTCAAGATGCTTTATTCCTGGGTGTCAGAAAACTACCATAATATACTACTTTAATTAGAAAGATATTTTTCTGCCACCTACCAGAAAAGCATCCTGAATATACAAATCTAGCATGTCTAAAATGTGGCTAGAATCCCCTTACATGTGGCATTCTGTGCAATGTACAACCTGCACAACTATGCACAGCAATTCTACTTCATAGAAAGGGTTCACTGCTTTCCTAAAAATGAGGCTGCGGGAGGTGGCTGAGATGCAGTGGGGTGGAGGCCTGGAGAAAGGGACCCTGTCACTGGTCCCACAAAAACAAAATGAACGCAGACTGCTCTTTGTTCTCGCTGACATCCATCACCAGGTACAGAGCAGAGCTGAGGCTGGGGCCTGATAACAAGTCTTCCCTAGAAACTTCTACTCCCTGCCTGCCCTCACCTCCACCCTGACCCAGGCTGCCCAGGACCTCTAGAAGACAATTTCTTCTCCGGTGGTTTTTGCTCAAAGGTCACCTTCTTAGGCATTCTCCACCATCTTGCTTAAAATTTCAAACGCCAGCGACCCTCGTTCCAACTTCCCCTGCTTTATCCACTTTTTGACACACCATAGATTTGGTTCGTTTCTTTTATTTTTTTTTGGATATGTTTTTTGTGTTTTTATTTTATTTTATTTTATTATTTTTTGTGGGGGGAGAAAGGGAGGAAGACTGGAAGGGAGGGAAGGAGGAAGGGAGGGAGGAAGGAAGTGATGAAGGAAGGAAGGGAGAAAGGGAGGAAGGGAGGGAGGGAGGGAGGGAAGGGAAGGAAGGAAATCAAGCAATGAGAGAGATATTGCCGACCTGGATCTAGAGGTTTACAAGTTGATTTCTTTCTTTTTTTAAGAGAAGGAAAGAAAGAAAAAAAATGAGTAAAGGAGAGGAAGAAAGAGGAAGAGAAAGAGGGAGGGTGAATGAAAATATTGCTTTATTCTGAAAAAAAATGGGTATTAATAATGACCAATCAATGTTTCATTTAAACCTATGAGTAGGTGTGATGTGGTATTGACAAGAATGTAAATTTTGTGTATTTGAAGTAGAGAGCTCTGTAAATATTTATTAAGTTTACTTGTTCCGGATCTGAGTTCGAGTCCTTGATATCCTTGTTAATTTTCTGTCTCATTGAATCTAAGTCTCTATGTACGTTTCTTATACTTATTACCTGTCGGTCTCCACTAGAATGTAAACTCCATGACGATAAGAGTTTGTTTCAACTCACTGCTGGGCCTGCAGCCCTAAAAACAGTGCCTGGCGTATGAGACACTCAAATATTAGCTGAATGAATGAATCATCTTCCTTTTGGCCACTTCCTTCCCTGTTTCTGAGGCCCGCCCTCTTAGTTCTGTTGATGATGGAAGGTCTGTTCTTCTGACTCACACAGTGTGCCTTTCCCAAGACCCTGAACCATCCTGTGCCTCCGAGTTTTGTTCTCTGGAGTAAGGTGTTGGGCCTTATTAAAATGTCCCTGGAAGGAGATCGTGCATTAATCTAAAGTCCATTATCAATTTGCGTGAATTGATGGATGAGATTCCTTCTTGTCATAATATGACTTCACAACAGCTATTTAGTGAGTCAGAATTATAATTCCCTATTTTACAGATAAGGAAATGTTCAGAAATATTAAGGAACAAGCCGAAGGTCCCACAAATGGAAAGTATTCAAGTCAAGACTCAAACACAGAACCATGTAAGCCCAAGGCCTAGACTCAGCTGGCTGTGTGGCCATTCTCCACACTGGTGTGGCCAACTGAATAGTAACTATGCTTGGCTCACAGCAGAAATTTATAGTCAACATTAACCAAGGGGACTCCATTTCTCTCTTGCAACTAGACACAATTCCAGTGAGAAACCCTTTTCATCAAGGCAGATGGTTTCCTACCTGGGGAATTGCAAGCAGGGAAACCAAAACAGAATCTGTCACTGTTTAACTGGAATGTAAGAAAAAGATGGGGCAGAATAAATTCCAGCCATTCAGATACTCCTTTGAGTAGATTTGTTTTTCTTTCTTCCGTGAAGTGACAAAGTAAACAGTTGTACTATGAATTGTGCCTGGTTCCCTAATACTTAGCCATTTGTTAAGTGTTTTTTTTTGTTTGTTTTTTTTTTGAGACGGAGTTTCGCTCTTGTTACCCAGGCTGGAGTGCAATGGCCCGATCTCGGCTCACCGCAACCTCCGCCTCCTGGGTTCAGGCAATTCTCCTGCCTCAGCCTCCCAAGTAGCTGGGATTACAGGCACGCGCCACCATGCCCAGCTAATTTTTTGTATCTTTAGTAGAGACGGGGTTTCACTATGTTGACCAGGATGGTCTCGATCTGTTGACCTCGTGATCCACCCGCCTTGGCCTCCCAA
>CM052667.1:40947127-40962121 GCA_028533165.1 Leontopithecus rosalia | reverse complement strand
GTGATCCGCCCGCCTCAGCCTCCCAAAGTGCTGGGATTACAGGCTTGAGCCACCGCGCCCCGCCGGAAGAGCTTTTAAGACTAGCTTCTCTCAACAGCACAGTTCTGCCTATGCCCCAGCAAGCTGGTTGCTGTTTTAACAAGGAGAGGTTTTAGATTCTGCCCTCTCTAAGCTCCCTGTACTCTCAGCATTCACGACAACACAAACGCTTTTAGGGCTCCATTTCCTAATATCCCTGACATGTATATGCCTTTAATGATTCTTAGGTGATTGGATGGCAAAGTCGGGAATGCAGACATGAAAATAAATTAAGAGTTTCTCAGTGTGGGAATGTCTCCACGAGACAGAGCCGGCTGGGCAAGCATCAGGACAACTTGGTTCGCAACACACACTTGGAAAGTTGCCAAGAATTACTTCGAGCCATGGAGTGATTCTCAAACCAGGATTAAAGAGCAGCAGGGACCATGTATGGCCAGTCTCCATCCAAATCTGGTTTCATAAAATGACACAAGTCTAGGCTGGGCACAGTGGCTCACACCTGTAATCCCAGCACTTTGGGAGGCCAAGGGGGACAGATTGCCTGAGGTCAGGAGTTCGAGATCAGCCTAGCCAACATGGTGAAACCCTGCCTCTACTAAAAATACAAAAATTAATCAAGCGTGGTGATGGACACCGGCATTCCCAGCTACTCAGGAGGCCGAGGCAGGAGAATCGCTTGAACCCGGGAGACGGACATTGCAGTGAGCCGAGATTGTGCCACTGCACTCCAGCCTGGGCAACAAGAGCAAGACTCCATCTCAAAAATAAAATAAAAAATAAAATCAAGAGTAAATTCTGTCCGGGCACAGCGTCTCACGCCTGTAATCCCAGCATTTTGGGAGGCCGAGGCGGGCGGAGCACAAGGTTAGGAGTACAAGACCAGTCTGACCAACATGGTGAAACCCCGCCTATATTCAAAAATAAATAAATAATAAATGACGCAAGTCTAAATTCCAGTATTCTTAAGACAAAAGAGCTAAGTGAATGGGAGTAACTCTTCATTTCCTCTGCATTTCTGTAGATAACTGGGAAACTGGAATTCGTCTGGGAAACTCGAGCTCTGCTCCCGAGCTATGGTTTCTTTTTGAGAAGATCAATTCACATATGCGAGATTAGCTTTCATGCTGTATGTTGCAGACCGATGCTCTCTCTTACCTACTTTATAGTATTTAATGAGAATTCCTAGGCAGTAAGTTAAGCGAAAGTTTATATGAAGCATTTACAATGAGAAATCATGAAAATCAATATTTATCAGCAGTTTATCTCCATCCTCTGTCCACGGTACGAGTGCTGGAAATGGAAGCAGCCTCTGGCTTCAGGTCCCAGCTCTGCCACTACCTGCCTGCGTAAGTAAGTTACCTGACACCTTTGTTTCTCGGCTCTGTCATCATTAAGGTAGCGATAACATTATCACTTACCTAGCATTTGGTGTTTTAGGAATTCATTCATGTATTCATTTTGCAAACATTTATTGAGCACCTACTACGGGCCGTGCAATGAGAGGCAGTATACTTTTTGGGTTAAAAGGATGAACTCTGGAGCCAGAACACCTGGGTTCCAGATTCACCACTTACTAGCTGTGTGACTTTAGGCAAGCCATTTAACCCCTCCATGTCTCCGTTTTCTCATCCATCACACGAAGATAACAATAGTACCTGCTTTGTAGAATTGGTATAAAAATTAAATTTCTCACTGGGCGCACTGGCTCATGCCTGTAATCCCAGCACTTTGGGAGGCTGAGGCAGGTAGATTACTTGAGGTTGGGAGCTCGAGACCAGCCTGACCAACATGGAGAAAGCCCGTCTCTACTAAAAATACAAAATTAGCCAGGCATAGTGGCGCATGCCTGTAATCCCAGCTACTCAGGAGGCGGAGGCAGGAGAATTCCTTGAATTTGGGAGGTAGAGGTTGCAGTGAGCTGAGATTGTGCCACTGCACTCCGGCCTGGGCAACAAGAGTGAGACTCTGTCTCAAAAAAAAAAAAAAATAGATGTTGGAAGCTAAGCAGGGTAGGGCCTGGGTAGTACTTGGATGGGAAACCACCCAGGAATAACGGGTGCTGCAGGCTTTTAAAAAATAAATAAATAAAATAAAAATTTCTTAACATAAGCTTAGAATAGGGCCTGGAGCACAGCACTACATAAATATTAGATATTTTGTTATTATTCCAGGTACTATACTCCTGGTCGGAACTTACATTCTAAGGGTGGAGCAAAAAGCATCATGAATAGGCAAATTATTTAATACATTAGAAAGTGGGAAGTACTACAATGGGGAGATAGAGCAGGAAAAGCAAGATTGACAGTACCAGGAGTGGACTGCAGTCTGTTACACGAAAAAGACCTATTTGGGGCCGGGCGCGGTGGCTCACACCTGTAATCCCAGCACTTTGGGAGGCCGAGGCGGGGAGATCACGAGTTCAAGAGATCCAGACCATCCTGGCCAACATGGTGAAACCCCGTCTCTACTACAAATACAAAAAAAAAAATTAGCTAAGCGTGGTGGCGGCGCCTGTAGTCCCAGCTACTCGGGAGGCTGAGGCAGGAGAACTGCTTGAACCCGGGAGGCGGAGGTTGCGGTGAGCCGAGATCGCGCCATTGCACTCCAGCCTGGCGCCAGGTGATGGAGTGAGACTCTGTCTCAAATAAAAAAAAAAAAAAAAAAAACAACACCGACCTATTGGCTACCATGTTGATAACAGACTGTAGAGAGAAGAGTGGAAGCAGAAAGAACAGTTGGGAAGCTGCTGCGATAATCCCGGGAAGCGACAGCAAACGTGGTAAAAGTGTGGTGGCGGGAAGTGCTCAGATTTCAGGCACGTTTTGAAGTCAGAGTAAGCAGAATGTGCAAAGGGCTGGATGTGGAGTGTAAGAGACAGAAGGCGCGGAGAAAAAGACGACTCCACAGAAAAATACGGTTGCCATCAATTAAAATGGGGAACTCTGAGGGTGAATCAGAGGGGTGAGTTGAGATATTTATTAGATGTGGATATGTTAAGTAGGTTGTTGGAGATGTCAGTTCAGGAGAAAGGTTTTAAAGCCATGTCATTAGGCTGGGCGTGGTGGCTCACTCCTTTAATCCCAGCACTTTGGGAGGCCAATGCCAGTGGATCACCTGAGGTCAGGAGTTCAAGACCGACCTGGTCAACATGACGAAACCCTGTCTCTGTTAAAAATACAAAAAAAAAGTAGCCGGGCTTGGAGGCGGCTGCCTGTAATCCCAGGTACTTGGGAGGCTGAGGCAGGAGAATCACTTGAACCCAGGAGGCAGAGGTTGCAGTGAGCCGAGATCATGCTGCTACACTCCATCCAGCCTGGGTGACAGAGTGAGACTCTGCCTCAAAATATAAACAAATAAATATGAAGTCATGACAGTAAATGGGGTAACCGAAGATGCAAATACAAATTAAAAAGAGGGGAAAGGACAGAGTCCTAGGTCATGTTCATATTAAGAGCTCAGGAGGAAGCGGAGGAACTCTCAAAGGAGACTAAAAGGAGGGAACCCCAAAGAGGATAGATCAGTCTAGAAAGTCACATGTAGCCCTATAGGTCATTTTCAGCAAGAAGAGAACTGAAAACTAACCACAGGATCTAGTGATGTGGAGACCTTGGGGATGAAATGACGTAACGCGTGAGGCTTAGTGAGAGGTGTGCTCAGGACGTGTTAGCTGTTACCATTACCCTCATCGAGCGGCTGTATAAACACCCAACTGTATCAGCATCCTTGTTTCCATCTGCCTCACAAGGAGGCATAAGAGGCCTGGGTTTGCATGAGTACAGCTAGATTTAGTAAGCACTGGATGGAGAGGAAAATCAAGCTGGAGTCCCTCAGGGAAAATGGGGAAGACTGAACCCAGAGAACCAAAAGGAGGAATCTGAGTGAAGTCAAGTTAAGGGTGGGGGGAGACAGGGTTGGATCAAGGACAAGTTGGGTATGAGCTGGGGTGGCCGTGGGTGATCTCAGCCAATGCCTAGTTTGGTGTCTGCGGGCTTGCTGGATGGGTGGGGGCTGGGTTCCTACAGGTTGGGTAGTCTTTTTGTTGTAGTTTCTGTTTTTGCTTTATTTATTTTTAATTTTTTTATTGTTATACTTTAAGTTCTGGGGTACATGTGCAGGACATGCAGGTTTGTTACATGGGTATACACGTGCCATGGTGGTTTGCTGCGTCCATCACTCCGTCATCTACATTAGATATTTCTCCTAATGCTATCCCTCCTCTATCCCTCCATCCCCGCTGTCCCTCCCCTAGCCCCCCAACCCCCTACAGGCCCCAGTGTGTGATGTTCCCCTCCGTGTGTCCATGTGTTCTCATTGTTCAACACCCAGGACTGGGTAGTTTTAAAGGGCCAGAGGCAGGGGGGTAGTGTAGATGCAGTCCTCTCCAGTTCTCCGTCTCTTAAGACAAAAAAAAAAAAAAAAGTAAATGTGTAGAGTCCCGTTACATGGGTAAGTCATGTGTGCATACCTGAAAATAACACTTACTAACCTAAAAGCACCCTGCACCACGACGCTCCTCCTGGTCTCTTTCCTGGTACTGAGTACTAAGTTATGAAGGACCAATAGCCTCAGGAATATGTGTCGATGGTCAGCCTGCACAGTGGAATGTTGGCACTGGAAGCTGTTCCCTGCCCTCTAAATCCTCTAAAACCTAAAATCTCACCCCCAAAATCTTCTCCCACCTCTTGGCTGTCATCTGCTTTGGTTTCCCCAAGACTTGACCTCCTCTTTGTCCAAACAATTCCAACTACAGTGCCTTCCTCACAAGGTGGTTATAAGGATCGAGTGGCATAATGTGTGTGTGTAGTACCTAGCACAGTGCAGGGCATGGGAAGGTGCCAGGAAATGCTTGTTGGTGTCGTGGGTTAATCTCTTGTTAGGATGTGTCTGAAAAAAGTGATGCTTTAAACCTGCCCCCTACAGTAAAGGAAGCTCATCAGATAAGGTTTTGATAAACTGTGGGGTCAGGATGGGGACACACATGAAGCAATGGGAAAAAGGGCGGAAGGCGACTGGGGGCTTCAAAAGCAAACTATTCGTGTGCCCTCCACCACTGTGTGGGCCTGATCAAAACAATCCTATATACAGGCACTTTCTTATCTCCCTTAGCATTGCAACCTACTGCGTTAATAACAGGCCCTCCCGCATCACATCTGCTCTCTGTAGGCTGCCTCCAGCCACCGCCTTCTACCTCTCCACACTGCGCCTTACACTTTAACTTACAATTCAGCTAAACTCAACTACTTGCGTCTTTGCTCATGCTATTTCCTTCCTGCCTCTCCCTCAAGGGCCTCCCACTAGCCATTCAAGACTCAGTGCATGTGTCTGAAAACATTTTTAATCATTTCTCCCAAGCTAAGCATTGAGGCCTCCTCTGTGTGACTGCAAGCCTATACTTACGTATTGTGTAGAGCTTAGCACTTTTAATATTAGTTAATACAAAAGTAATTGTGGTTTTGGACTGTGAAATTTTTTCTCTTTTTTTGAGACGGAGTCTCACTCTGTCACTCAGGCTGGAGTGCAAAGGCGCCATCTCGGCTCACTGCAACCTCCGCCTCCCAGGTTCAAGCGATTCTCCTGCCTCTGCCTCCTGAGTGGCTGGGATTACAGGCGTGTGCTACTGCACCCAGCTAATTTTTGTATTTTTAGTAGAGATGTGGTTTCAACATCCTGGCCAGGCTGGTCTCAAACTCCTGACCTTGTGATCCACCCGCCTCGGCCTCCCAAAGTGTGGGATTACAGGAGTGAGGCTCAAACACATCTTTGTTAATTAAAATAGGAACCATTACAATCAACACATTTTTGCCAAATAAGAAATAAGTTTATTCCCGTAGTATAAAAAAAAAATCTCTGCTTTGGGATTCAACAAACTCTTAAAAAGCGTTTTCTGCAACCTGCTGATTGTGGAAGCATTTCCCCTGCAAAAAGTTGTCAAAATGTTTGAAGTGGTAGTCAGTTGGTGAGAGGTCAGGTGAATATGGAGGATGAGGCAAAACTTCAAAGCCCGATTCATTCAACTTTTGAAGCATTGGTTGCGCAACCTGTGGTCGGGCGTTGTCGTGGAGAGAAATCTGGCCCTTTCTGCTGACCGCGCCAGCTGCGGGCATTGCAGCTTTCAGTGCATCTCATTGATTTGCAGAGAATATTTCTCAGATGTGATGGTTTCTGGGATTCAGAAAGCTGTAGGGGATCGGACCAGCAGCAGACCACCAGACAGTGACCAGGACCTTTCTTTGGTGCAAGTTTGGCTTTGGAAGGTGTTTTGGAGCTTCTTCTCCAGCCAACCACTGAGGTGTCATTGCCAATTGTCATATAAAATCCCCTTTTCAAAGCACATCACGATCTGATTGAGAAATGGTTTCTCATTTTTGCATACAGTAAGAGAAAACAACACTTCACAATACCGATTTTTTAAATTTTTCACTCAGCTTATGAGGGACCCACTTATCAAGCTTTTCTACCTTTCCAATTTACTTCAAATGCTGAATGACCATAGAATGGCTGACGCTGAGTTCTTCAGCAACTTCTCGAGTCATTTTAAGAGCATCCGCTTCGATGATTGCTCTCAGTTGGTCGTTGTCACCTTCCAGTGGCCGGCACTATGCTCCTCATCTTCAAGGCTCTCATCTCCTTTCCAAAATTTCTTTTTTTTTTTTTTGAGACGGAGTTTCGCTCTTGTTACCCAGGCTGGAGTGCAATGGCGCCATCTCGGCTCACCGCAACCTCCGCCTCCTGGGTTCAGGCAATTCTCCTGCCTCAGCCTCCTGAGTAGCTGGGATTACAGGCACACGCCACCATGCCCAGCTAATTTTTTGTATTTTTAGTAGAGACGGGGTTTCACCATGTTGACCAGGATGGTCTCCATCTCTTGACCTCATGATCCACCCGCCTCGGCCTCCCAAAGTGCTGGCATTACAGGCTTGAGACACCGCGCCCGGCCCCTTTCCAAAACTTCTTGAACCGACACCACACTGCATGTTCGTTGGCAGTTCCTGGGCTAAATGTGTCACTGATGTTGCCAGTTGTCTCCACAGCTTTACAACCCGTTTTGAACTAGAATAAGAAAGTCATTTGAATTTGCTTTTTGTCTAACATCATTTCCATAGTCTAAAATAAAATCAAAAGCAAGTAATAAGTCATGACCAAAAATCATAAAGCAAGAAAGCACATTAAAATGTTATCTAACATAACCACATTATTTAAGAATGTATTCCAATATCAAATGGCCAATTTCAACAATGCAAAAACCACAATTACATTTGCACCAAGCTGATAACATGCCACCTCCCACCAGGTTCTATGGTCCTCTGCCAATGTATCTGACACCTCTCACTCCATACAGTGTACAGTCCCTGTACAGTGGCTGGCACATAGTAGGTGCTCACTAAATGTGGCAGTATACACATGTACAGAGTTAGGCAAAATCGGTGTGTTTTGGAATGAATAACGCAGAGGAAATAGCCAAGCAAAGTTCATGTATGTTTAGAAATAATCAGATAAGAGAGACCACACTTTTAATTTTATCTTTCTGGAAAGATTTCACAGAAAAAGGTCACTTTTAATAGCTACTTGGAAGAAAATGAGAGACAAAATCAGCAGTGGAATGGAGTGGAGCAGAGTGGGGTTGGAAGGAGGGAGGAGAGAGAAACGAAGTCTCCTGGGTTCCTGGGGCCGCAGCCAGAAAAAGAAGTCCAACTACATTCAGGGAATTTGAAGTTAGCATAAGGATTTCTTTTTCTATTCCTCCTCTGTTGGATCGTGTTAAAAAAACCAAGTGGCCGGTGGCTCACGCCTGTAATCCCAGCACTTTGGGAAGCCGAGGCGGGTGGATCACGAGGTCAAGAGATCGAGACCATCCTGGTCAACATGGTAAAACCCCGTCTCTACTGAAGATACAAAAAATTAGCTGGGCATGGTGACGCGTGCCTGTAATCCCAGCTACTCGGGAGGCTGAGGCAGGAGAATTGCCTGAACCCAGGAGGCGGAGGTTGTGGTGAGCCGAGATCGCGCCATTGCACTCCAGCCTGGGTAACAAGAGCGAAACTCCGTCTAAAAAAAAAAAAAAACCAAGTGGCACATGGCATAGTGGTTGGGGAGTCAGATAGACAGAACTACATCTGAATTTTGTCTCTTTTCAGTTTTTTATAACCTATGCAAGTTGCTTGACTTTGCTGGCCCTCAGCTTCCTCATCCATAAAACCAGACTGACCCACTGCACAGGAAACAAGATAACATTTGAAAGCACTTAGCACAGAATTTTATTTGATTAGTGAGATTTCGCTGCAGCAACAGATAACTCCCAAATCTGAGTGGCTTGCAATCACAAACGTTTCCTTCTTGAGGGCTATACACTGGCTTTGGCTCTGGTGGTCGCCACAAGTCTCCACTTAACCTTCTCATTCAGTGACCCACGGCAATGGTGGCCATTCTCTAAGCTAAGCTGTTTTCACTGTGGAGCGCAGGCTCTGAAGGGGACACAGTCAAACCACATCAGCTCATTAGCATCTGCAGCTCTGCCCCTGCATAGGGCATGCCTGCTTGTACTCCACTAGCCAACGTAAGTCCCATGGCCCAGCCCAGAGCCAACGGGGACATACCTCCACCTCCCTGCAGCAAATGCAGGGAGTGCACATGTTATTGTCAACAGGGAAAGCTGCCTACCATGCCTACCGTGGCGTTTCATTGGCCACTGCTCCTGAGTCAGTAAACACGTTCATGGATACCTAGAGATGCAAGTGGCCTAGGAGAACGGTGGGAAGTTATGTCCAAGGAGGCAAAAAGAAATGTACACCTGTATTAAAAGCTATTCCCATAACCAGAAACCTCTTCTATTGCTCCAAATGCCCAAATTCCCAGCTTTGATAAAAAATGGGTGAAAAAGAATTGATTTTTTATCGGGGTTCATGATAATAGCTCCTTTATCTCTTACTTGATTTTTCCTGCTCACTTCTCACCAGCCAATCTGGCCTCCTTGACATTTTTTGAAACACTAAGGATGCTGCCAGCTCAGGGCCTTTGCACGTACTCTTACCCTGCTTGAATACACTGTCCCCACATCTGCATGACCCCATCTCTTACTGCATCAGGTCTCTGCTCAAGTGTCACCTTGTCCAAAAGACCATCTCTGACCAATCTATATAAAACAACCAAGCCCTGTCCCAACCACCCCTTATTACCCTTAACCTGATTTACTTTTCTTCATGGCACTTATAGTCTGGCATATTATTATGTACTTACTTGTTGTTGTTATTTATTATCTCTCTCTCTCGTTTAGAATATAAGGCTCTATAAGAGGAGGAAATTACTCACCACTGTATCACCAGCACCTAGAATGGTGAATGATACATAATAGTCATTAAATATTTGTGGAATTCATTAATTGAGCAAAGATGCACCGTCACTTTCTAGAAATGAATCTCATTTTAGTCTTCACAGTACCTATACAAATATACATACATGTGGTATTGCCAAGTCCCATTGAATGGGTATGAATACTTAAGTGAAAGAATTAAAATAATTCACCCAAGATCATACGGCACAGGACTGCCCACACTGCCAGCACCATAAGGAGGAGTAGGCAGGGCAAAGGCTCTGCCTCCAGGTTGCAGCTGAGACACAGCATTTCGGCTTCTGCTTCCCAAGACGGAGGCAGCATGGAAGATCCCTTGTACCCTGCAGGACCAGCAGAGTCCCGTGCCCTGGCCACCCGCCGCCCGCCCCCCAGGAAGGTGCCAGGCAGAGAACTGAATATCCTCCACCTAGAGGTAGGGAGGTTGGGACTGGGGAGAGGGAGGAAGGGAGACACTGGTCTGCTCTTTGTGACCATAACCGGCAAAAGGAGGGCTCTCCCGGAGCACATCAGCAGCACCTTCTTGACTTGTAATGCTTTTTCACCACCTCTGCTGTGTGCGGCATCTCTGATGACATGCCACAGCCAGCGTAATCTCTTGAGGGTGTCCTCCAGGCCTCCTGCCCTGAGACAGCCTTTCCTCTGCCCAGCTCCGAGCGTGCTGTCTGCAGACAAAGGCCTTGAAGCGGCTGTGTGTGTCCTTGGCCCTCACCGACGATACTTGCTTCTGGACTCAGAGGGAGCTTCAGGGAATGTCCCAGCCACCTTCTGCCTGTTTCAAGGCTTTACCATCCAAGGTCACTGGCAGTAAGAATTTGTTTGTATCTCTTAGCTTCCCGTCATACCCCCATCCCCAGTGCATTTCCCTCGTCCATAGCCACCAACAGAAAAGTATAGAAACACAAGATCGTCACTCTTCAATTATTCGTTCATTGCATGTGTGTAAAACACCACCATAATACTGACCTACCTGTCTGCAGAGCTGACAGTGTCCAGACCCCACTAGGCAACCTCATGCCCTTCCTCAGGTGTCACTTTACAGCGAGCTGCTCACCCAGACCCTCACAGACACTAGCGGGATGACCCGGAGGTAAACTCCAGATCAGTGTGTCTCTCGTGCTGATTTTTAACTCCAGACGAACTTGCAGGACCAGGGGAACCTGAGGAGGAATGGTCACCAAGAACCACCACCCCTCCCAGGAGCCACCATTTAAGGGCTTGAGAATGGCCCTCTCTTCCCCTCCCTACTGTCCTTTGATCTAGAACAGTGCTTTTTAAAGACAGCAAATCACAGCTCATTAGTGAGACATGAAGTCCATTTACTGAATGGAAATCACCATTTTTTATTTTAAAAGAGAAACCAAAATAGTTTGCATTGTACAAAGTAAAGGTGAAATTGTTTTATAAAACTTCTGTTTCAGTTGTATGCGTGTGTGTGTGTGTGTGTGTGTGTGTGTGTGTGTGTGTATTCTGGGTGGAGTCTTGAGTGCATTTTTTGCTGTGGCTATGACACAGAATTTACTCATCAAAGAACAGCACCATTATAAGCTGTGGCACACAGTCTTCCCCTCTGCCGGTTGTCCTACCCACTCGACAAGGACAAGCTTGGGGTTCATGAATCCTGGGATGTGAATTGTGAGGAGCTGACAGTCATCTTAGCTTGTGGGTCTCAGTGCACCTGCAGAGAAGCTTGATTTGAGATGGGGACTGATCAGAGGATTTAACAGTCCTAATAGAAAAAGATTCTTGCCGCTAACAGTAGGGACAAAACTGAGAGACTAAAGGGAGCAGAACAAACAAAGCATGTGGCGTTTGCATTGTGCCAAAGAGGAAGGTGAAAGGAGGCCGTTAGCATTTCACATTAATACAAAGCACCTAGCTAGGAGCTGTGGAGTTCAAAGGAACAAGATAGATCCTGGCCTTGATGAGCCTACATCATAGTAAGGTTGAAAACCAAGCAGATCGGAACCAGTGATGGGCACACGTGTGCAAAACAGCATGTTAATCAAGAGTAGATCTCATGGCTATCAACTGTAAGAGCAGTAAGCAGCCAAAAGCAGGGAGAGTGCGAGCAAATTCAGAGGCAACTTGAGCAAGGCGCTAAGGGATGAATCTCAATAGTGGGGTGGGAAGGGCATTTAAGATCCAATATCCAGAGAAATTGAGTCAAGATGGGATCCCCAAGCCAACCTGATGTGTTGTTGAGCCTACGTCAACATTAGCCTAGCTGGAGCAGATGGATTCTGTCTGGAGCCTTGCTTCATAGAGTGAAGCAAGATTATGAAGGGTCAAGGAAATTGATGTGATATTATAAATAAGATAAAACTCTAACATAACCCCATGTCAGTTTCAGGCATCCTGCCGCTTGAGATCCAGATAAGATTGACTCGAATCTCCATTCCACATCCTGTGGAAAGTTCGTTGCCCTCACCAAGATGTCTGCATTCTCTCAGAGCGGTTACATTTTTGTGGTGTCCCCTGGTTCTGGAATTAGTTCTACTGTTAGTGCTCTCACCTTCCAGTACATGTGGCCCCTCTTCTTACCCAGTCCCTTGAGGGAGAGTCCCTTGAAACTCAGTCCCTTTCCTTGATTTACTTATATACACACGCACAGACACAGACACACAAACGCACCACAAATTTTCAAGGTCTTTGCTGACATTTTAGGAAAAACGAAGAAGGGAGGATTTAACCAGAAGCAAATTAAATTAAACTTTTTTTATTATTATACTTTCACTTCTGGGGTTCATGTGCAGATCGTGCAGGATTGTTACATAGGTATACATTTGCCATAATGGTTTGCTGCATCCATCCCCCCGTCATCTACATTAGGTATTTCTCCTAATATTATCCCTCCTTAATCCCCCTAGCCTCTGCTATCCCTCCCTTAGCCCCACTAACCCCCAGCAGGCCCCTGTGTGTGATTCTCCCCTCACTGTGTCCATGTGTTCTCATTGTTCAACACCCACTTATGAGTGAGAACATGCAGTGTTTGGTTTTCTGTTCTTGTGTCAGTTTGCTGAGAATGATGGTTTCCAGCTTTATCCATGTCCCTGCAAAGGACATGAGCTCATCCTTTTTATGGCTGTAT
This sequence comes from Leontopithecus rosalia, assembly GCA_028533165.1. Classification (NCBI taxonomy): domain Eukaryota; kingdom Metazoa; phylum Chordata; class Mammalia; order Primates; family Cebidae; genus Leontopithecus; species Leontopithecus rosalia. The sequence goes on along the minus strand of CM052667.1, from coordinate 40,949,645 downwards.
AGTATTCCATATGGTATATATGTGCCACATTTTCTTTATCCGGTCTATCACTAATGGGCATTTGGGTTGGTTCCAAATCTTTGCTATTGTAAACAATGCCGCAATAAATACACATGTGCATGTGTCTTTATAATAGAAAGATTTATAATCCTTTGGGCATATACCCAGTAATGGGATTGCTGGGTCAAATGGTATTTCTATTTCCAGATCCAGGAGGAATCGCCATACTGTCTTCCACAATGGTTGAACTAATTTACACTCCCACCAACAGTGAAAAAGTGTTCCTGTTTCTCCACATCCTCTCCAGCATCTGTTGACTCCAGATTCTTTAATGATGGCCATTCTAACTGGCGTGAGATGCTATCTCAATGTGGTTTTGATTTGCATTTCTCTAATGACCAGTGATAATGAGCTTTTTTTCAGATGTTTGTTGGCTGCATAAGTGCCTTCTTTTGAAAACTGTCTGTTCATATCCTTTGCCCACTTTTTGATGGAGTTGTTTGGTTTTTTCCCCTTGTAAATTTGTTGTACATTTGTACATCCTTTGTACATTCTGCCCTTTGTCAGATGGGTAGATTGCAACAATTTTTCCCCATTCTGTTGGTTGCTGGTTCACTCTTATGATTGTTTCTTTGGCTGTGCAGAAGCTCTTAAATTTAATTAGATTCCATTTGTCTATTTTGGCTTTTGTTGCAATTGCTTCTGGTGTTTTAGTCATGAAGTCCTTACCTATGCTCATGTCCTGCATGGTATCGCCTAGGTTTTCTTCTAGGTTTTTATGATTTTAGGTCTTATGTTTAAATCTTTAATCCATCTAGAGTTAATTTTTGTATAAGGTGTAAGGAAGGGGTCCAGTTTCTGCTTTCTGCACATGGCTAGCCAGTTTTCCCAACATCATTTATTAAATAGGGAATCCTTTCCCCATTGCTTGTTTTTGTCAGGTTTGTCAATGATAAGATGGTTGTAGATGTGTGGCGTTATTTCTGAGGCCTCTGTTCTGTTCCATAACAAATTAAAATTTAATATTCAAAAGTCTGTGTTCTTAACAGATAGTTTCTTCCCTAACAGGAATTCCGATGCCAGCTATTAAGATAATAGTTGGGTTTTTAAAATTATTGTTATTATGCTTCACCAAGAAATGTTCCAGAAGAATAGCAGCAGCTGTAAATAACAAGAGTAGCAGGTAAGGGGCTAAGTGCAGAGGAGGAATGAGTGAAAGGAAACAAAAAAGAGGGTGTGGAGATGATTTTGAGGTTTAAAACATTGTCAAAGGAAGGAAGAAAAACAGAGGTTAAGGAAATTCAACCAAGTCACATTGCACTGACTTCTATTTACTAAACCAATAGTCAGAAATGCAGGCCTAAGGCTGGTGGGAGGAAGGAGTTTGGGGAAGGGGGCCATGTAGAATGACTCATGGAGGCTAGAGCTCCAGCCAGAGAGGGAACATGAAGCACCTGAATTCTAACCTGAATCCTGCTCCTAACTTGCAGTATAACCTTATTTAACCCACATCCTTTTCTGGGGCTCAGTTTCTTAGCTATACAGCAAGAAAGTCAGATTAGTGACCATTTCTCATAAACTCCGTCATCAGGCCTTAAATTATGTTTACAGTCTGTTTGTTTTTATTGTCTTTGCAAACTTATTATTCATAGCTGAAGGAGCCACTGGAAAGAGTTCAATAATTGTGAGTGGAGGGCAAGAGAGAGATCAAAATTTCTGAAACGTGAGTAGGATCGGAGATCTTAGTCTAGTTGACTAGGACACTACCTAAAACCATGTACAGTTATTCTAACAGAGTTATATATTAGTAGAGAAAGATCATCTTTAGCAGAAACACATACTAACTGTTCTGAGACTCAGCCCTCCAAGAAGGCCTGGTAGGTGGGCCCACACTGACATGAACAGTCCTCTCTGTTATTCTAGTGTCTCCTATCCCAACTTTAGACATAGAATCTAGAAAAGAAAAATACACCACTGAATTCTGTCTTGATAAACCTACCTTCCCTAGAAGTGTTTCTCAAAGTGTGTGCACTTACTTGGTCCTAAAGACACTCTGAAAAATAAATGAAAAACAAAGAGAAACCCTTGTGGGAGACAAGCATGTACCACCCCAACATATGACTGTAGGAGACCAGAATATGTCACCCCAAATTATGACTATGGAGGACATAACATGTACTCCATAATATGACTGTGGCAGAAAACAATATCTACCCCAAAATATGCCTTGTTGGCATAAGGATTATTTTGAGCTATTTTGAGAAACTTCAGACACAGGAGAAATTCTGAAAACAGAGTAAGTTACCCTTTTGTAAGGGAAATTTATACCTATAAGCCTCCATTTGTAAAGGTATCTTCCTCTCAATATGAGGAAGAGAAGGCTGACTAAATCACAAGAGATTTCTCAACGGAGAAGACACTGACTTAAATCTGCATAACCAATCTTACCCTTGTTTCCCATGCTTTTCCTGGCATCTCCTCAAAACTAGCCTTTCCCATACCCTTTTTTATTTCTTTT